>CM058233.1:91012513-91612513 GCA_030180135.1 Orychophragmus violaceus | reverse complement strand
ATACAGGACTGCCTTCAAGACACCCATTGGCACAACACCTTTTAATCTGTTGTATGGGAAGTCATGTCACCTACCAGTCGAGTTGGAATACAAGGCAATGTGGGCTATCAAGCTTCTGAATTTTGACATCAAGACTGCAGCAGAGAAGCGCCTTATTCAACTCCATGAGCTTGACGAAATAAGACTTGATGCTTACGAGAGCTCGAAGATTTATAAAGAAAGGACTAAGGCATTTCATGACAAGAAGCTAATCAAGAAAGAGTTCAAAGTAGGAGATCAAGTTCTGCTGTACAACTCCCGGCTAAGACTATTCCCTGGGAAGCTCAGATCAAGGTGGTCAGGTCCATTCTCTATCAAGGAGGTAAGACCCTATGGAGCCATTGTTCTTCTCAACAAGAATGGAAGCGAGTTCACCGTGAACGGACAAAGACTCAAAATCTACTCAGCATCAAACCCCGTGGAAGAGGAGGTAACGATTCTTCTCACGGAACCAATCCCAACCTGAGAGAGTAAGATAGTCAAGCTCGAGACTTAAAACAAGCGCGCTTGGGAGGCATTCCCATGTTATCCTTTGTATATATTGTGTGAAATTGTTTTGATTTGATTGTGTGAGTTTGAATGATTTGATGTGTGCTTTCAGTTGTTTTTGTGTGTTTGAAGCATAGGAGAAGAAGCCAGAAAAGAAACGAGAAGAGAAGCATCGCGGTAGAACAAAGGAGGAGAAGAGGTCCGCAGCGACATCATGCAGCGCCATCCCTATGTCGCTGCGGAGGAATCAGCGAGACGACATTTTTGGCAGCGCCATGCCCAGCGACATGCCAAGCCGCTGCGTGAAAAAGAGGGGGCCGCAGCGACATCATGCAGCGACATCCTTATGTCGCTGCGGAGGAACCAGCGAGACGGATATTTTGGCAGCGACATGTGCAGCGACATGACATGTCGCTGCAGGTAAGTAGACTCCACAGCGACATCACGCAGCGAGGTCTCTATGTCGCTGTGGGTCAATTTCTTCTGACCTAAAAAGAATCGTGAACCATCTTCTTCCTCACTTCCACACTTCACTCATTTTCGCCATTTTCGCCTCTTTTTCGGATTTCATCAAAACTTAACCGTTTTCATCGATTTTTGGCTCCTTCTTTCACGATTCCTAAGCCTATTATCATCTAGGATCATTAACAACCCCGAAATCAAGCAAAGGTATGGATTTTCGAAATCCTTGTTCTTGATGAAAAAAAAATTGAAACTCGATTTCTGTGGGATTTGTTGTTTTAAACTTGTTTATATGATGATTCTAGGCACGCCCATACCATTAATTTGAAAAACCCATGGTTAGATTGTGCTAAATTGAAAAATCAAATTCTAGGGTTCTTGAGAAAATTCTTTTTTTTTTTGAAATTGGGGAAAATGAATTTTGATGATTCCTAAGCCTTTGTTAGGTTGTTTAATGCGTATTTTGCAAAAGGAATAGTATCAAATTCATTGTGCATTGGAATTTATGAAGAGAAAGGAGTATGATCATAAAAATAAAAAAAAAAAAGATGGAAATTGTTGATTGAGAGGAGTGGATGATTTTGAAACTTGATCATTGTCTAGAGTTTTAAAGAACTGATATTGAATAGCTTGAATGATGCAATGTTAAACTTTAGACATGATTTGAGTTTGGTTTGAGAAAGAATTGATAATATTACATGTGCTAGTGCAGATGGTAAGAACAGGTGGCCAGGATGAAGAAGAACAACCGGCACAAACACACCGGCCAGGAAAAGCACCAGCCCTACCTGAAGATGATGAAGATGAGAGGGTATATTTCCCAGGCACTAGCGACGATGAGGATGAACCAGAGCCACCGCCTGCTAAGAAAGGAAAAGCTAAGAAACCGGCAGCTAGGAAGCCTAGGAAGAAGAAGAAGAAAGGAGTGTACTACACGATCGGACAGATTAGAGCAAAGATTGGTAAGTACACTTGGATGCCCACGAGGTTCGAGGAACCTGAGATTTGCAAGAAGCTGGGCATATATGACGATGTCATGGGCATTCTGAGAAACCTAGGCCTGGAAAGGCTAATGATGAAGTCCTATCCCGTCTACCACACGCCATGCCATCAGTTCTATTGCACTTTGGAGGTAGAAGAGTTTGAGGATGGACCGACCGAGGCCGAAGGATACGGGTACATTACATTTTTCTGCGGCAGTCGGAAGTACAGGATGGGTTTCAAGCAGCTGCAAGATGTACTTGGTTTCAGGGATGCACGGGACAGTAGGCTGCCAAGTCTACCCGAACTGCCTCCGTTTCTGTGGAGCATTATTTCCAGGACAGCCTACAAGACCGGGGAGATGAAGAATTCAGACATCGCCCACCCGGCCATCAGATATGTGGAGAAGCTGCTGGCCAACACCATGTTCACAAGGCGAGGGAACAACAAAGTGTTGGAGGAAGGACTAAGATTTTTGGCCATTGGACTGGAGACAGTGATGGGAGGTTGGGAATTGCCAGAGATAAACAACTACTTCAGCCAGGATCTGGGAACAGTAGCTTTCTTCTTCAGGAGGCTAGTGGCTATGAGGAGAGTAGCGATGAGGTCTACAGACAGGACGCCGATATTCAGGTTTGGGAGTTTGCTAACCCCGATATTTCAGGCTGTAGGTGTCCCTTTGGGAACTGCACATGCGGTTCCGCCTTTGATGATCGATGAGGCACTTCTGCGCAAAACAGAGTTCTTGGCTGGAAACATTGACAACCGGTATGTCTACACCTTCAGAGTCAGCCCATCTCAGAATGCAAACATCCTCCTGCCGAACTATGCCATCACCACTTTGAGTAACAAGGACAACTTGACATTCCAGCCAGATCCGCGTTACTATCATGGCATTGAGGATGATCCGCTAGAAGCTCCAGTAAATGCAAGGAAGAGGAGAGCTGCTGAGAGGAGATCACAGAGAGAGGAAATCAGTAACCAAGAAGAGGGACGCATGGAAGAAGCAGCAGGCACGGATACTAGACCACCCAGCCCGGTTTATGGGACCTCACGCTACCTCCTTCACGCACCGAGAGAAGCCATTCAGGGGGCTCAGTTGAGGAGAGCCCACAGCTATATCAGGAAGTTGGAGCGCTGGAACAAGCTTCAAGATCGCACCATAGGAAAATTGGTGGAAGCTGGAAGGAGGACGAAAGCAATCTTGAAGAAGAAGTATAAGGAAAAGACGAAGGCGTTTGTCCAGCAAGTTAAGTACCTGAGGTTTATGGTGACAGGGAAGAAGGGGACAGTAGAGAAACCTGACGGCTACTCAACCAGTGAAGAAGAAGCAAGCTCAGAGGACTTCCCGAGAAGACAGTCTTACCACGGGGAAGGCACCAGCTCCTCCAGCAGAGCCCCTCGTCGCGTACCACTTGATGAGCGACGCCGCAGAGCCCGACGCCACATACCTCCACCATCACCCAACTCCAGCAACGAGTCCCTGTCCTTAGGAGAGAGCGAGGACAACTCCGCACCACCAGCTTATTGAGGTACCACCACCACTTTTGTACATAGTTTATTTTCTTTATTTTCATTTACCATTTTTAGCTCTCCTAGACTTGTTTTCACACCGAGACGGTGTGAAGTAAGTTTGGGGGGGTGATCACTTACCTAACCACATCTTATTCTCCTTGAGTCTTTTATTTTTGTGATGCATTGTAAATAATTATGTTTTTGAAAAAAAAAAACCAAAACAAAAAAAAAAAAAAAAAAAAAGAACATTTAGTTTCATATTTGTTAGGATCGAGTCTAGCAGCATTCTAGAAAAACATTTGCATAGGAGACAATGATATAAATGCCTTGCAAGAAATCTAGATTTTAGAACTCAAAATGATGCCCTTGTTAATCATACCATGTTGCTTAAACAACCCTTAAAACACTTGTAAATTTCGAGCTTTGATCACACCACTCCTTTACGTTTGTCAAGTAGGATACCCTCAACTTTGAAACCAACTTACTTATTGGACTTAAACGATTTTAACTGTCTCACTCATGGGTTTTAAATGCTTGATCATGGTCACCACATACACACTTGGATTACCTTTACCTCATTTTACCACTCTTTGTTAATCCAAGTGGCCATTCTCACTCTTAGAATGGTTTCCACACCTTAATACCCTACCCCTTTTCTTTCAAAACCTTCATTGAATTGATTGAGTGAGGCCTCTTTTTGATAATGCTAACATATGCAAAAAGTTAAAAGTATGAGAACGACAATGATTAGCTCTCATAGGCTAGTCTAGGAGTTCACATATTGGTTTAGCATTTGGGGATATAAACACTTGAAATGGGGAGGGGAATGAGAAAAGAAAAAGAGTAAAATGGGGAGTAAAAGAATAAAAGACCAAAGGCTTGTAAAAAGAAGAGGGAAACACTTGGAAAAGAAAATGAAATGGGAGAACTCTTAGTGCAAATGAAAAAGAAAATAAAAGAAAAAGAGTCTTGGAAATTAAAAAGAGTTACTTCTCAAGACCCAAAAATGAAAAAAAAAAAAAAAGAGTCAAAATGGTTGAGTTAGAGAATGAAGGGAGATTGGCTAATTGGGAATGGGAAACACTTTGGGTAAGATTATAAGAGCTAAGAATTGTATGCATGAATTGTTCTTGTCTTGCCACATTTTGCAATATGTCTAGCATTCCTTTTCTCGAGAGTTAGCCACCAAATAAAAGATAAAAGCCTTCCTCTAAACACCATTTGAAACCTTTTAATACCAAGCCGATTGATTGAGATCTAATTCCCATTTGTGAGACTTCACTTTGATAATATGAATGAATGTAAAAGTTGGTGGAATGTTGAGTGGTTGAATCTTGACAATATGCTTAAGAGAATAAAATTTGGAGTGTTGATAAGCCTAGAGAAATTAGAGTGGATTAGGGAGTTTGTTTGTGCAACATGTTATTATTTTCTAAGGACATCATATTGAAGGCTAAAGTAGATTTCTTTGGTTATGAGTCTCCAACTTCAAACCTCTCCCCTTTGTCATTGTTGTTTGCTTGGGGACAAGCAAAGAAACAAGTTTGGGGGAGTTGATATGTTATATTTTTATGTGTTTCTAGACTTTTTTTATTGTGCTAATTAGTTTTAGAAAGACATTTAGACACCATAATTGTTGGTTTAGCTTTAGGATAGTGCACTTAAGCATCATTAGGTTGCATATGTGTGGTTTTATCTTTTTGTAGGTGGTGGACTACTTTAGGAGACAACAAGATGGAAAGGAAGGTGGTAGGGAGCAAAGGGAAGTGGAAATACAGCTAAGGAGCTCGAAGGACATCCGCAGCGACATGCACAGCGGCATACTTATGTCGCTGTGGAGGAGCCCCGAGACGTGATTTTTGACAGCGACATGCACAGCGGCTTGCACCATGCCGCTGTGGTCCTGAGGAGCTGACAGCGACATAGTGCAGCGGCATCCCTATGCCGCTGTAGGAGGACCCCCGAGACGAACATTTCAGCAGCGACATCCACAGCGGCTTGCACCATGCCGCTGTGGATCCAAAGAAGCTCACAGCGACATCAACCAGCGACGGCTCTATGTCGCTGTGAAGGTGCCATCCCGGCCCAGATCTACTTTTTCTCCACTTTCTCTCTTTTTCTTTTAGCTTTTGGACCTTCCACATGATGGATGTCGACCACTACTCCTTGATTTCGTGTATTTAATGCCTCTTAAGTGTGTTGAGAGAGCATATCACATTTTGTAAACAATTCTCTCCAAAGATTTCAATCTCTTTTATGCAATTTTAGTTCTTGAGTTCTTCTTCTTGTTCATCTTATTTTCTTGTTGAATCATGTTTTGTTTGATGTTTGCTATGGCTAGAGAGTAGTTTTCTTTAAGTTTCTGGGTTGAGGAAAGGTAAGGGTGATTCAAAACATGGTTTAGGTTGCTTAGAACTTGGGAGCTTGATTTCTTACTTGCTAGAAGTTCCTAATGCTAGGATTGAAGTAGCTAATCAATTCCTTGATTCTAAATATTGCTAGCACCGAGAGGTGTAGTTTACGTTTGAATCTCTGTCAAGTGCTTTACATTCTTAACCAACGAGAGTTGATGTTTAAGGTGTTTAGTGGTAATAAGAACTTGGTAATAATGCATATTTATCTTGAAATTGCCAACGAGAGTTGATGTTAATGCTTGATAGATATAGGGTTGCTATCACGAGAGTGGAGTAACTTTGTTTGTTGTTCTTGGCCTAAGAAATCACCCATAGTTGCTTAATGTTTCTAAACAATTAATCGATCACCCGAACCGAAACTCAACCCAAGGAGCTTATCTTTTAATCAATTGTTTTCAATCACTTGTTGCTCTGTTTTATACTCTGTTCTAGCTCTATTTTAATCTCATAATTGTTATTTTATCAAACTAAATATGTTTGGAATTTGTTACTATTGTAAGTTTTAGGAATAAACTCACAAACTCATTTTGATTGCGCTTAGACTAATAAAACATCTGTATTCTTAGTGCGTTTGATCACCCGAGTGGATTGACACCTCGAAAATTACATCGACTAGGTTGTAAACTTGCAACTGAAGTAGTAAAGAGGAACTAGATTTTTGCTTATCAGGCGTATCATGAAGTATGTGTAGAAACAGGGATGGAACAAGAAGGGATTTGTTCCTCCTATATAACAGGAGATAAATATCTCAGAGCCCATCGAAGATTTGATACTGAGAAAATGCATGGTCGTGCTCAAACGAGGTGATTGTCAGTCGTTTGTTTTATCAGTATAGATCAGGATTTCGATGAACATGATGTTGGCTATAATAAGGATGACACAGTTTCTTGCCTTATGCCATATCGAGATATAGCAACAAAGGGATTATGGGAATAGATGATTCCAGTACAAGTGGGAGATTTTTGGGATCGTGTCCTGAAATCACATTGTACTTACTCTAAAGATAGTTGTATTGTCGAGATCGGACAATTCATGTGATACTGGGTAGTCGTAATGTTTTGCTAGAAACCGCTTATGACAAATGAGTTGTAACTCATTTCTAGTATCGTGTGAACCTACAGGGTCACACACCTAAGCAAGCTGGATACACTTTGTATGGGATTGATCATTGGCATATGATCCGATCAGTGTGTATTGGATACACATTGAATTGAGTTTTGAAGAAGGGTGTCGATCGATGCAATGAGTGTGTCGATCGACGCAGGTTTTCGAAAGGGTGTGTCGATCGATACAGTAAGTGTGTCGATCGATGCACATTGGGCCTCGAGACTGACGTTTCGAGTTAATGACTTAAACGAGTCGGGTTTGATCCGCAGGTCATTTTCCGTCATCCCAGGTCGATATATATAGTCTTATATGATCGACCTGGACCCTAGCCGTCATTGTTGATTCTTAGAGAGAAAGCAGAGACACAGAAACTCATAGCATCCCAGGAGATCCGATCACCGGAACTAGCAACCCGGCGGATTCCAGCTTGTGTGCGTGTGGACTACGGTAGAGGTGCAGCATTTGAGGCGCTCTTGATCTCGATTACTTGATCTTCATTCCGATGCTAATCTCCAGGTAACCACGAGGTCAGTTCTTAGATTCAATCACCTAGACCGTGGATCCTAGGGATTCCATCAACTTCGCACTAGCAGATGTTCAGGAAATACTTAAAATCCAACCATCTACCACTGGTGCAAGGGATACTCTTACCTGGATTCATTCAAAAGGAAGGCTTCTATACGGTAAAAACTGGATACCATGTCCAACGAGAGATTACAAAAGACTCAAATCCTAATCCCACTACTCCAATACCTCCAAATCGACTACCAATATTTAAAGAGACTTGGAAGATGCAAACACCACCAAAAATCAAGACATTTTGGTGGAAAGCTTCACATAAAAGTTTACATGTTGCATATCAGGCGAAAAAGAGAGGGCTAAAGGTGGAAACTACATGTTATGTATGTGGACACTACTGCAGATGAAGCCAAAATCTAGTAGATATGAACTAAACTTATCAAACCATGCCCGAGTGATTGTTTAAGCCCGTATAAAGATTTTGCAAGTGCCACACATGTTTGGGATGACCTTTGTTCACAAAACTGGCATGTTGGGTCATGTAAACTGTCTCAATAAGGTCATCATGGAGAAAGACGTTCCTAACATTCATTTTCCTTAAGTTATAGTTCATGATTGTAGCAATATGCAGAACAAGTCTTATTGTTGTTGTTCGAACAACAGGGCTGTAAGTTTCAAGATAGTCAATGCCCTCTTCCTGATGAAATTCTTTGGCAACCAGTCACGCTCGAAGTTTATCCAGAGATCCATCAGTGTTTAACTTAGACCGGAAGACCCATTTGCTTCCCAAAACATGCATCTCATGAGTTCTTGGCACAAGATAAAAAAATTTGGTCTCTATGCAGTTGTTGATCTCTTCAGTCATAGCCTCCTTCCAGCCTTGATCATTCATCGCATCAGTCATTATAGTGAGAGTAGTATATTGTTGTATGCGAGTAAACATAACATATTTTGGGTTGGATTTGACAGTACCATATTTTTCCCTTGTAGTCATGGAATGTGCATTGGCTGGTGGAGCATGAATCGTGTGGGAAGTATTAGTGACTGGCTGAGATGTTTGAGCAATATTTTATGAACCAACAACAAGATCACTTATGGGTTGAAGTTGCTGAGAAGGGGTAGACTGAAGTGATGGGAAATCGTCTTCTGTAAACATAGGTGTTTCTGCTGGTACGTGGACCCTTCACAAATCAGCAAGGACTGGTGTAGGGGAGACAGAACCTAGTACATGTGTTCCTGCTTGTTTTGTAGGAGCAACATTAGATGGAGGCTAAAAAGGAGGATGCGAGAATCTCATTATCCATGCATTATACAAAGGAGTTTGTTGTTTTGGATGAAGATGCAGATATGTTCTGAGAGTATGGGAATGAACCCTTGTCGAAAAGCACATGACGACTTATATATACTCTGCCAGTGGAAGGGCAAAAGCATATATAACCTTTGTAGTTCTGACTGTAGCCTAGAAACACACACTTGAGAGACCGAGTATCAAATTTGTGTTAGGTGGTAGGTGGAACCTCCTTGCTGCAAGAACTGGAAATCATGTGCTTTTTTACATTCATCTAACTGCCATTACTCTAGAATCTTGGGTTGATAAATACGAATGGGAAATTGATAGTTTGATAAATCATAAATACAATACATGAACAATATACTTTAAGCTAAAAAGGGAGTTGTCGACTGTTACCTGGGCGAATAGTGTGTGGAATGTGGGAGGCATTCCAAAGCACAATTTTCTATGTTGGTTGATGGTTATGAATAGATGCCCAACCAAGTACATATTTATTGAGTGTGGACTTCAAACTGATAGGCAATCATTTGTTATTTGACTGTCAATTCAGCTAGTAAATCTGGTCAAAAGGTAGGAAGACGATGCTTGTTGACTCTTATAAGGCACTGGAGCGGTTCGATAGCACATATGGAAACACTAATTGGAAGTAAATTGGAGAAAAGACTGATCTTGTTGGGATGGCAAGATTCTATGTATTAAAATTAGAGTGAGCAAAAAAGCATATTGCATAGAAATGTATTCAAATCGCCTGATACGATTGTTAGAACGGTCGAGCAATAGATAAACAACAAAATTTCTAGCTATTGTGAAATAAATCCTAACTTGTATTATGGTTTGATGCAAAGATGGTTGACATAGGCAACAATGAATTGATACACTATTATCTTCGAAAAAGTCGACTTGCAAGATGATTCTTCAATCTCTCTGCAAATCGCCATCCAACTCTTGGAAAAAAGAAATTACGGGTTAAAAGTGTTTGTGATTGTTTAAGGGTTTGACTTAGTAAATGTTGGTTGAAATGAGATCTTTTATTAAGTTTTTAATAGATGTATAATTAGGCATGGGCATACGGTTCTTCGGTTCTTTTCGGTTCAGGTCTTTCGGTTCTCGGATAATTCAGTTCTGCAAAATTGCTAACCATATAGGAACCGACTAAATTTTGGTTCGTATCGGTTCGGTTCCGGTTCCAAATGGGTATATGACTTTAAAACTATTTATATCCAAAAAATTTTGGTCCCAATATGGTTCGGTATCAAATGATTACCTGATGTAATCAAATAACTTGTTTTAACCAATTCAACTAAATAAAAACCAGAACAGAACCATAATAAAAGTATGCCTAAATCATCCAAACGCAACTGAAATTCAAGTATTAAAGTTCAACTAAACATAAACTGAAATTCAAATCCAATGTAGAACTAGAAAGTAGAAACTAAAAACAAGAAACTCTTGAAAATTTTAAGATAAAAAAATGGAGTATGGAGAAGAGGATACAAAGAAGAGCCATTCAATACTTCAGTAAAGCTGCCGCCTACTGTCGTTGATGCTTAGCTCACTAGATTCCTACACAATACACTACACATATTACATAAACAATCATACAACAATGACAACTGAGAAACACCAAAATCGCAAGCAAATGACTGAGCAATGGATAAATAAGAGATCAAGAGCAATAATAATATGTAAGTGTTAAGACTTAAGAGCAAGAAATGTATAAATCATTATAATCCTATACACACTGTACACAATACATACTCATAACATGTATCATAAGATTCATAAGTCATAACAATGGATAAATATGATTGATAATACCTGAACCTCAAAAGTCAAAATCCATTGGTTAGCAACTTCCTTAGTTGATGTAAAAAGAAGTGTTAAACTCTACACAAAAAATACAATAAGAAAATTAGAACTTAGAATTCTAAATTATTATAATAATAGAATTCAAATGTCAGAATTTACCTCTTTCAAAATCATTTTGTGCTACAATTTTTGCAAGGATTTGATCAGTAATCGTTTCCGCACCCTTTTCTCTTGGGAAGAGACTTGAGGTTATTGTCTTAAAGGAATATAGCAAGATACTAAGAGAATCAAGACACATGTGAGGTAAAATACAGTTACTATTTTGGTATGTTCGGTTCCCCGGTTCGGTTCGGGTAAGAACAGAGAACCATGGTTCTTTTTTTGTCCCATTCAGTTATTAGTCAATACCTAAAGTCTACTCAAATCCGAAATTTTCGAGTCGGGTCGGTTCGGTTCGGTTCTTCGGTATCGATTAATTATGTCCATGCATATATAATGATGCAATGGGCTAAAACCCAAAAACTGACCTATGGACATTTTTTGTCTTGTATTAGCTATGAAAACCAATATTCGAAAAAAAACATTAAGGTTAATATTTAATCAAATAGTTACATAAATACAATTATGTGTATTGTATGTAGTGCTGGGAATTTGATTCAAAGCCCGTGGGTTCCGCCCCGCTAGACCCGTTGCGGGGCGGGTGCGGGTCAAAAAAATTTCTTTTTTAGTTTCGCGGGACGGGTGCGGGTTGGAATTTTTTTTGGCGGGGCGGTTGCGGATCGGGAAATTTTACGATGCGGGTTCGCGGGTACCCGCAAATTTTTTTTTTTTTTTTAATTTAAATTTAATATTTTATTAATATTTGTGAATTTTAGTATTTAAATTTAAAAATAAAATAAAATATAGAAAATTTATTGAAAATACTTAGTTTTTTAAATACAAATTATAAATTTATGTTTTTAATATTAAAATTTTATTAATAAATTTTGTTTTTATTTAAAAATATATATATAATTAAAAAATAATTAATATTTTAATATTTGCGGGTTACCCGCGGGTATCCGCAAAATTAAGCGGGGCGGATGCGGGTGAAGGTTTTGAATCCGCGGATTTGGCGGGTCGGATTTTAACGGATCAAAATTTTACTTAACCCGCCGCGGGTCGGGTTCGCGGGTTGCGAATTGACCCGATTCCCAGCACTAATTGTATGTGAATTATCTGAATGTTCGAGGTATTAAAATGGGCAGGGACGAAGGGTGATAATGGAATTTAGAGTTAAGACCTTAATATATATCCACTTGGTGACAGGGTCAGGAATCATTTGTGCGGTTGGTGGTTGAAAAGAAATAGTACATCTCTAGTATAAGGAGGACTGTGTGTGACGTAGATAAATCAACTAATGGCACATGATTTCTAACTAAGTTATGAAATATCTAACTAAATATTAACTCATATAATCATTAATTCCTATTATAATAGCAATTTTTTTGCCAAAACCAAATACAAATCAAATTTCAGATGAGCAAACAAGTAATTAATCTCTTTGTAAAAAATCAGCGTACACAAAAGCATATGTCTCATGCGGTTGATTAACTTCGCTTTTGTTTTGGAGTTGGATTCAATAATTGAAATTTGATAATCCCATTCTTTTATTAAATGGAATATGATATCAACATTATATATGCATGATTTGTTTTAGGTGTGTGTGATGTAATCAGTGAAAAAGTTGCTCTCAATTGAACCGGCTTCTTGGAAACAAGAGGAGCCCACTTGGAAACATTATTCTTCGTTTTCTTATTAGTTCGCCAGAACTACATGTGCTAGTGATTAAGTTTTGATTTGGAACTAATTTTCTTAACTTTCTTGAAAGAAACAATTAAAAATATTATAATAAAACCGACAAAATGAGTATTTGGCATCGCTGTAGAAAAGCATAAACGGTGAGAGTCAAATGATCGTGGACTATAATCATTATATGATTCCTATGTTTCATATGAAGTTGTTTTAACTAAAAACCCAAAAGAACAAAATTAAAACATAGTATTTAATATAGAAATAAAATATAATTCAATTTATCATTAAAAATTCTGAAAATTTTAATTGATCATACAATATCTAATAAAGATAAAATTACATTAAAATGTGAATACAATTTACATTTTGAAATAAAAATAATAGTAAAACTACTTATATAAAGAAACAAAAAGAATATAAGGTATACTAATTTAAAATATGTTTTTGTCTAAAGCTTTGTAGTCAAGTGGTAAGGCGACGAGTTTGAGATGTCAATATCTTGTTCATTCACAACAAAATATTTTCTTCGTGCGGTGGTAAAAAAAACATGTTTTTAGGAGAGTTCATGTCCCTTCAGTCGAGTTGCTAAAGCACTTCGACGCTGCCAAGCTCTCTGTTTTTAAGTTCGATTTACCCGTCAGACGAAACTAAAACATATTTTCTTAAATATTCATATAGATATAAATTTTTACTTTCGATTCATTTGAATACTCAGTGAGATGATCTATCAATAGACTGCATTTTTCTTTGGAAATTATTTTAAACATTTTTTATGTATTCTATCGGCAGATCCGATTAGTTCCAGTAAAAACACACCAAAATGCTATAGAGTGGACTTATTACCACACTACGTATCCTAAGTTTGGAATGCTTTCCGACTAATGTCAGAAGATAACCAAATCAGGTTCAAGCTCAAATTTCTCACACATCTATGATTTTTGTTTCCAATAAGGCTTGAATTCAAGAAATAGTCTTAGCATATTTCCAAATCAAATAACACTAGACCATAGATGTGTACAAGTTTGAATAATTTGTAGATTCAGGATATTCCAAATAGAAATTACTGTAATAATGAGGAGTTCATAACTAATGGGACATACCATATATATCCAAACTAAGCAGGCTCATGCAAATAAAAGAAAATTTACGGGAACAAAAAAAAATCACGTTTCATAATAAAAATAAGAGAGAATCATCATCAATTATCATAGGATATCGTAGATATCTACGATTTGGAATCTAGAATGCGAGCCGATGGAGCTTATTGCGGATTTAGGTTATCCCTTAAGCTTAAGATGCCATTTTTGTCACACGAATCTGAACGGTGAATATATTTCTATGGGTCAGTGAGGCTCTGGCAGATTTAACCACTATTTCTATGGCCTATGGGGTCAATTTTTATTATTATTTTAAGTAGCATAAAATCAAACATAATATAAATCATGGGTCAACGTTGATAACGCAAAGCTTAAAATTGGCTTTGAACTTCTTTGGTTAAATAAAAATTGTAACTATTTCATCAGTGTTATGTCAAAGTACAAGTAAAAATGTGTCCGATGGATAACTTGGTTCAAGGTAATATAGGAAAATGTGATTGAGATAATATTTACTATTGAGAGTTACATCACATATATACACAGACGAGTAGGGTATTGAGAGATCCTACAGAAAGAATGTTTACATAAATAGAAGATATACAGAGATATGCTATTACGCCCCTTCAAGATGGACGTATCGGAGTAAGTCCAATTTTGGAGGAGAGAGGAACATAGCGAGCTCGAGGAAGCGGCTTCGTGAGGCCGTCAGCTAGCTGGTCTGTTGATGCAACGTGGCTTACTCTTAGATGTCCAGACTGTACCAAGCCCTTGATGTAGTGGAAATCGACAGCAACATGCTTCATTCTTAAGTGAAAAACCAGGTTGGCAGCAAGATAAGTGGCGCCTACATTGTCACAGTAAATCACTGAAGTTTTAGGAAGTGAGACACCCATTTCAGAGAGAAGAGCCATGATCCATTGAACTTCGCCGGCTGTGTTTGCCACTGATTTATACTCGGCCTCCGTCGATGATCTAGCTGTTGTTGTTTGCTTCTTTGCTGGCCATGAGATCAGATGCTTGCCGAGGTATACCAGGTACGCACCAGTTGACGAGTAATCGTCTCGGTCTCCAGCCCAGTCCGCATCGGAGTATGCATGAAAAGTGAGAGAGTTTGTGGCTGAGAAGTAGATGCCCCTATCTTTCGTTCCACGGAGATAGCGTAGTATCCTTTTAGCAGCAGACTAATGTTCCGACGTTGGTTGATGCATATACTGTGACAGCTTGTTAACGGCGAAAGCAATGTCAGGACTCGTGAATAACAGATATTGTAAGCTGCCAACAACCATCCTATATTCTGTCGTGTTTGGTAACAGCTCACCGCTTGACTTGGTAAGAGGTGGTTTGTCAGCCATTGGAGTGGATACGTGTTTGGCTTCAAGCATATTGACACGCCGCAGCAAGTCGTTGATGTATTTCTGTTGCGTCAATGTCAGACCTGTCGTTGTGCGAGAGACTTCGACACCAAGAAAATAGTTCAAGGGACCGAGATCTTTGAGAGAGAACCTCACGCCAAGTAGATCGATGAACGCTTGCACATGTGTGCCCGAGTTTCCAGTAATGATTATGTCGTCTACATAGACAATCACAAAGAGCACCACATTCCCATTCCGTAGTATGAACAGTGATGTATCAGCTAGCGCATTGAAAAATCCAGACTCAAGAAGGAATGTCCGGAGTGCATTATACCAGGCACGCGGAGCTTGCTTTACACCGTATATAGCTTTGCGTATAAGACAAACATGATGAGGTCTGTCAGCATCCACAAAACCAGGAGGTTGTTCCATGTAAACAAGTTCATCAAGAGGTCCTTGAAGGAGCGAATTATTCACATCCAGCTGCCTTAGAGGCCAATGCTGAGTAACCGCAAGACTGAGAACAAGGAGCACGGATGGTCGTTTGATGACAGGACTGAATGTCTCGAAGTAGTCTATGCCAGGCCGTTGATTGTATCCTTTCGCCACTAACCGTGCTTTGTACTTATCTATCGAACCATTCGGTAATCTCTTGATGTGAAATACCCACCTGCAACCCACCAGATTTTCAACTTTAGATGAACATACCAGATCCCAAGTGTGTTCACGCAACTGTGAATCGATTTCCTCAGCCATAGCTTGACGCCATTTTGCATCGGTAAGTGCCTGTCGATGTGTTGCTGGTTCAATTTCTCTATAAGAAGATACAGCCGCTGTAAGACTGAGCTTCTTAATGGGCTTGACAATGTTGTTCTTGAGGCGTGTTACCATACGGTAGTTGTTGTCCAGTGGTGGAGCAGGCAATGATATGACTGGAGGTTGCAGCGTAGCAGGAATCGGAGAGGATGCAGGTGTCGTGTGCACAGGAGAGTGAGGAGCAGGCGACTCGACAGCGTGTATTGGTGACTGCTGAAGAGACTCCATCACTGGTGCAGCGACTGGAGTACTAGGTATCTCAGCTTTCGGTTGCTGGTGCTGAGCAGAAGAAGACGCAACCGGTTCAGTAGGCGGTGACAGACCCAGCTCGGGAGTTGATGCAGGCAATGGATGTGTAAGTGGCGACTGTAATGGTGTGACGGAGAGAGAAATGTCAGGAGAAACATCCTCAATCATCACACTAGATGGTGAAGGAATTTTCGTCTTCATAAGAAATATTTGTTCATGAAATTCAACATGGCGAGAGACATAAAGTCTCGAATGAGTGGGCACGAAACAGAGATATGCACTTTGAGTTAAAGAGTAGCCTAAGAAGATGCAAGGAGAGGATCTCGGTTCAAGTTTGTTTGACGTATAGGGTCGCAGCCAAGGAAAACAAAGACATCCAAAGACTCAGGGCTTGAAGAGATTTGGAGGTTCACCAAAAAGCTTTTCAAGAGGAATTTGAAATCCAAGAGATGAGGAAGGCATGCGATTTATGAGGTAAACCGCAGCCGCAAAGGCAAATGACCAAAACTTAGTTGGTAGCGCAGCATGACTCATGAGAGCTTGGCCGGTTTCAACAATGTGTCTATGCTTTCTTTCGGAAATCCCATTGTGCTCAGGGGTGTGAGGCGGAGTAGTAAAATGAGAGATTCCAAAAGATGCAAGATAGCTAGACATTGCCATGAATTCTCCACCATTATCAGAATATAGAGTAATGATTTTGGTGGAGAATTTGTTTTCAACTAAAGCTTTGAATTTGACAAAGGTTTCAAAAACATTGGATTTCTTTTTGAGCAGATAAAACCAAGTATAACGAGTAAAATTATCTACCAAGACACGATAGTACTTATAACCATCGAAAGAATGGATTGGTGAAGTCCAAACGTTGAGTAAATCAATTCCAAAGGTTTTGAAGATCGTATAGAAGTGTTACCAAAAGGAAGTTTATGGCTTTTGTGTATGGAACAAGAAGTACAAGTCTGAAATGAAGAGCTTTTATTCAATAGAGGTAAATCAAACCGAGAAATGATTTTGTTTAAAAGTTCAACATGAGGATGGCCCAAACGGGAATGCCAATCCGAGAAAGGAATTTTAGAACAACTGAAAGCAAAACACGAAGCAGAAGAAGACGAAAACAGTGGCCACTCATACATCCCATTTTTAACCTTGCCCGTTGTTAGCGGAACCCCCGACTTTAGATCCGTCACCTGAAACATCAAAGGATCAAAAGTAACAGCAACGTCATTATCCACACAAAGTTTGTAAACTGATAACAAATTCTTCTCTATCTTTGGAACATGCAAAACTTGAGATAAACGTAAGTTTCGAGTTGAAGTAGAGATAGAAGAAGAGCATGTATTACCGATGGAGAGACCATTACCGTCACCAATCACCACATTGTCAGATCCATGGTATGGTTGATGTAGCGCAAGATTCTGAAGATCGGAAGTGATATGGTGCGTCGCACCAGAGTCGAGAAGCCATGATGGTGTATCTTGAGAGTATGCTTGAGCAACATTGGCTTGAGGATTCCACGAACCGGGCTGAGCTGGTTGATTCTGCGTTTGAATCAATCGATAGGAGTAGCAGCGTTGAGCATTGTGACCTTGTTTGCCACATGCTTGACAGCGACCGAGGTACGGACGTCGTTGGCTGGAGGAGCCTTGCATACGACCATCAGGAGGAGCAGAGTATTTGTCACCTTGTCCACGGCTATCAGTACGATAATGTTGCCAATTGTTAGAGCTGGATTTTGAGCGAGCATTAGCTACTTGCGCAGTGGCTGGGAAGATATCAATCGAGACTCCACGGCAGAGAACATCTGCTTCACGGTTGCACAGCTTTTCATGGAACTCTTCAAAGGAGATTGGTGTATCTCTGTTCTCCACAGCATCACACACTGAGCGGTAATCATCAGGAAGGCCAGCAATGATATATTCGATAAGGTCTTCATGATCAATTGGTTTACCAAGAACTGAAAGTTCATCAGTTTTAGACTTCATCAACTGCATGAACTCGTCAATCGTACGAGCGCCTTTGGTGGTCTTCTTCAGCTGATCTTTGATGTTTTTGTCATGACCACGAGAAGGAGTCCCATATGTCTTGGCTAGGACTGCCCATGCTTCAGATGTCGTGGTGGCTCTTGTCACCAGTGATTGAAGAGGAGTCGATATGGTGCCCAGAAGCGAAGCGAAGATGAGTTGATCCTGGCGGATCCAAGATAGATACTTCGGGTTTGCAATTGTTGCATCACCTTCAGTGATCAAAGCCGATGGAATATCTGCTGCTGGATCAATGTAACAAACGAGGCCATGTCCTCCGAGGAAGAGCCTGACCTGAAGACACCATGCAATGTAGTTAGATGTAGTCAACTTTGTGATCCCAGACATGTTAACCGAAAGAATGGGAGTATCAGCATCAACAGGATTGGGCAGAGTAGTCGCGGTTTCAGATGTGGAAGACATCTTCTTCGTCGAAGAAAGGAGGCGGCTGCTAAGAAAAAGACGGGCACAAGAAGGCCAAAAATTAGGTTTGTTTCAAACCGAGCTCTGATACCATATACGAAAATGTGATTGAGATAATATTTACTATTGAGAGTTACATCATATATATACACAGACGAGTAGGATATTGAGAGATCCTACAGAAGGAATGTTTACATAAAAAGAAGATATACAGAGATATGCTATTAGGTAAAACATAAATCTGAATATACATAAAGAAACTCACAAATAATAATTTATCGTAATTCTTGCACTAATGCACATATTCGAACCACAACACGTTTGATTGAAATGTAAAATGATTCTGAGAATTATGGTCTAGATTACTCAGGGCCGTCTCAAAATATATATGGACCATGTGCTTATTTAGATTTGTGTACCAAATTTAGGGGTTTATATTTAGAAATTTTGTAAATTGGACCCTATTTTCCCAAAAAATAAAAACTAAGACTTTAAATTATAAAGAAAACTAAAAAACGAGACCATGTGCATCTGCACCTTCCGCACACGTCTTAAGCCGGCCCCGAGATTACTTATATGTCTGGTTTAAAATGCGTGGAGTATATAAAACCACACATATGACAATTTATAGTAACTTTTGTCCAAATGCTTATGCTAATTTTTGTTTTTGTTTTTTTAACTATTTGTTTTACTAAAACTGGTTTAAGACATAAATATATCATCAAAGTATAATAGGATATATATAATGAGAAATAATAGCTTTTCCACAATGGAAATATGACTAATATTGATGACACACTAGTAATATCAAACCGGTTTATTTCGAACTAATGTAAAAATTAGACATTCTCTTACCTACAATAACATATTTACTTCTGATATATTTTATAACACTACAAATAATTCTCATGAGTTAGATATATCTTTTTTTGTTTTTGTTAATTTTGTCATGAGGTCCCTTCGACAAAGCTACAGTTGAATAAATTCACAATGTTGCCTACCCAACAAATCCTGAATTGACCAAATTAGAACCGAACATAGACTAGAACTACAACTAGGTGTACAAACCAGAAATATTCCAAGAAAGCCACACTGAAGATCTGATAAATGCGGGCCTTCCAGATTAAAAGCATAATAGATCAATCAAGTATCAACTATAGAACTTTGAGCCGCTACATAATGGACAACATTTTCTTTTCTTCTTTTTTTTTTTTCATCTGAAATTATATTTTATTAGAACCATGGTGAGATGCGTTTTTGAAAAACGAAAGCCGGCAGAAAACAGAACTTTCTCCGGAAACTAAGCCCAAAAAAGGGAAACAAAGCCGGCGGAATAAGAGAATATCCCCGGAAACAAAACCTACAACTAAAACAGAAAGCCATCGGTAAAATCCAAAGCCAAACAAAATCAATCCGAAACTGCATAACTTCATCCGTGCGGAGATGCTTGAGCGAGACTTACCGCTGTTGCCCACGGCCCACCAACGATAACATCAGCTACCCGAACAGTTGCTGAGAGACCCTCTCTCAGACTCAAAGAAACAAGACTCCATAACCCGACAAGAAGAACCCATAAAAGGAACACTAAAACTCTTTCGGATACGGTTGCGACGCATTCTATACGCCCAATGAACACCTAGATAGAAGCCTAGAAGAAATTCAAATCTCTACAGATTTGAATCAGATGGAGCCAAACCAACCCAAACTACCCCGAAAACAAACCCGGAAATAACTAAGGAAAGCAAGCACTCACCGCATACACCCGCAACGAAACAAAGGATACAAAAACGAAAGATCCATTCGAACCTTGAATCACCAATAGTCTGAAAAAGCAGAGGAAACTGAGATTTCTTATGCTAAAACCGAATGACCCAAAACCAACCCTAACCCATTAACCGGAACCTGCTATAACCCTAACCAAGATCAATCCCGACACACCTACTCACGGCCCAGAAAGACGACGACGAGGCACGACTTCACGCCAACAAAAACCCAAGAGCTCCCAGATCTAAAACTAGAAAGCACAGGCTCACCATTCAAAGGCAAGCGGGAGCACCGGTGAAGGCTGAGGCGACGCCGGCGACGATAGAGCATGAGCGAGCCACGACGAAGAGCGAGCCAAATACGTCCGGCGGTGAGCATAGCACAAGACAAAGCAGGGGACGACGGAGGAGAGCATAGCCGGCTTAAACCGTCGGAAATGGCGGATTGGGGTGGAGCCATCTAAAGGACACGGCGGCGATCGAGCCTCCCCGGCAACGGTAATGAAATCCGGCCGGGGAGAAGACTTGAAAAGAAGGAGGCGGCTTGCTTTGGTATATGTGCCTGGGAGCTTATTCTTTTAGGGCGAACGTGATTGTTTAATGGCGACAACATTTTCTTTTCTTCAGTTTTCATTTTCGTCAAAAAATACAAAACTAATTGGTAGAAATCACCACAAACAAAAGCAGAAATGGCACTAAGAGATTTAAAAAAAAAAAAAGATCTTTCACAGCATCGGTGAAACACCAGATGCCAGAAATAATCTCAAACACTACAACTTTAAATTCTCTCGTGCCCCTCTATGTAGCTAAAATTTTATTGAATTATAGACACTCTAAGCGGCTAGGATTTTCTTTTCTACGCCGGATACTTATACTAATTTATGTTTAGTTTAGGTATGATGGATCATGATGTGAGGCTCCAATCCTTGCATAATAGAGTATTGTATTATTCACTCTAGATATAAAATTATTGAAACACGTACGAAGGAAACAAAGAGCTGGTCACCGGAGTCGGTTCTCTGGTGAGTGGAAAATGCCACTGGTTGTGTACCGTAAATTAAACCACATTCATAACCGTCGGCGAAGACACCTAAAGAATGTGTTTGACCTAACCGGATCTCAATTCGGGTTAAAGGATTCTCCAATTTGTTTTTGTTTCGGTTATTTTACTCTTGATATTTATCTTGCTATAAATCCAGTTTTTCTACCGGTTTGATCGGTTATTATACTAATAATATACATCTTTTAAAAATTAATAATAATAAATATGGTAAAAAGAAAATTTCTTTACAACGAAAACACTATTTTAATGATTAAATATGATCAACATCCGCAATTATCTAATATATGGCATAGTGGTGCTTACAAAAGAAAATAACTATTGTACATGCTAGACTCTTAGAACTTGTCCAACGGAGGTTTTAAGCTCGGGTTCTTAGACTAAAGACAATAAAATATGTTGTGGGCTCCATATCTACAGTTAACATCCGATCCTTAAAATCTTTAGCTAAGGACCTGGCTCATCACTGTTCACATGACGTGGCGAGCCGGGATTGGTCAAAATTTTTTTTTTTTAAGTTTCGAAAAAAAAAAAATTTAAGAAACTTTGGTGAGTTTCACCATTGGACTTGCTCTTAGATAGGGCTGGGCATAATACCCGGACCCGAAATACCGAACCGAACCCGAACCGAAAAAGTAGAACCGAACCCGAACCCGAACCGTCAAAATACCCGAATGGGTCCTAAACTCCTATATCCGAAGAACCGAACCCGAACCCGACCCGAACCGAGAACCGAATGAGTACCCGAAATATCCGACTTACAATTATATACCTAAAATATTAATTATATTTATACTTAATATAACAAAATTATCCAAAATTACAATTATAAACTTAAATATATTAGTTATTTTTAGGCTAAAATAACTAAATTATCAAAAATAAACAAAATATATGAAGAGGTTTGTTATATTAATCAAAATTTAATGAATTTTTATTTAAATATAACTAATTTTTATTTTTGTTTTATGATTTTCGGGTACCCGAACCCGAACCGAACCCGAATGGAACCGAACCGAACCCGAACCGAAATTTTAAAATATCTGAATGGGTTTATATCTCTAAACCCGAAAACCCGAAAACCCGAAAAACCCGAACCGAACCCGAACGGGTACCCGAACGCCCAAGCCTACTCTTAGATAAGCATCCGCAATTACCTCAATATTTTGATGAAAAATATTTGGCGTCCAAGGGAAATCGCCACAGCACTGAAGAGCCATAGGGCCTAAGAGATTAGCGTGTGGTTATTCGTCTCTTCCAAAATATTCCAATGAGGACAACTAATCTACATGGTAGAATTAAGAAGGCCCCCAGCAATATCCACAGTTCCACACATAAGATAAGTGTGTGGGTGTTGCCAATCACTTCAACTCACAGCAGAACTCTGAGATATGGCCTAATATGCCTCTCGCGAGAAAAGGATTCCTAACTGATTGTGTGCTCGTTAGAGTAGGCCGATCGATCAATCGCTGTAAATGTATACTTTGAAGTGGTCTACTTCTCACATATGGAAGCCATAGATCAGCCCATACATTTTTGACACTTTCACCTTTTTGATGTAATTATGAAATTATGCGGAACTTTTATTTTTTTTTGGGGGATTAATCTGCCGGTTTTGCTGCCTTCTCTCGGAGACCTTATTGTACTTCTGATCGCAGTTTCTATGGTTTGACAAACTTTTCTTAAACAAATATGGTTGTCTTGCTTTGGCAAGTTAAAAAGAAAAGAACACCAAATTTAAAATTTACTCTGCCATTAGATTTAACTACACAAAGCATCATACTAACCGATTTTCCTGCATTTCATTATCAATAACCCAAAATCGAACCCCTTTTACTCTTTAAAAATATAGATAGAGATATATTTTATGAACTTACCCATATATTTACTCATAACTTTGTTCCTACTAAGTTTGATATGAGACAAGAACATGTCTCTGAGAGATTTCGTCTTCCTGTCTTTTACTGTTTTGTTTCTGGATTCTAGACCATGTCACCACCATACCTATCTACCCTGCAACAAACCACAAACAAGTTCCCAACCTACTTATTCCCATAGCTCAAAAAATCAAGCAATGGATAACATTACGCATGAAAATGATAAGTTTCAATAAGGGAGATGGCTTCACCTTTTTTCTTCACCAAATCTTTTGTCGACATGATCATCGCTGCTGCAAATGAAATACAACAGCTGTTATTTGGTTTCTTGAGTATTACAAGACAAAGTAAGAGTGTCATCAGCAACTATGTGGTTAATGTAATCGAGCAAGAGGTCTCAGTTTGCTTCTACTTCATACAATCTACGGATCAATGTAGTTTGAAAAAGGCAGGTTGATCCAAGCCTAAACGTATTGCGTACCTTAGTCGGAGAATCGGATACTCTGAAGCAATCAGCATTCATCCCCACAAGACACAATCCAGGGAAGATAACCTACACTCGCAGACATTCTAATTCAATGATCTTAGACCTAGAACTGCCAACACGCTAAAAAGTTAATCTTGTTGCTGAAATTTTGTCTGAGGCAATCCGTCGAACACCTGGGGACTTACATCGAGATGTTTCTGCAAGGTCTTCGTCCTCTTTCGTGGTCGGCGAGATGGTTTGTTCCCGCTCATGCTGAACACGTCTTCTTCGATCTCGTCTCGAGAAAGAGCCACCCAGAGCCTGTGATTCTCGTTCTTTACCTCAAAGCCGGGAGATTCGGCCGGGATTCCTCTCTGTCTGTTTGATTTTGGCTCAATCACTCCGCTTGGTTTCTGATTCCTCACCTCTGAAGCACCTCCGCCGCACGCCTCCGCAGGGAACACCCCGTTTCCCTTCTTCAAACCGCCACAAGCTTTCCTCGGCCGCAGATTCCAAGTCCTCTTCACCTCCTCCTCCTCCGCTTCTTCTCTCTCCTTAGCCGACACAGGAAAATCCTCTCTCTGCGGCGGATTCTCCTCGGTAGCATCGGATTTCAGCTTCTTCGGGTAATCGTGCTCGGATGACGGTGCGAAGGAGGAGAAGGAGAGACGCGGTTGACGAGTCGACCGTGACGCCACCGTTCGGTTAGAAACAGCCGTTGTATCCGCCGATGGAGATGCAGTCCTCTCCGATTTGGGCTCTAATTTGGGCTCCACATCAGTCATAGCAGAGACTTGAGCTCCAAGGGTGAGAGAAGAAAAACCATGGAGAGACTTCAAATTCGCCGGAGAAGCAGACATTTGGACGAGATTTCTAACCAAAAAAAAACTATACAGTGAGATGCTTTATCACCTGCGCGTCGAGAAGAAGAGAGATCAAAAACCCTAGAATAATGCTAAAGAAAGCAAATGAGAGATAAAGATCTAGAAAGGACCCAAGGATATTTACGGAAACGGGTGCATGCGTTTGTTTCTAATCTTGTTTTTATTAATTTTTTCTTTGATTCTTCTTCCTCTTTCTTACAAGTCTTTCTTTTCTCAATTTTTTTGTTGGACCTTTTCTTAATTAGACCCTAAATTTGATAATATTTGGAGAAAATATACTTGTTTAAACGAATGTAATAATCTACAGAAGATATATTAATAATTATAAATAACATAAAGTTGTGTTACACGATTTTTATGATCTACTATTTCTACATGCATTATTTAGCATGCTATAAATTTCAAACACCATACTTAGTTGAGAACTTTTTTCTTATGTCGACGTAGGCCTGGGCGTTCGGGAAACCATTCGGGTTCGGTTCGGGTTAGTTCGGGTTTCGGTTTTTCGGGTTTACAGATCTATTAACCATTCGGTTATTTATCAACATCGGGTCGGTATCGGGTACGGTTGCGCCGGGTTCGGTTCGGTCCGGATTCGGATTTCGGGTTCGGTAATGTTCGGTTTATTTTGGTTTAATCGGGATCGGAGTCGGGTTATACTTATTTAAACCGATTTACACTTATAAAAACCGAATTTATCAAAACAAGAAATAAGAAAGAAACTTGGAATCAAATGCAAACTGAGTTTTAAAATGCAAAAGACAAACAAATGTTTGAAATCAACAAAACCAGATAAGTCTGATAATTCAAATCAATAGAAACATAAGAAATTTTGATAACAAAAACAATTCAATCTTCAGTCTTCAACTTTCACTCTTCAATCTTCAGTCTTCAGCTTTTAATCTTCAATCTTCAAACTACATTCCATACTCTACAAATAACAATAAGAATGTTAAAGAGTTGTATCTAAACTTCAAGAAAGCATCAGAGACTAAGTAATATAATGAGCAAGATAGTAAGCTCTACATACCTCTCTCAATTTCATCCATCATCTGAAATTCAGCTTCAATTTGTTCCTTTGTCATCAACTCTTTTTCAGGAACACAAATGTCAGCCTTCAACCACTGCTCTTCACACATTAATACTTCAATCATGTAGTGGGTAAGACAACTCCTATATGGATCCAAGACTCTACCACTAGTGCTAAAAGCACTCTCTGATGCCACAGATGAAACTTGCATTGCAAGTAGATCCCTAGCCATTTCTGATAACACAGGAAAAGCTGAACCGTGACGTCTCCACCAAGACAATGCATTAAACTCAACTCCTTTCATCAGCTTTGGATTAGCAACTGGTTCCTGCAAGTACTTATCCAGTTCATCCAATGGATCTTCAACTCCTATCTCATCCAAGAACTCATTGTAAACATACTCCATCCTCTCATAACCTGGATGCTTCTTAACCACATTTGTTCTATCCTCTCGATCATGGCCACTCAAAGTTGAAGATTGAGAAGACTGTGATGACTGTGAATTCCTCTTAGTGTACCTGTCATTATACTCTTTAAACATTGATCTAGCAAGGAGCTTCAAAGAGTCATTCATTGCCTTGGCTTCTACACTGTCTGTCCCATGCATCTTCTCAAAGCACATCTTTGCAAAATTCATCTTTTTCCGAGGATCAAATATGCTTGCAATTATCAGCATCCTGTTGATGTCTTTCATGCCATCCCAGTACTTCCTGAACTTGCCCAACATCACAGTTGCTTTCGCCTTCAAATCCTCATCTTCACCAGTGGCATATCCATTCAAGCTTCTATCAATGGTTACTATCTCACCATAGCAGAGATAAGATGCTGGCATGTTAGTTGTAGACATCACCAGAGTGCTTTCATAAAAGATGAAAAGCAACTCGTTTAAGTTGTTAACCTCATTCCAGTCATACGCATCTGCAGGTCCTATCCTCTTCACACCATTCACGACTTCCAGGAAATGGTCAAGGTAAAGCTTGTCTTCTTTTCTCATCTTGTCAAAAGCAACTCTTAAGTTAAGCGCCTTATCCAGCATTGAATACGTGGAGTTCCACCTAGTCCTGACATCCAAAGGTAGAGAACCTTTCTTAACCCTTCCTGATTCAACTTTCTGCTCAAAAGAAGCCATCCTGTTTGGGTGTGATCTCACATATAGGATCCCATTCCTTATAGCCTCCACAGAAACAGAGACATCAGACAAGCCTTCCTGCACAATCAAGTTGATAATATGTGCGCAACACCTAACGTGCAAGAAATCTCCATCTAAAACAAAAGCCTCAGGACCAACATTTCTAAACTCACTGTGAAATTCCCTTAGAGCTGAACCATTCGCAGTTGCATTGTCAACAGATATCGAGAACACTCGCTCTATACCCCAATCAGCTAGACATTCAAGAAGAACCTTGCAAATTGTTGAACCTTTATGATCTGAGACGTACTTGAAGCCTATGATCAGTTTCTTCATCTCCCAGTCAGAGTCAATAAAATGGGCTGTTATCACCATGTAACTCGCTCCTGAATAGATGATCAAGTAAAAAAGAAGTGTAAGAATATTAGTATGAAGATAGTGAAGATATAATGTGTAATCAGATAGTTGTAGAAAGAGAGATTAGAAGTACCTGTGTTATGAGAAACCCAAATGTCTGTCGTTAGGGAAACTCGTTGCTTGTTAGCCGATAACATTTTCTTCAGAGCATCTTTTCTCTTGACATACATTGCCACTATGTCTCTCGTAGAAGTCCTTCTTGATACTGGTGTGTAGAGTTTTACCTGCATCAAGTAAATAGACACAAACGTATTTAGAAACACAGACATATAAGCAGCACATAACAACAATAGCTCTATAAATTAGCGGACAAACCTTCTTACAGAAGTGTTTCCATGCTGCACTTTCAATCCAAGAAAGTGCAAGCTCCCCTATCACAAGCATCTCGTTCGATGCTTCTCTGAATATGGCCTCTGATACTTTCCCTGATTTGACTAGTCCATCTTCAGATATAACTGGTTGAATGTTTGACTGACTTTCTTTCCAAGCTTTATGCTCCTTGCATATGAGAAGATGGTTTGAAAGTCTTGTTGTGCCGTTTGATGATTTACACGCAAGAACCTTTTTGCAGTAGTGACAGAAAGCCTTGTCTCGATTGTTCTCTAATCGAGTGAAACTTGACCAGACAGGTGATCTCGGATCAAGAACCCTCATCACCTTACTTGGCTGAGATGTCGCTCCGCTTGATCCAGGTATGTCCTTTCTCTTATCTCGGCTATTAGGAGTGTCATCTGCTCCATTGTTGTTTGTATCACCATCCTGATGATTTGGATTAGGTGATGAATCCATCTGCTAATAATGAAACATACATAATCAAATTCAAAAACAGAATCAAAGATATAAACAGATTCATAGCTAAAAAATTGAATAATCAGAACCGTGTGAGAAGGGACTTTTGTAACTGAGATATGCTACCAAGTTTACTTAGAAATCAAAATAAAAAAGAGAAAGACAAGTTCAAGGTTTTGAACATACCTGAGAATGGTTTCTTGACGTCTCTGATGAAGGAGACGACTTTATCGCTTGCGTTTCCAGTTTGATTGAATAGAAATTGGACTCTACAATGGATTTATATTGGGAACTAGAATCAAAAATCGCTTTACTCGATTGACCGTTGGGCTCGTGATTTCGGGAATCGAAGAGGAAGAGAAATCGCCTAAGATATCGCCTAAGAGGTCGGACATAATGTGTGTAACAATCGTATATCGGTGTAAATGACCCTAAATCTGAGGCTTCGGTTTTATCGGTTATTGTTCGGGTTATCGGATTAAACCGGTCCCGATCCCGATACCGAACAACGTGATTGCTAATAACCATTCGGTTATTTAGTACATAACCGTACCCGATCTGAACCCTGTTATTCGGGTCGGGTTCGGGTTCGGGAATCGGGTACGGTAATTATGCCCAGGCCTATGTCGACGAGTTAATTGCCTAATAAATTGACCAAAGAATTAATGGCGTTACATTAATGGATATAATTATGTTTGTGTTTTGTCATTGGAGTGGCGACCAAAACATTATGATTTTGTCAACATTCTTAGTTTTATCAATGTGGATTTAGGCTAGTGATTCGGTGTAGGAATTGGTTACAATACATCCTGTGTTCGAAATCTTTTGAGAGAGATATCAGTATTAGTAATTGCTTTTTTCAGTTTAAGAGGATTAGTCCTTGGGATATTTAAAAAAGGAAAAAAAAAATTTAAGGTATAAATGGTAAAAAGTTAGTAGAATAAATAGAATATATTTTAACGGATGAAATTGTAAAAAGTTAAGCTAAATTTTTTCTTCTCAAATAAATTAAAGAACAAATTCTAGCAGAATTTTACAATTTTTCACTTAAAATGTGGGTTTCGCATTATTTACTGAAATTTTAAAAATTTAACAAATGAATAATTTTGAGAAAAATTCAACTTAACATACTATTCCACTCGATTTTTGCCCTACAAGTGCAACTATTTGCACCCTGATCTAATTTATGTAGAAAGGCCGATTATGAGCTTTTTGTTATTTTGAGAAATTATGCCAGGCCGATAAACCGATGGGCTATACGAAAGCCTTTTCTTTTACTCTATATTAGTTCTCAGTCTACTTACCACAAAGTTAGGGCATCCATCGGTTTCGTAAAGCTCAAGCAAGAGGTCACAACCAAACTACCCTTAACCTTAAAAGGCTGACTGTTACAGGCCCAATAACGTTAATGAAACTGTGGGTCGAAGTTAACAGTCTAATAGTGGATTTTGAGTTCGAAATACGATGAAAAGGAAGCCACGTTGACGGCTGAGAAATTTCTAATGGGATCCTATCAGATCCCATGAAAGTCATATTTGTCTTTCTACAAAATCGTTCTGCTTGTGACCACGTGGCTCAGATAAATGGGTCCTACTTATCTAGATCCAATCACTCGTCGTTAACCATGCTTGATATGACACATACGTGCTTCAAGTATATTTTTTTTTTCTAGTGAAAAGAATACAATCATACAAAATCAAATAAACTGAAAGTAAAATCTGAAAGATTAATGAGAAACATAAATCCCGAAATTTTAAAAGAGTCATAAACACTAGAGTTTTAAAAGAAATATAAAACTACAAGACACAATCCTAACAGGTATTATACATGGATTTACCATTCATCCAGTTAACTCGGTCCATATCTGTTCTCTGAACAAAGAATGGCCCAACAAAAAAAAATTCGGACCATAAACGAATATGGCTCGATTATCACAGTCGTTCACATTGAACTCGTCATGTTCGGCTCGGCTCATACAGACAATTCCAGCTCGGCTCGGCTCGCGACCTCGGGCCAGCTCGACTCCACTAGCAGACAAAGATAAGTTTGGTTTGGCCCATTTCGTCAACTCTTCCGAGCAAGACGAGCATCTGGCCTTTATGACGAACTCGATTATCACATTTGACGCAGTCTGTGAGGACTATTAAGTTTTTATTCACTAACAGACAAGTTTGACAATGACAAGACCTTCAACGAGCAAGAATTTCATCATCATCCCAGACAAATCAAGCTCGGGGACGACCTCACAAGCGAGGGGCCAACTCGACAAGGCTCACCACGTTTCTCAGGTCGCCGACCCGATCATCCAACCCGCGAACACAAAGACACACTCAAATACAGAGTAAGCTCGGCATGTTACAAGCAACCAATCCAACGAGCAAGACATGTCTGTCTTACTGAAGGCTTTCATGACCCAAGTGGAGGAGTTGTCCCGAGGGAGCAACGCTCGTTTTGACTAGCTCGCCACAACACAAGCACTTTTCCAAGGACATATCAGCGATCTGCAAGCGTCGGGTCAACAATTGACTGAGCCTCGCACGACCAACTTCATTTTGCGCCTTCAACGCGTCTTATTTGAAGGATCACCGACCCCGAACTTCGGACATGGCAGACGAACCATCTCGCATTCTTCAACACGAAAAATCGAGGAAACCAACGGTCAACCTCTCACCATTGAAGTCCTAAGAGGCTCAGCAATAAATGCTCATAGGGAAAACGAGATCGAGGATCTAAAATTAATGCTCTGAAGCATGACATCAAAGGTCTACCAAGCGATCAGTTCAGAATCCGAGATCGTCTTACGGACGTTCAAATCCAACATCCTGGAAAGATCAAGATGATAACATTTCGCATAGCAATGGGCCAGAAAAAAATCAACCTCGAGGAACGTAATGCAGGTTACTGCCAGCTGTTCGTCAAGCATCTGATCGGATCCGTCCTTGATTGGTTTTCTCGCCTTGAACCGAACTCGATTGACGGATACCAAGATCTAACCTTAGGATTCCTCAAACACTACTCGATATATCCAGGAAGAAGTGTAAAACACCGAACTTTGGGCCATCACACAAGGACAAAAAGAGAGTCTCGGATCATACATTACCCACTTCAAGAGCATCCTCGCAAAGATATCGATTACCTATAGCAAAGGCCTGTCCGCACTAAGGTACAACCTATGGTACGAGTCCAACTTCTGCGAAGAGCTAAAGAAAAATAAGTCGAGCTCGCTCGAAGACGCTCTTCACCATGCAATAATCTTCATTGACCTCGAAGAATAAAAGGAAACCCTAGCAAAGAAGTTCGGACCAAAAGGCTCCAACACAAAAGTAAAGGCAGAGAAGAGCGCCGAGCAATACGAACCACACCAACACTACGATCAAGATTATAAAAAGACGAGGGAGGAAGATATCACAAAAAAGGAAAGTCGGCATACTACGCCAACGATCAGTCGCAGAACTACCAACATGAAGAAGAACGACCAACTCCAAACTATCGCCAAGATCACGCGCCCCAAGGCTACCAGCAAGATCATCGCCCGACCCAAGGCTACCAGCAAGATCATCGCCCGCCCCAAGGCCATTTACAAGATTAAAACCAGGGCAAGCCGTGGACCAAAAAGTTTGTTCGAGGAGGCGACAAGAGCAAGCTGCACCGCGACTATCATAAACGAGCAAGTCACAGCACAACCGACTGTAGAAACTTACGAGCTCTCTTTTATGTTGACTACAAAAAGTCAGAAAAAGTTGGTGGTAAACCGCAACCAACCTCCCGCGAAGCAAGTCAATCAGGCGACGCAAGAAAAGAACGAAGTCGAACGTTTCAAACTCGCACAAGTAGAGAAGAAGAAACGAGTGGCCTTCGCAGAAGAAATAAAGCAGACAGACTCGAACACAGCAGCAACAGTAAACAAACGAGTTCGTGACGAGGAGGACAAGGAAGGAACCCCTCCACCAAGAAGGCACATCAATATGATAATGGGAGGCCTACTGCTAAGCAATGACTCAGTAAGATCGATAAAGGAGTATCAGCGCCGAGTGTAACGCCCCTTTCCCATTCTCCGCTGACCGTCGAGCTGACCGGCCAACAATCAAACAAGAACATGACCGATCGAACCCGAGCAAGTCGAACAGGAAAAGTTCGCCACAGGACGAAGCCAAAGACGGATCGGTTTGAGGCAAAAGGCTCGCACCAACCTATCTCCGACTCCGCTATCCTCGGATCCGTAGCGCAAGCAGTACTACTTGCACTACTTCAACGAGTTGTGTCGGTTCGGACTAAAACCTCATATCAGGAAAACAATTTCATTCTTGGGTAATCAAACGTTGAATGCAACGTTTAATGAGTTTTACAAACAATCATTCACATACATACATATACAATCAAATCAATCACAAAATAGCGCAGCTGCCGAACCGAAATAAAACCATCACAAATCATCGAATCAAAATCCCGCCACAAGCAATCCCGACACTACACCGAGGACCTCCCGCGTCCGTCGCTGCTACACCTGAAAAACACAACAAGAGTCTAATGAGCGATCTAAGATCACCCAGTGAATCGGCTCCCCACTACGGCTCCTGATCTATCTATCATCTATAGATCCCCGCCCGAAACCCAAAATAACAATCAATCAACACAATAGCCGATCACGCTCTACCACGTCGTGTCGAGCCCACACACAATCAAATGCCAAAAGAAGAAATGGCGATTAGAGGAAATCGGGAGCACTGCGGCACATGTCCCCGATTGAGACTCGATCTATCTATCGCGCAATACCAACTACCCCGATCACACACACTCTGGCCCCTACGAACTTGGTGATTTCCAGGGTTTCCACTGTTACCGATATGGCAACTAACCCACGTGACTCCTAGCCGTCCACACAACGACTAAGACACCGTTCTCTGTCCATCGATACGCGGTGACTCTGACTACCCCTAGATAGCCCGAGCTTCCATGCAATCCGGCCCTAGGACGCGACCCCGTATTCTCCGGACTACACCCTACAGACGTCACTCCATAGGTTCGCACCTGCCAGCATTCACTGGCCGGTTATCAACTCCCGAGGATCCAATCGGGATGGAAGTACCAGCACGTAATCACACACCTAGACTTGCGGGATCTAACGCACCCTAGAGTCCTAGTGCAGAAATGTAAACACGCAGACTCGCTTGGACTCTAGCAATCAATCACAATCAATAACCACAACAACTCAACCCCGCATCCCGCAAGTCCACTCACACACACCACCGCTCTGACTCGGCACCGTACCGAGTCAGCACCACCACTTAACCGGTCCCGAGACCGCGTTAAGCAACAACGAGGATCGCTCGGCCCAACACCGAGACGATCTAAATGCCTGCACAGAAACATCAACCACAACCACACAACACCACACAATCACACAATTCAACCGTCTACTCGGCCCAACACCGAAGTAGACCCGCAACCACACACAGCAGGCCTATTAGGGTTTCTATCATCTTTTAACCAATTCACGCCCGCTACCTTGGGTTAACCGCTTGTTAACCCGTAGACGGTTCCATAATCTCAACACTTCTCACTTCTTAATCAACCCTAATCATCTTTTAATAACTCTTCGATCCGTCGGTTTAGAGCTAGCCGCTTGCTACACTCCCCGACGTCTCATCATTCATTACTCAATTCATTCATCTCGGGAAACCCGATACCGTTCCATATTCTATACATTGGTTCAAGTTAAACTCCGTATTTTAACCCGTCTTAATTCCCGTATATATGTTCATTTAATACCGTCCTTTACTTACGTATATATGCATATATAGTCCTACTCATGCCACGACTATATGAATGCATCACACAACAACGCTATCAACCTAGCGGCATACAATCAGGTTTAATCCATTTTAAGTCTAACATGCTTCTTTAACCCTAGCCGGTTTACCGTTAACCCAATCAATCAATCAATCAATTCAATTCAATTCAACGGGTATGCAATCCTATCTCTACGGTTTCCCATTTACGTTCTATATGCTTCTACGGTGTTTGAGCCGACTCACAGTGATTTGACGGAACGAACGGCACAGATGCGGATACAGAATCCCGAGACCCGAACTAAACCCGAACTCCTCCGAATACACGAACACGAACTCCGAAACGTCACGAACACCCCGAACCACTGAACAACCGTCCACCGAGCGTTGACCGGCTCGTTTTCCGGCGTTGACCGCGTTGACCGGTGGCGTTGACCGGCGTTGACCGGCTGACCGTTGACCGTTGACTTTGACCCGGTTGACCGTTGACCAACTCCGGTTTACTTCCTTGACCAACTGAACCACCAATCGAACCAAACCACTCCAAACCAATCCGGTTTAGTTAAACCGGTTTGGTCAAACCGTTGACCGGCGTTGACCGTGACTTAACCGGTTTGACTAGACCGGTTCACCCACCAAACCAAGGCTAAACCAACTCCTATGCATGGCAAAAACACCCCTGAAGAACCGCTTGAAGATTGGCCGGCGAAAGAAGCTTCTCCGGCGAGGATTCCGGCGTTGACCGCGGCGGCTCCGGCGTTGACCGCGGCGGAGGTGGCTTTTCCGGCGACTTCAGACGGCCAACTTCACACCAAACTACTCCTCTTGATGAGATCTATCCACCCATGGCCTTGAAATCTTGAGAGAAGTTGAAGAGAGAGAGTAACCCTAGACCTTAAAACCGCGGCTGCTTCTCTCTTGTTTTCCGGCAAGCTCCGGCGACTTCTGACGACGGCGGCTGGCTGAGACTTGAAGAGGAGGAGAAGATGAAGCTACTGGACTTTGAAACACCGGATTTGAGCTTAAGATGAAGAAGTTGTGGCCTTTCTTGTACACCAAGTCATGAAGAACACTTTAGAACGTATTGAAGATCTCCCTTGAACATCCAAGAACTTGATAACTTTGTTGCATGTTTCTGGAGAGGAAAAGAGAGAGTTTCGACAGAGAGAGAGTGAGTGAGAGGTGCAGACCTTCAAGACAAACAAAGGGGAATGAATAGTAAGATTCCATGCATGTTTCTTTTTGTGTTCATGCACCAAATATGGTGTTGACACCTCTCCCCTAAAAGCTGTCGACTCAGGGAGCTCACACCTGTCTCTGGTGGATTTCTGAAGCCCACTAAGGCCCAATAGCACCGGCCCTAATCAATAAACCCTTCCTTAGCTTGATTGTCCATTTTTGCTCGGTTTGACCTTTTCCCCGATAATTGTTTTAGAAAATATCTGGAAGTTCCCATAAATCCCCAAACCTACATAATCTGATTCGCCTTGATTTTAGATGAATTTAGCAATTTGAATCATCTCATTTGGAGTTTCCTAGCTCCCGTTATGATTTTCCGAAGTTTTCCCGGTTTAGCTCGGTTTTCACCCGACACTCCGAAAAATGCATTTCCGCTCCGTTTCTTCGAATTCTGATCTTGTAAATGTTCTTTATGATTTAAAATTAGAATATTTGGCCCATCTCGTCTTCCGTCTCGAACTTTGGCAAAATTACCATTTTGCCCCTGAGTTTGGCAAAATTACAATTTTGCCCCTGTTGACTTTTCTTCTGCCCGTTGACCATAATTTGTGATACGGGGTATCACATTCTTCCCCACTTACAGGAATTCGTCCCCGAATTCTCCGTCACTACCAGACTTTGAATCGGTTCCAACTCCTGTAAGTTGGTTCGTCACTCGCTTTCAACGCTTCCTTACTCGAACTCGGCTGCATCCCACTGACATCTGACCTTACGGTGACCCTTCTGTCCCATACCATTCTGTCTCACTGTTCCCCTAAACCGTTCCCTTCTCGCTTCCCATCTTGCACTTCGCACTGCGCCTCACGCGCAACTGTCTTTCCTCGTCCATCCGTTTAACCTCGACCTTATACTCGCTGGTTTCACGTCTTTGACTTGCCATCTAACTTCCCCACTTCGCTTCGTCCTTCCCGTCTTTTACGATACTGACATGTCTCTCCTGAGACACTCTTCAAGAATCTGTCCTCCGATCTTGACAGCTTCCCGACTTCCAGTTCCGCGTACTCACAGCTTCGCGTCGCTTCTGACACGACCTCATTCCACTCAATCTGATAACCCCACTCAAACACTGACACGATCTCTTCTCGCTAACCACTTCACTATGGTTCCCATACGGCCACTGCTGCCGACACATCACACTAATCGCCTCACTCTTTCCGCTGCTCGGTACTTGACACATCCCACTAGCACTTCATCCTGGCTGCTTCACTTCCCGGGTCAACTCATCGCTCGGCTTCTTTTCAGCCCATCTCGCTTTCGGGTTCGGGTTCGGTCTCGCATACGTATCGCATCGTCCATTCCGTCCTGCATTCACACAACAACTTTCACTGGAGCGGTGAATTCAAACCAATCTATCCCCGATATCACTTCCTCATAGGAATATAGTTAGTTACTCATGTACCCAATGGTCACCCATGATTAAGTAACGATACTCTATAATTCCGTTTCCTCGCGAATCGACAGTCGATTCCAACCATTCTCACGTTAGCTCAACACCTTAAACGAAAAGGTTCTAACGCCTCTATTCACAACAACTAACGATCGCAAATAAAACTTAAGCTATTCTACAATAGCTTACCACCACCACTTACACTCCGAACATGCTAAGCATGCCTCAACGCTAGCACTCTCACAGTGCTACACCACACACAAAATCACAACTCAAAATAACTAATGCACCACACAAGCATTAGATAACCACACAAGCATTTAAATGCAAACAACCAATTACCACACGCAATCAAGCAATCATCAGATCGCTCCGGATATGTCGTCAGTCTGGGTTTAGGTTATGATGCACGGTCATCAGTTCCGCTCATCATCAGACTTCACGTGGTAATTCATTTGCATTACAAAACCATCCCACGCATGCAAACAATTACTACGAAAGTCATAACGATAAGTGAACAATCTGCATCACATACATACACCAACAACAACAACATACACATGTCTAGAGGTTTATAGAAATACATAGAGAAACAGAAATACAACCATAAGATGTCCGTCATCCACAACCCAACCCACAAACTGCATCGCCATATCCTGGAGATGTTCCAACAACATACGTACAACCGTCGATCTGGATACACACAAACAACAACATAGTTAGAGCCCCATACTCACCTGGCCTAACTAATCAAACCCTAACAGCCCCAGCACGACCGAAATGCCATACACAATCGGCATCGCGGCTCGCGCTGATAACCACTGGCAGGCGCGCCGGGAGGGTGTGGTGGGTGTGCCTCTCTGCTCGGTGGTCCAACCTGCTGCGGCTCCGCCATCGGACACAGCTGTGCTACGTGACCTCTGTGACCGCAAATCTCGCAAACCGGAACGGGCGCTGGGCGTGGCCCACGGAAACACTCTGTCGCCTGGTGGTCTGTCGCCCCACACAACTGACACGAAGAAGCTGATCCCGATGAAGGCTCCTGGAAACAATCTGCGGCTCTATGCCCCTGACCTCCCCAAATCTGGCACCTGACGGGTGCCGAACGGGACCGACGAGAAGTGGACCGACGAGAACAAGTAGATGCTCTATGTCCCTCGTCTCCACACCTCCTACACGACCTCGACAATCTCGGTGGCTGCACCAACGGTGGCTGCGCCACAGGTAACTGCACGTCTGGCTGCTGAAGAACTGGCTGCCGAATGAGCTCTGCGTCTCTGCGGCTCGGTCCTGGGCGATACTCCTCTGGCAATGGGGCACGATGCGGCTCTGCGTCTGACATACGCGGTCCGGGTCCCACAACTGGACAAATAGGTGCACGATGACCATCCATACCACATACCTGACAATAAGATGGACACGGCACTGGCTGATATGGCTCACGGTACTGCGGATCGACAGGTCGCGGGCACCAAAGCATATGGAAACCCTGAACTCCGCAAGCGCTACATGTCCGGTACACTGGCATCTGAGGCACGGACTCTGGCGTGTCTGCGAAAGGCATCTCCGGCGGTACATCTGGCTCGGTCGGTGGTGCCTCTGGAGATGTGACTGACTCGAACTGCGTGCCCGACCCCGTCGTTGACATCGGTGCTACTCCTGCGGTCGATCCTCTCTCTGAGTGTGGCTCGGCATCATCGGGTGACTGGTGATGCGGTCCAACATGCTGCTCCAACACATCTGCTAATATCGCCACCTGCTCGTCCATCCGCTGCGCCCACTGCGCATGCTGCTCCGGGTCCAATGGCTCCATATCTAGGTCCATGTCAAAGGCTGGGTGTATCTGGTCCCCCTGAAAATCTCCTCCACCAAAAGGAATAAAGTCTGACTCGTGCAGACTGAAAGGTAGTGGCACCTCCTGTGCCTCCAGCTGCATCTCCGCTGGTACTGTAGGGGCCTCCAACTGAGGTGGATACGCTGGCAATCCGTAGTCCACGAACCCCAAATACCCTGTCACTCCCGCAGTCGGATCTGCGGTACCCGCATCATCCTGTAAAGAAAGCGGTAATGGGTCCGGTAAGGGACTCCAATCTGCTGCGGCTGCTCTCGCCCCCTGATGCACACGGGGAACAACTGGCGGCCGACCTGACACTCGCGAACCCTGCGACTGACCCTGCGGTCCTATCCTCAGACCTGCCTGATGCTGGTCTACCAACTCCTGGTACTCTGCTCGAGTCATCCGTCTCTCACCCATACTGCTCATGATAACCTCACACACCCGCTGCACGCACCCACACACACACCGTCCAGGGACGCTCTGCTGCTGTCTGCAATCACAAACCACAAATAAAAATTAGTACACATAATACAAATTCTCTACCCCATCCCAACCCCGGATGTACGGACGCGGCTCGGTTTCCTAATGGATGCTTGGGTATGACACAATTTGACTCGATAAAACCACGGAAAACACCCAAAAATGAAATGTTTCGAACCCATGCAGAACCATGCTCTGATACCACCTTTCTGTAACGCCCCTTTCCCATTCTCCGCTGACCGTCGAGCTGACCGGCCAACAATCAAACAAGAACATGACCGATCGAACCCGAGCAAGTCGAACAGGAAAAGTTCGCCACAGGACGAAGCCAAAGACGGATCGGTTTGAGGCAAAAGGCTCGCACCAACCTATCTCCGACTCCGCTATCCTCGGATCCGTAGCGCAAGCAGTACTACTTGCACTACTTCAACGAGTTGTGTCGGTTCGGACTAAAACCTCATATCAGGAAAACAATTTCATTCTTGGGTAATCAAACGTTGAATGCAACGTTTAATGAGTTTTACAAACAATCATTCACATACATACATATACAATCAAATCAATCACAAAATAGCGCAGCTGCCGAACCGAAATAAAACCATCACAAATCATCGAATCAAAATCCCGCCACAAGCAATCCCGACACTACACCGAGGACCTCCCGCGTCCGTCGCTGCTACACCTGAAAAACACAACAAGAGTCTAATGAGCGATCTAAGATCACCCAGTGAATCGGCTCCCCACTACGGCTCCTGATCTATCTATCATCTATAGATCCCCGCCCGAAACCCAAAATAACAATCAATCAACACAATAGCCGATCACGCTCTACCACGTCGTGTCGAGCCCACACACAATCAAATGCCAAAAGAAGAAATGGCGATTAGAGGAAATCGGGAGCACTGCGGCACATGTCCCCGATTGAGACTCGATCTATCTATCGCGCAATACCAACTACCCCGATCACACACACTCTGGCCCCTACGAACTTGGTGACTTCCAGGGTTTCCACTGTTACCGATATGGCAACTAACCCACGTGACTCCTAGCCGTCCACACAACGACTAAGACACCGTTCTCTGTCCATCGATACGCGGTGACTCTGACTACCCCTAGATAGCCCGAGCTTCCATGCAATCCGGCCCTAGGACGCGACCCCGTATTCTCCGGACTACACCCTACAGACGTCACTCCATAGGTTCGCACCTGCCAGCATTCACTGGCCGGTTATCAACTCCCGAGGATCCAATCGGGATGGAAGTACCAGCACGTAATCACACACCTAGACTTGCGGGATCTAACGCACCCTAGAGTCCTAGTGCAGAAATGTAAACACGCAGACTCGCTTGGACTCTAGCAATCAATCACAATCAATAACCACAACAACTCAACCCCGCATCCCGCAAGTCCACTCACACACACCACCGCTCTGACTCGGCACCGTACCGAGTCAGCACCACCACTTAACCGGTCCCGAGACCGCGTTAAGCAACAACGAGGATCGCTCGGCCCAACACCGAGACGATCTAAATGCCTGCACAGAAACATCAACCACAACCACACAACACCACACAATCACACAATTCAACCGTCTACTCGGCCCAACACCGAAGTAGACCCGCAACCACACACAGCAGGCCTATTAGGGTTTCTATCATCTTTTAACCAATTCACGCCCGCTACCTTGGGTTAACCGCTTGTTAACCCGTAGACGGTTCCATAATCTCAACACTTCTCACTTCTTAATCAACCCTAATCATCTTTTAATAACTCTTCGATCCGTCGGTTTAGAGCTAGCCGCTTGCTACACTCCCCGACGTCTCATCCTTCATTACTCAATTCATTCATCTCGGGAAACCCGATACCGTTCCATATTCTATACATTGGTTCAAGTTAAACTCCGTATTTTAACCCGTCTTAATTCCCGTATATATGTTCATTTAATACCGTCCTTTACTTACGTATATATGCATATATAGTCCTACTCATGCCACGACTATATGACTGCATCACACAACAACGCTATCAACCTAGCGGCATACAATCAGGTTTAATCCATTTTAAGTCTAACATGCTTCTTTAACCCTAGCCGGTTTACCGTTAACCCAATCAATCAATCAATCAATTCAATTCAATTCAACGGGTATGCAATCCTATCTCTACGGTTTCCCATTTACGTTCTATATGCTTCTACGGTGTTTGAGCCGACTCACAGTGATTTGACGGAACGAACGGCACAGATGCGGATACAGAATCCCGAGACCCGAACTAAACCCGAACTCCTCCGAATACACGAACACGAACTCCGAAACGTCACGAACACCCCGAACCACTGAACAACCGTCCACCGAGCGTTGACCGGCTCGTTTTCCGGCGTTGACCGCGTTGACCGGTGGCGTTGACCGGCGTTGACCGGCTGACCGTTGACCGTTGACTTTGACCCGGTTGACCGTTGACCAACTCCGGTTTACTTCCTTGACCAACTGAACCACCAATCGAACCAAACCACTCCAAACCAATCCGGTTTAGTTAAACCGGTTTGGTCAAACCGTTGACCGGCGTTGACCGTGACTTAACCGGTTTGACTAGACCGGTTCACCCACCAAACCAAGGCTAAACCAACTCCTATGCATGGCAAAAACACCCCTGAAGAACCGCTTGAAGATTGGCCGGCGAAAGAAGCTTCTCCGGCGAGGATTCCGGCGTTGACCGCGGCGGCTCCGGCGTTGACCGCGGCGGAGGTGGCTTTTCCGGCGACTTCAGACGGCCAACTTCACACCAAACTACTCCTCTTGATGAGATCTATCCACCCATGGCCTTGAAATCTTGAGAGAAGTTGAAGAGAGAGAGTAACCCTAGACCTTAAAACCGCGGCTGCTTCTCTCTTGTTTTCCGGCAAGCTCCGGCGACTTCTGACGACGGCGGCTGGCTGAGACTTGAAGAGGAGGAGAAGATGAAGCTACTGGACTTTGAAACACCGGATTTGAGCTTAAGATGAAGAAGTTGTGGCCTTTCTTGTACACCAAGTCATGAAGAACACTTTAGAACGTATTGAAGATCTCCCTTGAACATCCAAGAACTTGATAACTTTGTTGCATGTTTCTGGAGAGGAAAAGAGAGAGTTTCGACAGAGAGAGAGTGAGTGAGAGGTGCAGACCTTCAAGACAAACAAAGGGGAATGAATAGTAAGATTCCATGCATGTTTCTTTTTGTGTTCATGCACCAAATATGGTGTTGACACCTCTCCCCTAAAAGCTGTCGACTCAGGGAGCTCACACCTGTCTCTGGTGGATTTCTGAAGCCCACTAAGGCCCAATAGCACCGGCCCTAATCAATAAACCCTTCCTTAGCTTGATTGTCCATTTTTGCTCGGTTTGACCTTTTCCCCGATAATTGTTTTAGAAAATATCTGGAAGTTCCCATAAATCCCCAAACCTACATAATCTGATTCGCCTTGATTTTAGATGAATTTAGCAATTTGAATCATCTCATTTGGAGTTTCCTAGCTCCCGTTATGATTTTCCGAAGTTTTCCCGGTTTAGCTCGGTTTTCACCCGACACTCCGAAAAATGCATTTCCGCTCCGTTTCTTCGAATTCTGATCTTGTAAATGTTCTTTATGATTTAAAATTAGAATATTTGGCCCATCTCGTCTTCCGTCTCGAACTTTGGCAAAATTACCATTTTGCCCCTGAGTTTGGCAAAATTACAATTTTGCCCCTGTTGACTTTTCTTCTGCCCGTTGACCATAATTTGTGATACGGGGTATCACACCGAGCATCCGTTCAATAACAATGGAACAGAAAAAAGAAACGATGATCTCAAGATTGGCAACTATATCACCTTTACCTAGAAAGACAAGAGAAGGGCTGGACCGACCACACAACGACCCGCTCGTCATCGCACTTCGAATAGGCAACTACGAAATCTCTAAGAATTTAATCGACACCAGAACCCCAGTCGATTTAAACTTCAAAGAAACCTTACAACGCATGGAGCTCAGTAATTATCGAGTAAAGCCATCCGCAAAGCCACTGACAGGTTTCTCCGGGGATTCGATTACCACGATCAGAACGATCAAGCTCCCAGCCTACGTCGGGAGGATATCAAAACTCATTGAGTTCGTGGTCTACGACCGACCAGCCATCTAGAATGTTATCATGGGCACACCATGGATACACGAGATGAAAGCAGTCCCATACATATATCACTAGTGCGTTAAGTTCCCAACGCCGTTCGACATCTTCACTCTCCGAGGAGACCAGTGAATCTCTCGAACGTGCTTCCGCATCGAGCACAAACTCCGCCATAAGTCGCAAGCATACCTGGTCGCCGAACCAAGAATCGAGCTGCCACCATTCAATAAGCCACAAAAGGATGATGTCGTTCAAGTCATCCTTGACATCAATGACCGCGAGCGTTGCGTGGGAATAGGCGCTGATCTTCGAGAAGATCTACGAGACAAGCTCATCGAGTTCCTCAAACAGAACGCCACAACCTTTGCATGGCCCCCCAGTGATATGATTGGATTTGATCTATCACTCGCATGTCACGAGCTGCACGTCGACCCGATGTTCAAACCAATCAAGCAGAGGACGAGGAAGCTTGGTACCGAGCGCTCAAAAGCCGTCAATGACGAGGTGGAAAGGCTTTCAAAAGCAAGATCGATCACCAAAGTCAGAAGCCGTCAATGACGAGGTGGAAAGGCTTTTGATTATTGTGTTTTTGAATTGTTGTAAAGTTGTTTTAAATTTTTTATCTTTGTTATCAATGTTTTTAATATAATTTTTTAGAACATGTATAAAAACTTAGAAAACATGTCTATTTATAGTCAATTATAACACTGAAATCAAAATGAACCAAGTTTGTATATAAACATGCGGGTCAGCCCGCTAATCCGTAAAATATATGCGGGTTGGACTTGGACCACTGGATTTCAGACCGCAGCCCGCGCGGGCCAACCCACCTGATCCGTGAAAAAATTAAAACCATGTTGGGTTGGACTATTTGAGCTTGGGTTAGCCCGTCTGACATCTCTACGACCGAGTGAACCCCATTTTTAAAAGAGCCATAGTAAGCCTTTCTTACCGGCCTCCTAATGCTTGAATAATTCCATAAAGATACTTACTTAGTTTAAAAACCTTGGTAGGATCCGAATGTGCATTCCATGTGGAATCTTCATGTTAACTTCTTCATGTAAATCTCCATGAAGAAAAGCATTAGGAAGATTTATTTGGTGCACTTCCCAATTCTCCACATCGGAAATACATAACAAAATTCGAACAATATTCATCTTTACAACCGGAGCAAAATTACACCATAATCAACCCCATCTTTTTGCCAATTTGCAAGTACTACAAGTCGGACCTTATATATTTTGATAGAATCATTTGCAAGATACTTGATTTTATTGACCCACATTTTAACGAGTGATATTTTACTGGAGGCAAATAAATTGATTTAACTCAAGCGCATCAATTTCCTTTCCCATTACATTCTTCCAACATTTATCCTTCGTTGCTTATTTGTAACTTATAGGTTCAATGATTGCACTAACAACCGCAAGAAATACCTTAAAAAAAACAGAAACTTCTGAATTATAGATATAATCAGTGAGAGGAAAATTATTTACCTTGAACCATTGATGAGGATTCCATACTATAATCGATGGGAGTGTGAGGGATATTATCTTGTCTCACTACATAATATGCTAAAAATTGTGAAGCTTGATAGAAGGTTTCTTTTATATATGCCCTTTGCCTAAAAATTTCTTGCCATGAATCACTTCTACTTATGGCCCAACTTCTAATGTCTCACTGTCAAGCACAACATGAGGTGTCTATACTTGGAACAATTGTCGTTTCTGATTGTGATTCTGCTCTTTCATAAGAAGATGCAACATCCGCATGAGAACTCCCCCTTGTTTTCAGAACCTGTAGCCAAGCTTCCCATGTCATCTACAATCAGGGAGAAATCAAGTAACCAATCTTCATCAATACCATTAATTGGTGTATTCAACAAATCTTCTTTTACTTTTATGTTTAGAGAGGCAAAGAAAACTTATTTTCCATAAAGATCACCTCTCCATAAACAAAACAAAAAATTCTTTTGTTTCTAATTCGTACATTGTCCACCCCTTTTTTCCAAACATATATCCTACAAACATGCATCGTCTAATGTTGACTCAAATTTTTCTTTGTCACGAGCTCATTTATGAGTATAACACGATTATCAAAAGACTCACAATTCTTCATAAGATGGTTTTTGATTGAACATAACTTCATACGGCGTTTTGCCATTAATAATTTTTGAATGCCTCTTATTGATAATGTGCGATGCGGTCAATATTGCTTATGCCCAGAATTTAGTTGACATGTTTGCTTGGAATAATAAAAGATTGCACAACATTGAGAATATAACAGTGCTTCTTTCCAACTCTACCATTTTGTTGTGGCATTTCCGACACATGAAGTTTGATGGATGATCCCTTTGCTTTTAAATAATGATGACAAGCACATAAACTCTACTCCATTGCCGTTTCCCATAATCTTAACCGATTTTTCAAGTTGTTTTCGGTATTGTCACAAAAATTATGTAAAGTTTCTCGAACTTACTACTTACCCATCAACACATAAATCCATATTGCACATGAGAAGCCATCTACGATAATGAAAAAATAAATTGTTCCTCAAAAAGCAGGATCCAAACATCAATTAGGATTACAAAAACATGTATAAAATTTATTAAAACTACGAGAAAACATTCTCTAGTTTTTGTCACAAGGACTCGGTCTAACTGAAACTGAAACTTTGGGTAAAAATGTTAAAACTCATGATGTCCCAACGAACAATATTTTGTTAGGATTACTGATCTAATACCGTGTAAAAAATAGATTGAAAGTGTTTCTTTATTCATCAAACTGCAAATTTATATATAGTTATACAAACACCGATTTGTGTAATTTCTAAGTCATTAAGTTTATATATGTAACAAACATATATATTTACAATTAAGTAATTCTTATCACTAATCATATATATCTTATACAAGAATATATATATATCCCAATATCATAAATTTCTTTGGTTAAAATATGTTTAGAATTCTTCCAAGTTGTTACTTGTAACAGAAAATGTGGTTTTGTGATGATTGCGTTGTAACATCCCATAGATATTCATATTTTTTTTGGGGGGGGGGGGGGGGGGGGGAGTTTAATGTCATTTAACAAAAAGTTATACGTTACACAAAGAGTTGTTTCACTTTATTTATTGACTACCCAAAACTTCAAATCACGTTTTACCCATTGAAAAAGTTGTTATGTAACGTTCGTTTTATCAAAACTATTTGGTTTATATAAGAATATTATATTATGATCACGAGTTTCTTTGGTTAAAGAATCCGTTTCAAGAATTTTTTTGTCGGCTTCTATTCGAAAGTTGAAAAATACAAAATATGGTTAAAGAAACTTTGAAAGTTAAACAAAACACCTAGCTTTGACGAAAAAAAATTAATTATGTTGTTGTTGATTGCTATAGAATGCAACTTCCGTATATTAAAAATGTTTAAATCAGTACAATGTTTTATATGAAAATTATGTATTTTTAGGTTTTTATTTAGTTTTCGAACTTTTATCCGATTTATCTGATTCAAATGCAATGTGTAGTGTTTGATTTTTATAGTATAATATAAATATCCTTCTCCAAAAAAATGACACAACAATAAAACTAGGGCAAATCGCATTAATAGCACAAAAACATGACTTGTCAAAAATATAGCACCAAGGAAGAAAAATCATAAAAATAGCACAAAAACATGTTTTGTCACTAAATTAGCACTAACCCTAAATCTTAAATACTAAACCCTGAACCCTAAATACTAAACCCTAACCTTGAATAATAAACCCTAAACCCTAAATACTAAACCCTAAACCCTAAATAATAAATCCTAAACCCTAAATAATTAACTATAAACCCTAAATTATATAATGCTATAAAAGTCTTTGTAATTAAAATAATGTTAAAAATGTGAATTATTTTTCTTGGTGCTATATTTATGATAAGGTATGTTTTTTGTGCTATTTTATGACTTTTCTCATAAAACTATCACAAACTATGAAGTTATATTTTTTTATTCTTTAGTCAAAATTTTACAATTAATTTTTGAGCATACATGGAACGATTTGTTGAGGAAAAATTGGAATATATTGGAAAATAGTCTGCAAGTTAATTCAATTCAAAGGTGTTCCAAAGAAAATGATAAAGCGAATAAATTGCTTTGACTAGAAATCAACGGAATAAGGAAATGAAAAAGAAAAAAAAGGAAAAAAAATCTACCTGCGACACAGCAGATAACTTGATATTTTATTTTTTAAGTTGTGTAATAAATCCGACCAGATAAGCTCCCTTTATAAATATCGTCTCTCTCTCTTTTCTTGTTTATCAGATTCTGTGCTTACGAGATTGTCTTCGATCTGATCGACGGCGGAGGACCCGAAACCGAGTCCGATTAGATCCGATTAGGATATATAACAAAATCCAATCGGATATGACTCGCCGTTGCTCACACTGCAATCAAAATGGTCACAACTCACGTACATGTCTGAATCGTGGGGTTAAGCTCTTCGGTGTTCGGCTCACAGAGGGTTCGATCCGGAAAAGTTCCAGTATGGGTAATCTCAGCCACCAGTCGAGCTCTGGATTGAGTGGGCTTGGCGAACTCGGGTCGAACAATCCGGGTTCTCCCGGTGATGGCCATGACCACGGCGTCGGCGACGGTTATGCCTCGGAGGATTTTGTTCCCGGCTCATCCTCTAGCCGCGAGAGGAAGAAAGGTATTGCATATTGATTTCAGAAACGTAATCATCAGGTTTGAGATTTTCTTGAGTTTTAGTTGTAAACAAAAGATGTTTCTCAACTATATGTTAGGGAGTCCGTGGACAGAAGAGGAGCATAGGATGTTCTTATTGGGTCTACAGAAGCTGGGAAAAGGCGATTGGAGAGGTATTTCCAGAAACTATGTGACAACGAGGACACCTACTCAAGTTGCAAGTCACGCTCAGAAGTACTTCATCAGACAATCCAATGTCTCTCGCCGCAAGAGACGTTCTAGTCTCTTTGATATCATTCCTGATGATGAGGTGCAAGCTGAGGACATTCCCATGGAAGCACAAATGCAGGGCACTGACTCTGTTCCGGCACCATTGATCCTTGAAACGGAAGAGTTTGAATACATGAAATCCACCAACTCTAGTGCTGAGGAGCTCCCAACTTTGACAGCTTCTGCTTCTTTCAGACCAGAAGACACCATCCAAACGCAGCTGTATCCGACTTACTTCTCACCATACTACTCACTCCCCTTCCCGATATGGCCTGCTGCGTATGTTACCGAGCCGATAAAGGAAGAGACTCACGAGATCCTCAGGCCAACAGCTGTGCACTCAAAAGCCGTCCCTATCAATGTTGATCAACTTCTTGGTATGTCTGAGCTCAGCCTCGGGGAGTCTAGACAAAACGGTGTATCAGAACAGTCTCATTCATTGAACCTCGTTGGAGGTTCGTCTTCAAGGCAATCAGCCTTTCATCCTAATCCAGCCAGTGGTGGTCGTGGTTCGGACATGAACACCGTGATTCATGCTGTCTAAAGATCTGCGATGGTAGCCGTAGCCAAGTGACTCACTGTCATTAACATGACTATCAACAACAACAATTTGCAGACAGGTCCCGGCGCTGGGCTATGGGATTAGTTCTTGGTTATATTAACTTCAAAATAAAGATTGTTTTATTAGGTTTATTTTAACAGCTTGGTTCAGCTTTGTTTATTGGCCTTAGCCTTTGTTTTGGTTTAGCATAACCCGTAATTTCGTTCAAAGATGTACCAAAACTGCTTGGCATTTTAGGATTTCTAATTATAAGTTTCTTATGAAAATGTTCTTGTGCCATCCTGCCGATTTTTATTTTCAGTTTCATTCATAATCATAAGCACAAACGTACATACCGTTAGTTGGGACTTGGAAGTAGAGTGGATATTTCGGTTTAATTGTAGGTTCGGTTTGAATTCAGTTTGATTTGGTTAATATGAATATAATCAAACTCAATCAAATTAAGTTTGGTTTGGTCTGTGCTAGGATTGAATTTAATTGGGTTTGGTTTAATTCAGTATAGTTTTAATTCAAAATTTAGTTATAAAAGGTTTGATTTTAGTTCAGTTAAATATTAATTAATTATAAAAATGAAATAAGGAAATTAAACAGAAAATTATGAAAAATGTTCCTGCAAAAAAAAAATCAATGCACTATCTAAATTATCCAACTTTAGTTAAAATAACAAGAAGATAGAAAATATCCGTGGCAAGCTCAAATTTTAAAGGCTAATTTTTGTAACTAAATTATTATTAACAATTTAGCATCAATATTTTACTTTTAGTTATCATAAAATAATTATTAAAATTTTATATAAAATTATTTTAAACTTTTAACTGTTTAAATATAAGAGTTTTATGTTAAATTTTATTTTTGTAGATTTTCTAGATAAATAGAGTTAGAGACGGAAAACTATATAATTGAATTGTTTATTTAAAAATGGAAATTAAAAAAAAAAACAGCTTAGATTCTACTAAATATATCTAAATTTATATATTATTGTCAACCCTACTTGGACGGACAGATACTCATCAGTGTCCGATTTTGGGCTAAGATGTGGCTAAATAAAATCATGAAAAATTAGATAGGCCCAAAATATGAAAACGCATCGTTTTATCAGCGATTCAGCGTCTACACTAGGCCTGGGCTTTTGGGTATTCGGTTCGGTTCCGGATCCGAATTTATCGGTTCCGGTTCTTTCGGTTCCTAAGATTTAATACCCAATGGGTACTTTAGAAATTTCGGTTTTGGTTCGGTTTTTATCGGTTCCGGTTCGGTTCAATTCTCTATTGAAAGATCCGGAAAATACCCAAAAATTTTGGTTACATACCGATTCCGGGTATTTTTAGACCCGAAATGAACAAATTATTCGTTGATAATCTGAATCCACTGATAATCAGAAACTGCTGATAATCAGAAACAACTGTTAACAAACGTCATACTCAATTTCAAATCCCATAAGTTATAAATAAGGATTCTCACTTAAAATTAACTTGAATTACATGATATAAATGAGTTTATGTTGTTAGATTGTGCTTCAGAGACATCAACTAAGCTTAAAAAAACTCTAAATCTAAGAAGAATTAAGAACCGACATACCTCTAAACAATTTCTACTCGCTGCTGATGAAATGGATGACGACGAACAAATGTGGTGTGTTGTAGATTCCAGTTTTGGTTTGTGAATTGTGAATACGATTGTGATATATGCGAAAGAAACATTATTGATTATCGAGGAGTGAATGATGTCTCTTTGCCACATGCGTCGCCGAAAGAAAAAGGTTGGGGGAGTGGAAAGGTCCACGACAAAAATTAATAGTAAATCCTAAACAAAAAAAAATTAACTTTATATTTTAACGGTTATTCGGTTCTTCCTTTCGGTTCTCGGGTAGGAACCGGAACCGTATCGATACCCACGGTTCTTTCATCTCAGGATCCATCGGGTATTATAGGCGGAACCGGAACCGTTTTTTCGGGTATTTTTCGGTTCTTTGGTTCCGGTTCTTCGGTTCCGGTTTTTTTGCCTAGGCCTAGTCTACACACAAACAAAACTAGGCATGGGCAATCGGATACCCAATCAGTGTTCGGTTCCACCCATTCGGTTCTCGGGTATTTCGGTCCTATGCATACAAGCCCCAATCGGTATTTTACAAAAAAAAAATCGGTTCGGTCCGGTTCGGATCATGTCGGGTTCGGGTCGGTTATGTACTTCAATGTAAAATCCGAATAAACCCGAAATACTTTCGGGTATTAATCGGGTTCGGTTCTTTTGTAACCAAAATACTCAATATAACTAAAAAACTCGTAAAACCCGAAAAAGATCCGAAAAACCCGGGAAAATATCTGAAAACCCCGGAATAAAACCTGAAATACTCGTAAAAAATCCGAATAACCAAAAAATTCTGAACCAAAACTCGAAATAAATCCAAAAATCAGAAAATATCTCGTCCCGAAAAATACTAATTTATATTGTAAATTAAATAGTAATAGATTTTAATAATTATAAGTGAATATCTCATTAACATTTTTATGTAGTTTTAATTTTTTTTAATAAATTAAAAGAAGTGAGCAAGTAATGTAGTAGAGTTATTGGTATTGTTCGGGTTAATTCGGGTATTCAATTGGATATCGGTTCGGTTCGGATAATACCCGATATCCAAAGTAACTTGCACTTGGATTCCAATCGGTTATTTTGATGGATCCGAACCCGAACCGATACCAACTTTTTCGGTGCGGATCCGGTTCGATTCTTCGGGTTCGGATATTATGCCCAACCCTAAACAAAACCATAACACACTGATGGCGTCTAAAAAATCTCGAGCAAAAGCATGAACTTGTTCAACCCCAGTAGACCAGGCCCGAGGCCATGGCCGAACAGGAAGAAGCAAACCAACAAATCTGCCATATGTCTTTGCTCCGTCTCTCTACTTGCTGTTTTCTTCATATTCATCTTCTTCGTCACTTACTCCGAGATACCCAAATCCTTGTTCTCGATCTCTTCCTTTTCTGGATCCGTGCAATTCCCTCAGTGCAGATCCGAGATACTATCAAGAACTCTTCTAGGGCAGAGATTTCTATGGTACGCTCCCCACAGTGGATTCAGTAACCAGCTGTCAGAGTTTAAGAATGCGGTTCTAATGGCGGGAATTCTTAATCGGACACTAGTTGTTCCTCCGATTCTAGATCATCACGCCGTCGCTCTCGGTAGCTGTCCGAAATTTAGGGTTTTGAGTCCGAGCGAGATACGAATCTCAGTTTGGAATCATTCTATTGAGCTTCTTAGGACTGGCAGGTTAGGCACACCTGCTTTTAGCTAGCATCTACTTGCCCCAATCGTTTGGGATTTGGTAAATTATCATAGGAGTTTAACGAATTATGGTGTTTACAGGTACGTTTCGATAGCTGATATTGTAGACATTTCGTCGCTGGTATCTTCTTCGGCTGTTCGAGTCATTGATCTCAGGTACTTTGCATCACTACTGTGTGGTGTTGACTTGGAGACTCTGTGCTCTGGTGAATTATCCGAACAGTCTCAGGCTTACGAATCCCTGAAACAGTGTGGCTATTTGTTATCTGGTGTTCGGGGTAATGTAGATAGATGTTTGTATGCTGTTGATGAAGATTGTAGAACTACTGTTTGGACTTATAGAAACCGAGATTCTGATGGGAGATTAGATTCATTCCAGCCTGATGAGAAGCTTAAGAAGAAGAAGAAAATATCTTACGTGAGAAGGCGCCGTGATGTGTATAAGTCTCTTGGACATGGTACAGAAGCTGAGTCTGTAGCTATTTTGGCATTTGGGAGCCTCTTCTCGGCTCCATACAAAGGGTCAGAATCGTATATTGATTTCCATAAGTCTTCAAGTGTTCCAGAGATGAAATCTTTGATTGAGAAGGTTGAGTTTCTTCCCTTTGTTCGAGAGATAATGAGTGCAGGCAAGAAGTTTGCCTTAGGAACCATAAAGGCACCGTTTCTTTGCGCGCAGCTTAGACTGCTAGATGGCCAGTTCAAGAATCACCAGGAGGGTACGTTTATGGGTTTAAACCAGAAGTTGAAATCTTTGAGTTTGACGAATCCTGGTCCAATTCATGTGTTTGTAATGACGGACCTTCCTGAAAGCAACTGGACTGGAACTTACTTGGGTGATTTGTCTAAGAACTCTACAAAATTCAAGCTCCATTTCCTAAGAGAACAAGATGAAGTAGTAGTGCGAACACAAAAGGAGCTTGCGTCGGCTAGTCACGGCCAGAAATTTGGGACTATTCCGATGAGTCTGGACAGCATTAAAAAGATGCAGAAGCATTGTTGTCCGCATGAAGTATCGAATGTGAAGCTTTACATAGAGGAAGCTGTTTGCAGCTGTGCGTCACTAGGTTTCGTTGGTACTGCAGGGTCCACAATAGCTGATAGTGTAGAGATGATGAGAAAATATAATGCTTGTAGTAGTTGATCTCAGACTGCATTTCTCTGATTCTTGTTTCCTGTTTGGATCATTTACTGAATTAGCTGTTCCAGTGTTCATCTGGAGTCAAGATGTGAAGCGTGAAGAGTGTGGTTTGAGATTTTGTGAGTTTTGTACATGTCTCTTGCGGATTTCTGTCGATGTATTTAAACCGGTTTTATAACAAAAGGGAGTGTGGTTTGACTGAGAAGAAATTTAATAATATTTGTTGACAAAACAAAAATAGAAATCTAATAATATTAAACCGGGAAGTTATGTGTATTTGTATTTTGTTACCAATGAGACGTCTCCACTAATATTTGTTGACCAAAAAAAGAAATCTAGTAATATTAAACCGGTTGTCAAAAAAAAAATATTAAACCGGAAAGTTATGTGAATTTGTATTTTGTTACCAATGAGACGTCTCCACATCAGCAGAATCCACGCGTAGCTTCAGAGTGTAAGTCCGATTTAAGCGAATTTAATCAGTCGTTCCGTCGGTCACATCCACCGTGAACATATTTCGACCGTCGTATCAAATTTTGTGTGGGGAATCTGTTGAATTCATTGAGTCGGAAGTTTTGTTTGAAGATCTTTCGCCATGGCTGCTCCGTTTTTCTCTACTCCATTTCAGCCTTATGTCTATCAGGTTGTCTTCTAATCTTCGTGTTTTCGCCTCTAAGATTCGAGAAGGCTAGTGTTCATATATACTACTTCGCGAAACGTTATAATTTTAGGATCATTCGCATGATCCGATCTTATTTTAATTTACATGAATACGTTTTGTGATAACGACAGTCAATTGTTGTGAGTGCTAGTAAGCTATTCGTTCCAATGAGTTTGATAAGATGATTTTGGTATCTCTTCAATTTGTTTGTATGCAGAGTCAAGAAGATACAGTTACACCTTTCCAAATTCTAGGTGGTGAAGCACAGGTTGTTCAGATAATGTTAAAACCACAGGAGAAGGTCATTGCTAAGCCTGGTAATTTCAACTCTCCCTGAATTAATTCGCCAGAATAATCTTTTCTCCTTGATGTAACATCTGTTGGGTTAAATTCTATAAGTTGGCTTATTTTGATAATTGTGATGTAGGTTCCATGTGCTACATGTCTGGCTCCATTGAGATGGAGAATATTTATACACCTGAACAACAAGTTGGAGCTGTACAGTGGATTTTAGGCAAGAGTGTTAGCAGTGTACTTCTTCGCAACACAGGTCAAAACGATGGATATGTCGGTATCGCTGCACCATCTTTGGCAAGGATTCTCCCAGTTAGTGATCCTATCTTGCCAAAACTTTTTAATATACAATCTGCTTCTTATTCTTATATGTTTTGGTTCTTTATGTGAAGGTTGATTTGGCGATGTTTGGTGGGGAAATTCTATGCCAGGTAGAGCTGATGAACCAAAACTGTCAACTTTTTTTGCCATATATTCTCCACGAACCAGCATACCATCATGTGACCTTTTCTTGTTCTTGTGTAGCCAGATGCATTTCTCTCTTCTGTTCATGATGTAAAGGTCGTAAACTCTGTTTACCAGAGACATAGAGCTAGAAACATTGCTGCAGTTGGCGCTGAGGTAAGGAAAGCAATACACAGTTCATTCAAAACTAGTTATCGCCACTATGTGAAATTTTATACGTGTTTGGCTTTAACTCGCAGAATTGTTGTTGCAGGGGTTTCTGAGACAAAGGCTATCTGGCCAGGGTCTTGCTTTTATTACTGCCGGTGGCTCTGGTATGCATCTAAGGTTTATCTCAACAAGATGCTCTTTCAGTTGAGGCCTTATACTACCCCAAGAAAGAAAATAAAACTGATCCTTAGTCCATTTGCTTCATAAGTTGTACAGAAAAACCTGGAGGTCGGAGAAGCTCTCACCATTGACGTTTCATGCATTGCCGCTCTCACTCCTTCGATCAATTTCCGAATCAAGTACAATGCTGCACCTGTAAGACGGGCAGTTTTCGGGGTACGTTGTATTTTTTTCCTTTTCAAATCCTAGCAAAAATGTTTCTAAGATCTTTGCTTTCGTAAAAAGGCTAAAATCTTCTGTATTTTATCCAAAAAGGGTGATAACGTAGTAACAGCTACTCTGACGGGACCAGGCATTGTGTTCATCCAAAGTTTACCGTTTTATCGACTCTCCCAGCGAATAGCAAGGTTAAAGGATCGATCCCCCCTCTTGGGTATAACTATGGCTTTTATTGTATAAGGAAGAACTATTCAAATTAGACTCACAAATGAATTTTTTTTTTTTAAACAGGTCTGTGACTTCCCCAAACATGAGAGAAAATCCAAGGTTTTTAGTTCAAATAGGATTATTTGTATTCCTTGCATACGTTTTGATTGCATCTTCTTTGATCCTTACCGAAATGTGAGATGCTTTCCTTTTTCCTGGTTGCATAAACTAGTGTTGTTGCAGTAGATTGGACATGTAAGAAATTATTTTTAATGCTTGCAAGAGATCAATGAATGATAGTTGCTCAGGCTTGAGAAAATATTTACATAACATATGATTGAGGGTAACATCGTATAGGGGAAGGTTTCAGTTATACACAGAAGTATATTTTTGGTTTTGCATCTCAGTTATAACACTGAGACAGCTAATTTTGGTGTTCTTTCAAAAAGCCTAACAATTCAACTTGGAAAGCATTCACAAGTAATGGGCCAACGACTTCTAGTAATCATTTAAGACGCCAACACTTGAGTCAGCTACTAGGGGTTGTAACACCTGCTCATCACCATCTTTAAGCACAATTGATAACCTATCACCAAGACTCTCACAAACGTCACCTTCTTCTATCTTCAACAACATTGGTTACTTCATCAACAGTCCAAATAATCTTTCATACTAAAACTTTTCCAATCACACAAAACTAGAGTAATCTGAAACCGCTCTAAATAACTTCCATCTATAGTATCTCAATCTAAGCTTAAATCTCTCTCTTAATATAGTTACCAATCTCACCACCTCCTGCATTATTCACATGTCCATCACCATCTCTAAGCATACTTGATAACATCTCACCAAGACTCTCACGAACTTCACCCTCCTTTTAAGAATCAATGACTGATTTTCAAGAAACCAAATGGTCTTAGAATCTATAAATCATTTGGCTACTCCAAAACACAAAACTAGAATAAACAATATTTTATGAAAATATAATCAATCAATCCAATGTAAATCAACACTTCAGTATATACAAACCTAGAATGATCGTTCATCATTCAAAGCCAACTATACCTAAATCTTGAAAATGAAAAGAGAACTATATCCTTATTAATAATAGTTGATATGATCAAAGTTTACTTCCGTAGAGTTACAATGCACGTGCACATAATAAAATCATAGTATAAAAAAGTCGAATTCTCATATATTCTAGTGCACACAATATATTTGTTGTATCGAATTACGATAAGCAAAATCGATGTAAATTAATAGTAATGCAAATAGATGTAAACCACTAAGAGAAAACACTAAGTTTAGAAAATTTCTCAAGAAATCATAAATATAAGCAAATCACTCAATTATGATTCAAATTAAGCTACGTTCTTGAACTCGAATCACTATAGTATAACTAACCAATTTTCGTTACGAAAATTATTTATGTCTAAATCCTAGAATCCTAAATTCAGTTGCACATAATAAAATATAAATAAGCATTAACGCATGTTCAATTGTTCACAATAACTAAAACCAAATTCTTTTGCGTATAGCTATTGTGCTCAGTTTAGATTTATTCAGGTTATTAATTATAATTTCATGTCAATCAATTATGGTACAAATCAAAGTTCTAAGTGATTAGTCTAGAATTTAGCTTTAAGCACAAATTAGGTGAAAGAACAAATCAGGAATCCTAACTAACTAATCAATTTAACATTATATAAAATCCCTTATAAAAATCTCTAAACCTAATAAAGAGAACTAGTCATAGTATTAATGTATCCTAATAGTACAACTTTGCCTAGTTATACTATTACATTTATACTAAACTATACTAAGTTGTACCACTACCTCGTACAACTTAGTATAACACAATATAATTATCCATTAAAATTGTATTTATTTGTACTTAGTTGAATCTAGTTGTACAATTACAAAATTGTTTTAAAATTAAAACCTCACATTTGAAATTTGATATCTAAAATTTAAATTTAAAATTTGAAATTTGAAATTAAAAAAATAACTCAGGCGAAAAACCATATTTTTATTTTTATTAATACTAGAAGAGTATGCAGGGTAGATTGATTTTAGAAACTTAAGAGTATGTGAGATTTTTCCCCCAACTTGGCTTGGGTTCTCCTTGAATGATGCCGGTTATCATCATTGTGCCCTCCAGTTTGATTCCTGGTGCGATGACATCGTTTCAATTCAAGATTGAACCTGAGTTATGAAGATCACTTGACTGATATACCCTTCGGTTTGATTCCATGTGCGACAACGCCATTTTGATTCAAGACTTTTCTATGTTTCCCTCAGTTTTTCTTTCTTGTGCTATGAGTTTAAGATAATCGGATTCTACATAACGCTGACCACTATACCCTCCGAATTGATGCGGCGTGTTTTCCCACATCCAATCACGTAGTTTGACATTATCAGCTAATTCAATTGTTGAGTAGATTTTTTTCTTTTTCTTTTTTGACATGGGTGTGGGGATGACTAAACTATATATAGAGCCACCTCTCATGGCTCACAATAATATTGTTAGTACTTTTAAAATGTTATTTATATATTTAATAATTTAATTTTGATAAACAAGAGATTCTTAAGAGGAAATGAAACATACATCCAAAACTGTAAACATAAATCTGTTAGTTACTTTGTTCTCTTCATTTTCAGTACTAATAAATCTATGATACACGGAATGAATCTGGATACCATTTTCTTTGAATCTTTGGTTAACTATTTTGTCTTTTCTATAATTTTGAAAACTAAATTTTCATCATGATGTGTTTGTATTTTTGTATTTTTTTTCTTCCAAACGCACTTCCAGACACCGCATATAATACCATGTTTCATAAAATTGGTCAACGGGCAGTTAAGAAGTCAACAAAGGGCGTTTTTGTAATTTTCAAGAATAGAAGAACATTTTGGTAATTTTACCAAAAAGTGAGCCGGAAGTTAAGACGGTACAAATGTTATTATTTTAAGTAAATAAATGTTTAGAAGACAATATGTGGCAAGAACGGGCTTTAAACGAGTTTTTCGGAATATCGGGAATGGAAACCGATAAAACCGATAAAACTTGTAAAATCCATAACGGGAGCTACATATATCCGTTTGAGGCGATTCAAATTTATAAATTCATCTAAGATCATATAAAATCTGAAAATATGGCTTCGTGGATTGATGGAAGCACCTAAGGAGTTTTAAAAATATTAAACTCAAAATCGGCTAAACCGAAGCAACGGAACGGAACGGAGTTACAGGATGATTTGAGTGGATTAGTTCACTGGTTTTGGTCAGAAGAAACCCTAAAATGGCAAGTGTAAACCCACCCATGGATCCACTTCTTTTGTTTTTGGTTCAAAGGATGGGTTGGATTCATTGCATTTGGATATGTGCAAGGTGTCATGAGGAGAGGAGAAACATTGAACTTGGCTGATTCTTGGAGGGGGTTTCGTGGCTTTCTGATGGAAAATCAGGGACTGGTGTCTTCAATCCAGCAATGAAGCTTTGGCTGTATAAAGAGCTTAAGGGCTGATCACTTCACTCACACCAAAACAAGAACAAAAAAAAAAAGAGAAGAGAAAGAGAGAAGGAGGAGAAGAAGAATAAGAAGAAGAAGACCGGAGGAAGAAGAAGAATAGAGAAGAAGAAGCTGAAGAAGGAAAAAAAAGAGAGAAGAAGAAGCATGAAGAAGAAGACGAAGAGAGAGAAGAAGCATGAGAAGAAGAAGAAGAAACGTGGAGAGGAAGGAGAGAAAGAGAAGGAGGAGAACCGGAGGAGAGAAGGAAGAGAACCGGAGGGAGAGAGAGAGAGAGAGAGAGAGAGAGAGAGAGAGAGAGAGAGAGAGAGAGAGAGAGAGAGAGAGAGAGAGAGAGAGAGAGAGAGAGGTTAGTCCGGAGGCTCGTGTGAAGGTACAGTTGGAATCACTAAGGTAAAGATCGGGTCAAAGAAAGTCAACTGTTCGGGAAGGGTTCGAGATATCAGCGGGTTTAGTTCGAGTTTCGTGGGTTCCGTCAATCCATCCATCCGTCATCATGATAATACTGTGAGTCGGCTAAATTGTTTGTTGCATATAGATTAGGACATATATACCTTGGATTCATTAACCATAGATTTAGGTTGCATACCTTGATGATTGAAATTGGTTAGAAAGGATATGTTTATAAATAACTCGGTTAACTAATTAAATGGTTAGGTTAAAAATATACATGCTAGTTAGCTTATATCGGTAATTGATTGATAGTTTCCTTGATTGCTTGATTGGGTGTTGTATACATATAGAACATCATGCTATGACGTATATGCATATATAAGAACGTATCTAAATGAATTTATATATGGGGATTTATGAGTTGATTAAAATACGGTTAAAACACATAACACATTTAGAATATAATAACGGGGTGGGTTAATTAGTCTATATTCGGGGTTATCGGGTTAAATGAATTAATTAAATAATAATGTGAAGTCAGAAGATTAGTAAATTTACTAATCTCAAGCTGATAGATCGAAGAGATTTAAAATAAGAATTTAAGGGAATAAGAATTAATAATTGAATTAAGCCGTCTACAGGATTAGTAATCCACTAATCCCAAGGTAGCGGATTGAATGAGTAAAGGTTAAGAAAATATTAAAAGACTAATAAACCTAAATAATTGTTTGTGTGGTCTTGCGATTATGGTTTGCGTGATTGTGTATCTACTTCGGTGTTGGGCCGAATAGATTGTTGATTGCTTGATTGTGTATCTACTTCGGTGTTGGGCCGAGTAAACTGTTGATTGTTTGATTGTTTATCTACTTCAATGTCGGGCCGAGTAGACTGTACTGGTAGATACTTACTCTGGTGCGGAACCAGGTAAGTTTGGGTAAGGTCGGGTGATGTGGAGGTTGGTGAAAGGACTTGCGGGAACGATTGGGTAATGAGATGGTATTTCTATTTGACCTTGTTAGTATTGTGTGATAGATTCCGAGTGAGTTTGCTTGTTTACATTACTGTTATTAGGACTCTATAGGGTGCGTTAGGTCCCACAAGTATAGAGATGGCGTTCCGGCTTCCGATCCGATTGGATCCTCGGGTAGTTACCTGATCGGTTCACGTGCCTTCGGGTGGTGATTCTGGCTATGGTGTTAACCTACTGAGTGACGCCGGTAGGTGTGTGGTCCGAGGAGTACGGGGTCGCGTCCTAGGGCCAGACTGCATGAAAGTTTTGGTTATCTAGGGGTAGCCCGAGTCACCGCGTATCGATGGACGGAGAACGGTGTCCTAGTCGTAGAACTTCGTGTTTTCGTCTAGGAGTCGTGGGAGGTTTTAATTACCATGGTGGTAGCTAAGTGTTCACGTGGAAGTTACCGAGTTCGCAAAATGGGCCCAGTTGGTGTGGAGTTGTGTAGAGCCGTGATAAATATATCGAGTATAATCAAGAGCATGTGCCGCAGTGTTCTCGATTTCCTTCGTTGATGATTTTGTTGTTATTTGAATGCTTGTGTGTTGTGGAGCTTATCACGTCTTGGTAGCACGTGATCAGCTAATGTAGTTGATTGTTATTTTGGGTTTGGGCGGGATTATTAGATTGTTAGTAGCCTTTTAGTTGGGAGCCGTCTCACTGGGTAATCTTAGATTGCTCATTAGACTCTTTTGTGTTTTCAGGTTTGGTATAGCCGGCGGATGCGTAGAATAGTCGGAGTAGTCTCGGGTTGGCATTTGGCTAAGGTTTGTAAGCATTTTGACTTTATTTTTTGTTTCAGATTTTGTTGGGATCCCGCTAAATATTTTGTATTAGACCGTATATTGTTATGAATAAAATTTATAATTTTAAAGTAATACAAACGAAATAATCCCATGATATACGGTTTAGTCCGAACCGAACACAACTCGTAGAAGCGGTACAGGTTGAAAAGCTTTGTATCGTGGAAACGGGGTAAACGGAGTCAATGACGTTTTAGTTCGAGCCATTGACTCAAACTGGACTGTCTCTGGCTTCGAATTGTGACAAAACTCTTCTCGTATGACTGCTCGGGTTCGTTCGGTCATGTTCTTGTTTGATTGTTGTCCGGTCAGCTAGTCGGTTAGTGGAAAACGGAAAAGTAGAGTTACACCGCACAACTTTTTCTCCGATATAGTTCGCCACCGGTTGACAGTGTTTCCTCCGTGCCTCCAGCAAACCCCACTCGCATGACGTTGAGTCGCACACTTGATTTACCGACCTCGAAGTGGTTTTTTGTTTTGTCTCCGATGAGCTTCCCTCTCCTCACCACATCGTTGATACTCATCGTCAGGTACTTTCGACCCCATGGTTTCTCCTTTGCAAGTGGGTGTGTAGAAAGCTATGACGCTCACCTCTGTTCGACCTTTTCCAATTCCACCGCTGTTGTTGGATTCCACTGGTCGGATCCATCAACTCCGCCCTCCTCTTTCGACACTCTAACTCTGTTCATATCTTGTTCCCTCAAGCCTCCTTGTTTTCTACATTTGTGTCATCTAGTGGTATCCTTTTAGCGTCGGTGCGATACACTTCAAAAGGTAGTGTCTCTTTACGATCATATGCCTTATTTGAGTTAAAAGTTTTTGGTTGGAATATGTCTCTCTTTAGGCTTAATTTACCTTATTATGAGGATGTTTTAGCTCGTCTTGTTTGTAGTTGGAATCGGTCTATGAGTAGATTTCAGTTACCTCTAATTTGAGGTCGCTTGTGCTTGTTTTAGATTTAAATGGAATCCATCTATTGTTAGATTTCAGTTACATCTATGTGAGGCTTTTAGGCTGTTCATTAGCCATCTTTTACCTCAATACGAAGATGTTATTCGGAAAGTCCTACTACTTTCAGTTCGAATTTTAGTTTGTTATGTGTTGTTACATGAAGAACAAGGTTTGTGTTTGGTAAATTTAGGAGTTATCTTCTCCAAAACCAATATTGGGTCTCAGCTCTTACGTCCATCAAGACTGAGTGTTGTTGTCCTTGTTCTTATTGCCGTGATTATGACTGTTGCTTTTGCAGCAACCTCGGGCGGAAGAAGATCTTGTTTTTTCTCTGTTTCTTAAACCTTTATCTCACCTATTGGCGCCAATGTCGTATTTATGTGTAGTTCTCAAACGATTATCTTTCTTTTGAATTTGGTTATGTTTCATATTACCCTTAGGGATTCAACTAGATTGGTTTCTTTGTTGTTGTTAAACTATTTTTCCCTTAATAGAGAGTAAGCTTATCAATAAAACTTCAATTTGACCCCCTCCCCCCCCCCCCAAAAAAAGTATCATCAGGATGTAATTTTTGGAAGCCGTTATTTTTGTCTGTTCCTCCGGGGGATCACAACCGGAGACCTACCAACCAGTGGCGAATCTAGAAATACTTTTAATCGGGGCACTATCCTAAAATTTAAACTAGTCGGAGGCATTCTCATAAAATTTGAATTAACCGACATATAATATCATAAAACTATTTAAGGAAAATAAAAAATTAGTCGGGTGCACGTGACCCCGTACACTGTAAGCTGCGTCCGCCCCTGCTACCAACTCCATTTGAAACTAATCTTTTTGACGTATTATTTACAGAATATGTCATTAAAAATTAGGAATAATTAAATATAATTGTCTGATGAAATATTACAGATACCATAAAATCTGCATGATCCAGGTTGTTAAACGGGTTAATACGCTGATTTTTTACTTTTTTAATCATCAATACTATTAAAAAATTAGAATCAAAAGAAAACTAACCTTTAATTCATGTGTTTATTACAACTTATGCCATTGCATATTAATGATTTAATTAAATTTCATTAAGAGTAATTAGGGAATATAACATTATCTCTACAATCCATGTTTCCAAACAAGACAATTATTAAACATGTAGCCAAACAATCAAAATATAATGAGTCCCATTTTCCTAATTAATTAAAATCAAAACAAATTAATTGATAAATCAATACTATTAAAAAATTAGGGGGATGTATTGAACTAAACATTTGGAGTGATTTGGAGGTTTTCTTAAAATTCATTGTTATTCAACTAAAGATTTTAAAATGTCTTCTCAAATCCAGTGTTATTGAACATGAGATTTATGTAAAATCACTCAAAATCACTTAAAATCCTATGTTATTCAAACAACAATTTGTTAAAATCATATCAAATCCACTGTTATTGAATTTTTTTTAAGTATTGAGATTTTAACGACTGCAGAGGATTTTAGAAGATTTTAGATGACTTTCTTAGTTAAAAATAAAAAGATCCAAATCTCATGGTTTTAAGTGGTATTGTAGGGTATTTTAATATAAAATCATAACACTCTAAGAGGGGTGTATTGAACTAAACATTTGGAGTGATTTGAGTTTAATAAAGATTTTTGATGATTTTGATGGTTTTTGGTGATTTTAAAGAAGTTGTTATGATTTTATATTAAAATACCCTACAATACCACTTAAAACCATGAGATTTGGATCTTTTTATTTTTAACTAAGAAAGTCATCTAAAATCTTCTAAAATCCTCTGCAGTCGTTAAAATCCCAATACTTTAAAAAATTCAATAACAGTGGATTTGATATGATTTTAACAAATTGTTGTTTGAATAACAGAGGATTTTAAGTGATTTTGAGAAGACATTTTAAAATCTCATGTTGTTTTGAGAAGACATTTTAAAATCCTTAGTTGAATAACAGTGAATTTTAAAAAAACCTTCAAATCACTCCAAATGTTTAGTTCAATACATCCCCTTAGTTTTTAATTATTATTTTTTGCATTATTTAATATGTAGGCTGATTTATTTCTAGCTCTTGAGTTATGGTCTGATTATAGATTTTTAATATCTCCAAAATCCGTTGTTTTGATATTTTGCCTAAATGATTTTAAATTATTAAATATTTCATGATACCATCTTTCATTGCTATTTTTGTATGAATAACCGAAGAAAATTGAACAAACGATTGGTGATACATCACAATACTTATCATGTTAAGAGAGTGATCTTTGCAGCTGAAGCTGCTGAATGCTCGGTGAATCCGCCTATGGATTGGCTGGCCTTACAGTTTCAAGCATTATATTCTTCCTTTTTTTTTTTAATTGGCTATTAAGAGATCCGGTTTGCTTTCCTCAGCAATCCCAATGATATGAAGTCAAATTTGTCAATGACCAATTTCATCCTCAGCAAACAACATCATATATAATGATAATCAAATAATCTAATCTATTAAAACAGGAAGGTTTGCCATGGTACATAAATGTTGTTCCCGAAATTTGTCCTTGATATTATTATGATTTATAACCTTCATTAATGGTAAAACTGTAAAACAATATATATTAATGATTTAATTAAATTTCATTAAGAGTAATTAGGGAATATAACATTATCTCTACAATCCATGTTTCCAAACAAGACAATTATTAAACATGTAGCCAAACAACCAAATTTTAATGGGTCCCACTTTTCTAATTAATTAAAATCAAAATAAATTAATTGATAAATATAATTAATAATTTATACATCAACTATTATATATAAATTAAAATTCTCTAATTTATGATTTAATTCAAAATATATTTATAATATATTTTAATATCTTTTTCAAATATATATATATATATATACATATTACGATTGATGTTTTTACGATTGTATTTTTTAGCAAGTTTTTCCATCAAACTGAAAAATATTTAATTAATTAAACGGGTTGAAAAATTAATTAGCCAATCTCGATTATAAATTTTCTATAAAAAAATTCGCATATAGTAAATAATTTCAGTTGATATATTTTAAACTTAATAAAAATAATAAAATGATTTCATACTTATATTATTCAAATATTTGAAGCGTCAAATTATGCTTTATGTTTGAATGAAGTTATTAACGGATAGTTCCATCAAATTTGCAAATTATATATACGACTACAACATGTATTTTATAAAATAATATTTTAGATAAATATAATAACAATTAAACATATACCACATAACTTTTACAATAGTTGTTTTCACATATATATTTTTTTTCCAAACTATGATCTTACGATACAACACATATTAAATTATATAATGCGAAATCGTTATTTTAATCTCTTAACTAGATTTTGACCCGCACTTAGAAAGTGCGGGTTTAATTTTCTTTACAAATTTTACTTTTTATTCATTTTGTTAATAGTAGTTTAAATTTTTAATTATGTAATCTAATTTTGATTATAATTGTTTAACCAACATTATAAACAGTGAGTTAGCAATTTAGTTTTTTTTAAATGAATTATGTGTTATTTGGAGGAGATATATCGTAAGGATTAAGAGATTAAAATAACGATTTCGCATTATATATTTTAATCTGCGTTGTATCGTAAGATCATAGTTTGGAAAAAATATATATATGTGAAAACAACTATTGTAAAAGTTATATGGTATATGTTTAATTGTTATTTTATTTATCTAAAATATTATTTTATAAAATACATGTTGTAGTCGTATATATAATTTGCAAATTTGATGGAACTATCCGTTAAAAACTTCATTCAAACATAAAGCATAATTTGACGCTTCAAATATTTGAATAATATAAGTATGAAATTATTTTATTATTTTATTAATTTTAAAATATATCAGCTGAAATTATTTACTATATACGATTTTTTATAGAAAATTTATAATCAAGATTGGCTAATTAATTTTTCAACCCGTTTAATTAATTAAATATTTTTTAGTTTGATGGAAAAACCTGCTAAAAGTACAGTCGTAAAAACATCAATCGTAATATGTGTATATATATATATATATATATTTGAAACAAAATAAAAAGATATTATAATATATTTCAAATATTTGAATAATATAAGTATGAAATCATTTTAATATTTTATTAATTTTAAAATATATCAGCTGAAATTATTTACTATATGCGAATTTTTAGAAAATTTATAATTGAGATTGGCTAATTAATTTTTCAACCCGTTTAATTAATTAAATATTTTTCAGTTTGATGGAAAAACCTGCTAAAAAGTACAATCGTAAAAACATCAATCATAATATGTGTATATATATATATATATATATATTTGAAAAAAAAAATATTAAAATATATTTCAAATATTTGAATAATATAAGTATGAAATCATTTTAATATTTTATTAATTTTAAAATATATCAGCTGAAATTATTTACTATATGCGAATTTTTAAAAAAAAAATTATAATCGAGATTGGCTAATTAAATTTTCAACCCGTTTAATTAATTAAATATTTTTCAGTTTGATGGAAAAACCTGCTAAAAAGTACAATCGTAAAAACATCAATCGTAATATGTATATATATATATATTTTTTTTTTTTGAAACAAAATAAAAAGATATTAAAATATATTATAAATATATTTTGAATTAAATCATAAATTAAAGAATCTTAATTTATATATAATAGTTGATGTATAAATTATTCATTATATTTATCAATTAATTTGTTTTGATTTTAATTAATTAGGAAAGTGGGACCCATTAGATTTTGGTTGTTTGGCTACATGTTTAATAATTGTCTTGTTTGGAAACATGGATTGTAGAGATAATGTTATATTCCCTAATTACCCTTAATGAAGGTTACAAATCCTAATAATATCAAGGGCAAATTTCTGGAACAACATTTATGTACCATGGCCAAATTCCAATTTTTTAATAGTATTGATCCTTACGATATATCTCTTCCAAATAACACATAATTCATTTTTAAAAAAAAACTAAATTGCTAACTCACTGTTTATAATGTTGGTTAAACAATTATAATCAAAATTAGATTACATAATTAAAAATCTAAACTACTATTAACAAAATGAATAAAAAGTAAAATTTGTAAAGAAAATTAAACCCGCACTTAAAAAGTGCGGGTCAAAATCTAGTCTATGTTAAAGGCAAGAAACCGTAACAGAGAAACACAAAAACATGAATTTTCTTATCTTCCTATAAAATCAAAAGTGACTCCCTGCATCGTAAAACTCTTCCTCTCGCCTGGCTTGAGCTCTTTCCGCGGTCGAGGATTGTGGATATCGTCGCGACAAGTGGGACATGAATGATTGCCTCCCCGTAGCCACGAGAGAATACAATCTCTATGAAAACTATGAGAACACACCAGCTTCATTATCTTCTTTGGACCATTCGACATCTCCTCAAGACAGATTATGCAGTCTCGTTTTATTGCTCTCGGACTACCTTCAAATTCATAATCATGGAAGCCTATATAGCCATTCAAAGACGTTTCTTTGACAACTTCAACGTCAGCTCTCACCGAGAAATTTCCTTCTTCTTGCCTAAGGCGGCGGCCTATATTAATCAAGTCTTTGGAGATATTATGAGCGATGCAGTGCTGAACCCTGCTCTCTATCCTTGTCTGGGACAAGACGCTTGCCACAAAACGGGTACATGTTTCTTCTCCGGCAAGTAACATAGATTGAATCTCAAACACGAATTCTGTTGGTTCGTTCTCATCTCCATCTAGGTACCCTTGTTCGAGTAAGGTTTCAAGACCGCTTGGACTCTTGCAAATAGTCCGTTTAATTTGTCGTATCTTTATTGAAACAGATCCTGAAGATGTGGGATCGACGACGCTGTACTTTTCATATGCGTAGTTTACATCCCATGTCGTCAAGATATCGCCCGCCATTGTTGTTTTTGAGCAAATTGTAAAGTAATAGAGATCTTTTGGTAAACTGTGTTGTTGATTCCTTTGGGCGAATTGCCCTTATATACAAGAGTAAGTTGATACAAGATAAAGTCAAATCTATAGAATCAATATGTAAAACCTCGGTGGGTCGGTGTTGAATCCAATCAAATAATTGGCAGGGAAAAAGCTCAAGGTATCACCAAATAATGGGTTGTGTGGCGAAAGCCCAATAAATAAAGATAATGGGCCAGACTAGACGCAGCTCGTGAGACTTTAGTTTTGTTACAGGGCTGAAGAAGGTGAGGGAAACCCTAGCTCCCCATGGAATCATCTATATAAAAGCAGAAACCTACTTCTAAGAAAGAAGTGACTGCGACGCCGGAAATCAGCAATGGGTATGTCTCTCTCTCTGTTAGTGTTCATTGGATTCTGGTGGTTTATGTGTTTGTATGAGAAGTGAATTAAGAGGAATCAAATGTGATTGTTTAACGATAGGGGCGTACAAGTACGTGTCGGAGCTATGGAGGAAGAAACAGTCGGATGTGATGAGGTTTGTGCAGAGGGTTAGGTGCTGGGAGTATCGCCAGCAGCCTTCCATTGTTCGTCTTGTTCGTCCCACTCGTCCCGACAAAGCCCGTCGTCTCGGCTACAAGGCCAAGCAGGTATTCTTCTTCTTCTCTTGTCCTTTTATCAAGTTATAAATTTGTCAGTAGCTTTAGGTAATCTTGAATCAAGATCTTAATTGTAAATAAGCTGGTCAAGCGGTGTCTTGACGCGTAGACATTCTTCTTTTTTCAAGTAGATATGTCTGCGTGAACATGATGGAATACTTCCTGAGACCAGCGAAATCGATTCAATCTTCTGACTGAACAGCTCTTTATCTACTGTGGACTCTGTTCTTGTCTTAGATTGATACATGTTTTATAAGCCATAAATAAAAAATTATGATTTGTTTAGTGTTGTCATTCAATGAGTTTGTGTTGGTGACCTCTCTTGGTTCCTTTTGTCAGGGGTTTGTTGTCTACCGTGTTCGTGTGAGACGTGGAGGTCGCAAGAGGCCTGTTCCCAAGGGTATTGTGTATGGTAAACCCACTAACCAGGGAGTGACACAACTCAAATTTCAGCGCAGTAAGAGATCTGTTGCTGAGGAACGTGCTGGTCGCAAACTTGGTGGCCTCAGGGTCCTTAACTCTTACTGGCTCAATGAGGTAAGCACCAAACCCTCAATTACTATCCAGTCTAACATTCCTCTTGTCTGCTCTTATACAATGTGTAGCTCTTACTGCAACTGTTTCGTTCACATTGGTGATATGATTATGGATTCGGTTGATTAATGAGGGTTTGTCTTTCATTTTACTTAGGACTCTACCTACAAGTACTACGAGATTATCCTTGTGGACCCTGCACACAATGCTGTCCGAAATGATCCCAGGATCAACTGGATCTGCAACCCAGTGCACAAGCACAGAGAACTCAGAGGGCTCACCTCAGAAGGAAAGAAGAATCGTGGTCTTCGTGGAAAGGGTCACAACAACCACAAGAACAGACCTTCCCGCAGGTCTACCTGGAAGAAGAACAACTCCCTATCTCTCCGTCGTTACCGGTGATCAACTTTATGTTTTGTTTTGCTCGTGTGGTATATCTTTTATGTGGATTTGCGTTTCTGAATTCTCAAATTACATTGGGTACTATTTTCATTTAAGAGTTTGTTTTCAAGTTTCTACTATGAAAATAAGACTTTTTATCTTAACCACTTAAATTTGGCTATCCAAAGTTCATCCATGACTATCAAGCCCCTACAATTTCAGGCGTTAACAAGATATGAACCTGAGTTTGAGGTTTACTTGTGTCACAAAGACTACCTGTTGGAGACATTATGCATTCATTATGAAAGCCGTCTCTCTCATCTCTGTCATAAACTGTGACAGTAAAAATTGAGAACTGTGATGTCAACATAATCTCCTTATGATGTAAAAACTGTTGGAATTCATCAACACGCCAAATCCTGGAAATTATCATATTGATAATGATCATCTACCACTTAAACATTCAACCAAACGAGGACGCTGCCGCAGTCGATTCCCTCTTCTCCGATGTCCATTTTTCGCCGCGTCATCGCCTCCCTCGTCTAGCCGTCGCTCTCCACCATGGTTGTTGCTGTTCCAGCAGAGTCCGAGCCTCCTGAACCGCTAGATCTGTTGCTTCCGCCTCCGCTATGCGACTCCGCCTGCCCTCCTCCGCTCGCATCTCCGCCAGAGCTCGCCTATCCTCTGCTCGTGATGATGGTCCTCGCTGCTCCTCCTCATCTCGTGTCGCCGCCGGCGCTCATCTCTCCACTTCCTCTGCGCGCAGATCTAGCTAGCAAGCTTCACTGCCTCCGTTCGGCACGCACCTCCCCTCCACAGCTCGAGTCTCCACCGCGCGAGCGCCGGCGCCTCCGCTTGTTTCTCCTTCGCCGTATCTCCTCGCCAAACTCTCATCTTTACTCCGGTAAATCATTGTTCCGGGCCACTGAAATAGTCGAGATGATGCGATCTATTGCTGCCATGTGCAGACATTTACTCCAACATAGCTCAGTGCAGCCTCGCTCTCCGCCTCGCTCTCTGCTTTTGATGGAGCTCGTCCTTCATCCCCCGCGGCTCATGTCTGCAAAAGGTCATTCACGTATTCTATTCCCTGAACCATCTCTCGTTATAGAGCTGCCACATTGGTGTTTGGATGCTTTGACACCAATTTGTATGAACTTTGCACTCGTAAAGTTAGAAGCCATTAAATCTGCAGTTGCCGATTGGTTCACTCCTAGGCTTTGCTTTGTGGTCTACGATAATAATTATTTTGCTGGATTGCCAGTGTTTACTGCTGTATGCAGAGTGTTTCTCCGTCATCGGTTATTAAGGTCCTTTGGTTATCAGCTTCTTTCTCTAAGAAAGTCTATTGGGAGCAAGCTGCCTCCTATGATTGTAGCGTTTCCGACTTCTTTACACCACTCTACCCGGAGTGAGTGGTGTCTTTTGGTGGCTTTCCCTCCAACACCGCCAGTACCACCTGACCCGCCGGATCTTATCATCTCTTCAGATTGTTCTTTTGTTACTTGTGATGGAATTCCTAACAGTTCTTAATCCGATTAGGCAACCCTAAGTCTGAATTCCGAGCCTATGATCTAAAGGTTTGTGTTATTGAATCATGGATCTCGCGTTTACCTTGTTCTGGCAGCGGAATGAATGAATGGTAAGACGAGATCAAGAGCGATTCAGATGCCTCGCCTCTATCGTAGTCCACACGCACACAACCTGAAAAGCCGGGATGCTAGTGCCGGATCTGGGAATCGAAGAGAGAGTTTTTCTGGTTTACAGATCTAGAAAAAGGAACGGCATATTTTCCAGGTCGATCATATAAGCCTATATATACGACCTGTTATGGCTAAACCATCTTTCGGGTTTAACCAAAAAGTCTAAGTCATAAACCGAAACATCAGTTTCGGAATCGACCTCTCTTTAATCGATATTGATATGTATCCAATACACATCATCTTGATCACCACCATGATGATCATTCCCATATATATGCTTCCAGATTGCTTAGGTGTGTGACCCTATAGGATCATATAATACTGGCAGTAAGTCTACAACTTACAGACTGCAAGAGGCTTCTAGCAAAACATTGCAACCGCCCAGTATCATACAACATGTCTGATCTCGACACACAACTATCGTTAGAGTAAGTACAATGTGATTTCAGGACATAATCCCAACAACTTGGCTCTATGGTTCTACAGTCTTGACCCTCTTCTGTTTAGGAGACATGTCTTTGATGACTGCTTGCTCTTTTACCGCCTCCACTCTTTCTTCCAAACGAGGTTCGATCTTGTTAGCTCGTTGGATTGGTTGGCTTTTGACTAGCTTAGGTTCTATTGCAAGAAGTTTTCTTCTTAGGCTTAAGTTGTTGTCATCCCATTTACCTCTTTATGAAGATGCTAGACTTGTTCTTAGCTCACCCTTACCTTTTTATAAGGATCTTATTACTTTGCTTCTTTATGAGGATTTTGACATCTTATCTCTTTATGAGAATTTTGTCACATTGCCTCTTTATGAGGATCATCGTCCCGTTTCTCGGGAGTTCTTGGATTCTAGTAGTCTCCTTACCTCCTTCATGAGGTTCTTTGCTCCCTTGAGTTCACCATTTGACCTAAATAGGTGGGATTCAAGGAGTGTCATCAAAGACTCAATTTATTGGTGTTTAATCGTCTTTGTAGCCATTCTGGAGATGGAAAATTGTGCAATTGCTGCTGTTCCAATCTCGGGTGTTCGATCCAGTACCCAAGACTTCACCTTACTTAACAACTTCATTGTCGATGAGATTCGAGTACTTCTCCGCGACTTTATTTTGTTTAAATGCTTTGTATTCACTATACTTTTATGCTTCATTGTTTATCTTATTGTAAATTCTGCTCATTATGCATGTATGGCTATGTTTTCTGTGAACAGTTACTCCTTTTATGGAGATTAGCTTTTAATATAAAAGTTTGTTGACCAAAAAAAAAAATAATGATCATCTACCAGTACTGGAGAATTTATAGGATTACCGTGCTTGAATTTGACTCGAGGTTGTCCATTGTGAAAATGCGGTCAACCACCCTTATGGTTGCAGAGCGAGCTGGGACGTAGCAGGCAATCTGAAGAATAAGAATGACAACTAGACACACCTGTTGGATATATGTGCTCTTTCCGCTCCTTGACATGTGGAATGCAAGTACAAACATGACTCGATGAGGATTTTCTTTTTAAACAATTGAGGAAGTAAAGCACGAGTTCCCGTAACTACCAACATGTTGGTTGCTTCTGACATGAATATACTATTAGGCTGCAAAAGAGAAAATTTATGGGTTATACGGCAGAACACATATATGTAATCCCTTAGAATTATTGGATGCTTATGTTAGTGAGAATAACGATCAACTGGCTTTGTGGATATTGTATGAGCAAATGAATTGACAATCATATCTAGGAGACATAAGACTTCTGCTAGGAGTGTGACGGCAGAGACATCTTCCCTTATACCATCCATTAGTGCTGCATACATATAGAAACGTTTCATGTAATAGGTGTAAACAACCCAAGCTTGATAGCACTGTAAATAATCGTGTGACTATATATAGTTGCAGGCATGTTTCTGTTCGGATGTAACACTCTCCAGCAGCAGACTTATTCCTGACATTCAATTGCACAATAGGTACGGTTCATATTAATGGAACACTGTCTAAGTTCTTGAATAAGGAACATATCCCAGAATTGTTCTAGATATGATGGCTCATTCTTCTCATATCAAAATATCCATGGTATTTCTTTGCTGGATTAAAACCTTGGGAGGGGAGTTTTGTTCATTTAATATCACTAGCTAGTTTCAGGCTGATGTTGTGGCTTTGCTATAACTTGTCAATTATATTATTGTCATTGTATTGTAAATGTTCACATAAGCCAAAAACAACACTTAATTATATTTGACCAGTAAAATGGCGACATGTAGTTGGGTTGAGAACATTCCAACGTCTCAACTCCAACTCAAAAGGCGATCTTCATACACAGACTTCCCGTCCTCTTCTACCACGAACCTTCTATTAGCTTTGCTTCAATTATATCTTATAGCATTTATCAGATACATTTTTTGAAAACGCATATATGTGGTTATGTATATGTATAAATATAAAATAAAGAACACAGCTTTTTTATCAAGGTTTAGTTTTTTTCACATCTCTTAGACCTAGTCCAAAATAAATCCAGTAAAATAAGATTTCAATTACCATTGCTTTGATATCTATTACTACAATGTCTATCATGTTTTTGTAGATGGATGAACAATAGAAACAGTAAATCTACAAAATCTACCACCACGAAACCACCAAGCAGATTTACAATTTATGGTGGGGAAACGCCACACACACCTGTGTGCATTTCATAATAAACCCGAGCCGCACAACCATACAAGAAGGATGCTTAATGAGTGTTCGATCGAAAAAAGCTAGTCGTTTTACTACTCTCCCACCGTTTAGTAACGCTGTAACGGTGGATTCAGTTTCTACTATATATGTTTAATTATAACAAGACACTCTGATATGAATCACACTAGTCCAAATTTTACACTAATTTAATCACCTCTCGGTTCTGTTTCATATTTGATAGTCAACTTATGTGGAAGAATTTTTGAATTTTGCTCCTTATAAAATTTGAAAGTTTATGTCTGACGATGTCAATGAACAGTACGCATTGACTTTTGGCTCTGTGATATCGTATCATAATTTTGATTTGAAATTATTACGACTATACATATGAGAACACCATCTTCGTAAATCAAAGCGAACGGTATTATTATACACAGCTATACAAAACTAATGGAGAATCTGATTTCTATCCTCATTTTTTTCTTATCTTCTCGACGATCAAATCTGAAGTAGCTGGTCGATATGATGGCGTTATAGAAGAGGTTACGGTTGGATTGGTGTTGGACTTGAGTTCTAAAAAAGGAAAGATTTTGGAAACTTCTTTCTCTTTGGCGCTTTCAGATTTCTATGGCATCAACAACCGATATCGAACCAGAGTCTCTGTTTTAGCAAGAGACTCTCAAGGAGACCCTATCCTTGCCGTTGCAGCCGGTGAGTTTCATCTACTTTATTCCGTCAAGCTACACTAAATTTATATTAACTGTTATTTTAAAACTAATTTTTTGTTTCAAAATAAATCTTGTTTTATATTTTAAATGTTGTTTTTTTGAATAAATTCTTAATTTTATTCCTATAATTTAGTTTATTAATAAGTGTGAACATATTATAGTGTAATTAATTAATAGCAAAACCGAAATTTTGATTATATTTTTAAAATGTGTGAAAAAACCTTAAAATATATTTATATTGAAACGGAGAGAATATTAATATATTGAAAGATGAATTGAATCGAAACTAATTTGTGATATAAAAAAAATATTCTATTAATTTATGGAGATGTTAATTTATAGAGGCCACACTTGCCTTGCTTTGCTTGAATTTCTCGAAAATTCACAAATTTTCATTTGTTATTTATTCTTGAAACGAAACAGTTACAAATCTTTTAAAAAATGCAAAAGTGGAAGCCATTGTTGGTGCACAATCATTACAAGAAGCAAAGCTTTTGGCGGCAATTAGCGAAAAAACAAAAGTTCCGGTAATATCACTTCTTGTTCCATATTCGTCATCTTTGAACAATTACGATCACTTTATTCAGTTGACGCAAGATTCGGCATCAGAGGCTAAAGGGATTGCTAGTCTCATACATGATGATTTTAATCGGACATCAATTGTGGTCATATACGAGGATGTTGATGATTGGAGAGAGAGTTTGCAAATACTCGTGGAGCATTTTCAAGATGAAAGAATCAGCATCGATCGTACTGCTTCTTTCGCGGAAGAATCATCATCAGGAGAAAACCATATGATGATGAATCAGCTAAGGAAGCTTATTAAGGTCTCATCAAGAACAGTTGTTTTCGTGGTGCATATGTCTGAGATTCTTGTTTCTCGTCTTTTTCAATGTGCGGAGAAGTTAGGTATGATGGAACAAGGTTATGCTTGGATTCTCACCGCAAGAACCATGAATCATTTTCATTTTTCAACTAGGTCAATGCAAGAGGTGATTGGTTTCAGATCCTACATTCCAATGTCAGCAGATTTTACATCAAGATTGAGAAAATTAATTGTTGATGATGATGAAAATGCATTGATGCATTCTAGTTTATGGGCACATGATATCGCTTGTATTCTAGCAATCACAGCAGAGAAGATGACATCTGCAAATGTATCATCTGATCTTCTTGACACAATTAGGCGGCAGAGTAGATTTAAGGGCTTGAGTCATGGTGACATCCAAATTGTTGGCAACAAATTTCTCTCGGGGGGGTCATTTGAGATTGTGAATATGGTGGGAACAAGAGAAGTCATGGCTTCTTCGACCGATGAACTTGACACCATCATCTGTCCTGGTGGGTCTAGTGGAATCCCAAGACACCGTCTACTGGCAGAGAATGGTGAAAAAGGGAAGTTGCTTAGGGTCTTAGTTCCCGCAGGAAACAATGTCCCAAATCTAGTGTCGTTGCGTCTTGATCCTGAAACAGGTCTTAATACTGTCAGTGGATACTGCATAGAAGTTTTCAAGACTTGCATTGCTCCTTTTAAATACCAGCTAGAATTCATACCTTATAATGGAAACTATGACAATCTTGCTTATCTACTCTCTACTCAGGTTTGTAGCAAATGCAATACATTGTAGTCAAAATGGTATATGTATGTTCTAATAATGTGTGTTTGTTTGTTTGACAGAGTGACAAATACGATGCAGCTGTTGGTGATATCACCATCACTTCCAACAGATCTTCGTATGTTGATTTTACTTTGCCTTTCACAGACATTGGTATCGGAATCTTGACTGTAAAGAAAAAAAGCCAAGGCACGTGGACTTTCTTTGACCCTTTTGAGAAATCCTTGTGGCTAGCAAGTGGAGCTTTCTTCATCTTGACTGGAATTGTTGTTTGGTTAGTTGAACGGTCCGAAAATCCGGAATTCCAGGGCTCTTGGGGACAACAACTTAGTATGGTCCTCTGGTTTGGATTCTCCACCATTGTCTTTGCTCACAGTAAGTCTATCTTACACTCTTATCTAATTTTGTATACTACTTTTGTCGTTGTTAATGGGGAAACATTTATTTTTTGGCAGGAGAGAAGCTGCAAAAAATGTCATCAAGATTCTTAGTCATAGTTTGGGTGTTTGTAGTGTTGATATTGACTTCAAGTTACAGCGCTAATTTAACCTCAACCAAGACCATTTCTCGCATACAATTAAACCGTCAGTCCGGTTTAGCCTCTACCACGTTAAAGAGTATGAAGCTCGGATCCATTAATGCAGTCGAGGCACATGCTCAAGGTCTACGGGATGGAACTCTTACTCATGTTATCAATGAGATACCCTATCTCAATCTTCTTCTTGGATATTATCCGAATGCTTTCGTAATGACAGATAGAGAGACTAATACCAATGGCTTTGGCTTTGTATGTGCCTCTAACATTTTCATTTTCTCCATTTTGGTTTTTTATTACCTTTTTACTAATTTTATGTTTTAAATTCTCAGATGTTCCAGAAAGGTTCAGGTTTGGCTAATAATGTTTCACGAGAAATTGCGAAGCTTAGGTCATTAGGAATTTTGAAAGATATGGAGAAGAGATGGTTTCAGAAGCTGGATTCACTGAATGTACATTCCAACACTGACGATAGTGCATCTCTCAACGACATCGATGACACATCTAATCGCTTCAGCTTCCGTGAGTTGCGCGGTTTGTTCATCATTGCGGGAGTTGCTCATGCTTTTGTAATAGCCCTGCATCTCCTTCATATTCGTCGAGAGATATTCACCAAACTACAAAGCTTCTACTAGTTAAAAAAAAAATATATCCATCATTCATAAGCTGCTGCAGGATAGCCCTTCGACAGAGGATTCCTACAAGAACAAGAAAGTACAGTTGTAAAGTTTTGAAATGAATGTCACATGTAATACTTACTCTTAATATACATGTTTGTGATCATATATTTGTTTTATTTCATACTATATAGTTAGAACTCAGGACAACACAACAACAAAGGTCTCAAGACGAGAAGAGAAGAAGCATTTACTTCTTCACAAATAGTTTTTTTTTGAATAAGATTATGTACTAAGCTTAAATACATATCTATTAATAATAACAATCTAAAAAATACCAATGAAAGATTGTGACTTTTCGTATTTATTTATTCGCACCCTTTCCTATATAACTTTCATTTAGTCAAAAAATACTTCTTTTCATTCTATGGTCTCTTTTTTTAAATGTATCTTTTAATCGCAACCTTTCAAATCCTATATATAGTTGCAAACATCATTCATTTTAACACAAAATTTAGGTCTTCCATTTCCATTTGTTCCTCCAAATACCAATGAACGGTCGTGTCTTTTCATATTTATTTATTTGTACCCTTTCGTATATAACTTCCATTTAGTCAAAAGTTTTTTCACTCTACGGTCGTGTCTTTTAAATGTGTCTTTTAATCGCAACCTTTCAAATCATATATGTAGTTACTAACATCATTCATTTTTAACACAATCTTCCATTTCCATTTGTTTCTCCAAATACCAATGAACGGTTGTGATTTTTCATATTTATTTCTTCGTACCCTCTCGTATATAACTTCCATTTAGTCAAAAGTTTTTTCATTCTATGATCGTGTCTTTTAAATGTGTCTTTTAATCGCAACCTTTCAAATCCTATATGAAGTTGCAAACACCATTCATTTTTAACACAAAATTTTAGGTCTTTCATTTCCATTTGTTCCTCCAAATACCAATGAACGGTCGTGTATTTTCGTATTTATTTCTCCGTACACTTTCGTATATATCTTCCATTTAGTCAAAAATGCGTCTTTTCATTCTACGGTCGTATCTTTTAAATGTGTGTTTTAATTGCAATCTTTCAAATCCTATATGTAGTTGCAAACATTCTTCATTTTTAACACAAAATTTTAGGTCTTCCATTTCCATTTGTTTCTTCTTTGAAATCATTATTTTTTAGAAAAAATATTTAAGTTATATTTTATTCATCATCTAACCACATTATTTTTCTTCCTCTTTTTTTCTTGTATGCACTCTACTCTTTTTTTTTAACAAGCATATCCTTACTTAAAACAACACTTCATACCTATAAAACCTCAAAGAACTTTACCACAACATTATTCTCAAGTATATAGTTTTAGTATCTTTTCGGATTAATCTTTTGATAATTTCTTATATAATTTCTACTTTCGTCAAAAGGTATGTTTTTATTGTACTTTTACACACTTTAGTTTTGTTCTTCATTCACAACATTTTATTCATCTTACCGGTTTTTCCTTAATTTGCTTTTTCAAAATTTAAGAAATATCAATGAACGGTCGTGTCTTTTTAGATTTATTTCTTTATACCCTTTTGTTTATAACTTCAATTTAGTTTAAAATATGTGAAAGGGTACGAAGAAATACATATGAAAAGTCACAACCGTTCATTGGTATTTGGAGAAACAAATGGAAATGGAAGATTGTGTTAAAAATGAATGATGTTTGCAACTACATATATGATTTGAAAGGTTGCGATTAAAAGACACATTTAAAAGACACGACCGTAGAGTGAAAAAACTTTTGACTAAATAGAGTTATATATGAAAGGGTACAAATAAATAAATATGAAAAATACGACCGTTCATTGGTATTTGGAGGAACAAACGGAAATGGAAGACCTAAATTTTGTGCTAAAATGAATGATGTTTGCAACTACATATATGATTTGAAAGGTTGTGATTAAAATATACATTTAAAAGAAGAGACCATAGAATGAAAAGAAGCATTTTTGACTAAATGAAAGTTATATACGAAAGTGTGCGAAAAAATAAATATGAAAAGTCACAACCGTTCATTGGCATTTTTTAGATTGTTATTATTAAACAAAAATTATTAAAGTAATATTTGAAACTATATTATTGGTGTTAGAAAGTTACCTCAAAGGAGGAACAAATGGAAATGAAAGACCTAAATTTTTGTTACAAAAAAATAAAAAATGTTTGCAACTATATAAAGGATTTGAAAGGTTGCGATTAAAAGATATATTTGAAAACCACATATTTTAAACTAAATTGAAGTTATAAACAAAAGGGTATAAAGAAATAAATCTAAAAAGACACGACCGTTCATTAATATTTTTTAAATTTTGAAAAAGCAAATTAAAGAAAATCCGTTAAGATGAATAAAATGTTGTGAATGAAGAACAAAACTAAAGAGTGTAAAAGTACAATAAAAACATACATTTTGACGAAAGTGGAAATTATATAAGAAATTATCAAAAGATTAATCCGAAAAGATACTAAAACTATATACTTGAGAATAATGTCGTGGTAAAGTTCTTTGAGGTTTTATAGGTATGAAGTGTTGTTTTAAGTAAGGATATGCTTGTTAAAAAAAAAGAGTAGAGTGCATACAAGAAAAAAAGAGGAAGAAAAATAATGTGGTTAAATGATGAATATAATATAACTTAAATATTTTTTTCTAAAAAATAATGATTTCAAAAGAGAAACAAATGGAAATGGAAGACCTAAAATTTTGTGTTAAAATGAAGAATGTTTGCAACTACATATATGATTTGAAAGATTGCGATTAAAACACACATTTAAAAGATGCGACCGTAGAATGAAAAGACGCATTTTTGAGTAAATGGAAGTTATATACGAAAGGGTACGGAGAAATAAACACGAAAAGACACGACCGTTCATTGGTATTTGGAGGAACAAATGGAAATGAAATACCTAAAATTTTGTGTTAAAAATGAATGGTGTTTGCAACTTCATATAGGATTTGAAAGGTTGCGATTAAAAGACACATTTAAAAGACACGATCGTAGAATGAAAAGAATTTTGACTAAATGGAAGTTATATACGAAAGGGTACGAAGAAATAAATATGAAAAGTCACAACCGTTAATTGGTATTTGGAGAAACAAATGGAAATGGAAGATTGTGTTAAAATGAATGATGTTTGCAACTACATATATAATTTGAAAGGTTGCGATTAAAAGACACATTTATAAGACGCGACCGTAGAGTGAAAAAACTTTTGACTAAATGGAAGTTATATACGAAATGGTACAAATAAATAAATATGAAAAGACACGACCGTTCATTAGTATTTGGAGGAACAAATGGAAATGGAAGACCTAAATTTTGTGTTAAAATGAATGATGTTTGCAACTACATATAAGATTTGAAAGGTTGCGATTAAAAGATACATTTAAAAGAAGAGACCATAGAATGAAAAGAAGCATTTTTGACTAAATGAAAGTTATATAGGAAAGAGTGCGAAAAAATAAATACGAAAAGTCACAACCGTTCATTGGCCCAAACGATGTGAGCCAAGTTTTCTTTAACATGATTTTATTTTCAAAAAAAAAAAAGAATTTTGAACACAAAGTCTTTGGATTTTTCATTCTCACATCAGTTTTTTTTCCCGTTTCCGCTACCTATTTCATTATTTTGTTCTTTTCTAACAAGCATATTCTCATTTTAAACAAAATCTAACACCTACAAATATACAAAGAACATACCCACAACATTAATCTCAAGTACATAGTTTCAGAGTTTTTACACAATTGTAAAGTAAACTAAAATATAGTTAAACATTTTATATATTAAACGTACAATTCACCGGTAAAATATAATAAAGTGGAATTATCTTTTTCATATAACATTTTGCCTATTACTAATTGTGCAAGATCTATGATTTCATTATTATTTAATGATGAATGTATTTTTTACCAAGCCATACTAACTCAATTAGTAGAACGCAAGGCTCTTAACCTTGTGGTCGTTTAGACAAAAAATGAATGTATTTCTATTAATAATAAAAATCTGAATATATAAATTCGAGATTTGTGTTTTTCGAATTCGCATTTTAATATGTTATATATATAATTTCTATTTTTTTTTAAAGTTGTGTTAGTAATTATATGTTTACTTTTCTAATCAAAACTTTATTGATAATACAATATAAATATCTTCTGAAATCAATAGTCACAAAATTGGTTAATTAAAATACACACATATATATATATATATATATTCATTATAACATATTTTCTTCTATATCAAAAGATGATGAGATTAGCAGAAATATATATATATATGGTTAAACAAATTGTGGATAGTCAATCAAAATCTAATGAAAGATGTGATAAGAAAACAAAACACAAACTTGTCAAAATTAGGCTGTGACGATCATTTCAACAATCTAATTAATCACTACATATTCATGACACCATCACTAACCTTAGATATTTTCATGATGTCGTATACGAAAATATGTTAGAGCAATAAGTAATTTAAAATTCTCTTAATTCATGGAATGTTATACCAAAACATGTTACTCAACATGCAATTATTAATTTATTTACAGATGCTAACATTTATAGAATATACAAATAACAAAGAAAAATATAAGATGTGTGTGATTTGTCAAGAATACTTTGTTATTTACCAAACTTTTTTGGATTAACTTTTCAGTTATGTCTTTAGTGTTAAATGTTTGTAAGATTTAAAACAATTTACAAATGTTATTGTTACTGTTTCAATATATATTCTTAGTTTACAAAAAGGAAATATTTTTGAATACATTATCTATTTATTACAAATAACTAATTACGAATAATAAATAGTTGCAAATATATTAAAAATTAGTTTAGAAATATTAAATTTGAAATTTATTTATTTATGTTTAAATTTTATATTTATTCAAAATGAGTTTCCGCGCGAACGCGCGGATTCCCTACCTAGTAACAATAATAATCTATTATATAATAAGAGAATTGTCTCTCCATTCATGATGTCCACATGTCCTTTTCATTTTATGTTCGTGGGCTTTACAAAAGTTTAATTAGTTTACTTACTCTGAAATTTTTTAGTGGGCCATAATCTTTCTTTCGTTAACTAAAGTTTTCGTCTCCCCTCTACTTCCTCTACCTGCAAATGAACATGGACCGACACCTCTTCACATTCTTAGAGCCAAACACCATTATAACAGAAAAATATTCTTCTCTTCAACTATCTTCAATTCTTAGATATTTTATCCTCAATCTCCCAAACATAAAAAAAAAATCTTGGGTGACTTTTAACTAGAGGCAAGCAATGGTGGAGTTGCTGCACCCGAGCTCTCTCGGGAGCCGAACTTCTTCTTCTCTGCTATGTGGCGGAGTCGGTGTTGGAGAAGAGGAATCGTCGTAGCCTACTAGCCTCACGTACACGACGACTCTCCCAGCGGCGGAGATGACGAAGATGGACGGCCACGTCATCCATGGAGAGATCGAGACCGTCCGATCTGTCAGTACCTGGGTTTCACTCTTTGTTACCTCTCCTTGACGATCCTAGGGTTTCTCCTCAGAAGAATAAATTATCGCTTCTGTTGATATTGATTCTCGCTGTCGCAAGCTTGATCTCTGTTTACGGGATTATTATTCACTTAGTAAGTTGGTTCAAGTTGTTGAATCGAATTGGTAAATGATTAGCTTGCGTACGAAATCTCTTATCAAGCAGAACCAATGTTTTCTTTTTCGGTGGATTGAATTTACATTATTCTAAAACTTAGATCTTGCATATTGTCTAAAAAGATGCACCATATTTGTCTAAAAAGATGGAATTGTGCATAGCTGCCCTCATGTAAGTGTTTGGACTTTGATATGTATTTTGGCAAATGCCCTCATCGGGTTGGTCCAACTCTATGATTCACCTGCTGGTAAGTTTTCTGTTCCGCTTAGCAGATTTTTGCATCTTCTCTGTTTACGAGTTTCATTGATTATGATTTTGATTTGTACAGAAGACAGAAATGCAATCGTGAATACACAAGGCGAGCAGGTTGGGGTACTTTGCATCTCTTTTTTGCTAATGACATATATGCTTAGAGAGGAAATTGGTGTGAGGAATGAAATAAGGGCCCTTTTAAGTTCTAAATTCACAGATAGCAACGGAGACAGATCTATCGTCTCAGGTTCATTTCTTGGAGCAGAGGTAATGAAATACAATAAGATGAAATCTTTTGAAGGAATATGCGTTTTAATAATCCCAGGAGTCAACCATTATCCATCTTCGAAGTTGCATTTTTTTTGTTCTTTCCAAATGTGAAAGAAATGATTGATTGTTTCAAATGCTTATACAGTGTGGAGAAGCTTACAGAGGAGGTTGAGACGCAGACAAAAAATAAACTCTCAGGTATGTGACATGAAGATAGCCACACTTTACCTACCACCTATCATTATCATCTCAATTTACAAAGGTTCCAAAAATGGTTGCAGCTAGAAGAAACGACTAAAACCATCTACCCTAATTGTATCCAGACTCTGTGTCTCTCTTTCGCCGCCGCGTACAACAATGACTGCTTCTACTTCTTCTCAGCTAGCTAGCTGTTCCCCAAAAACCAAAACTATCGACTGATTTTTTTGGTAATTTTCTTCGATGCTTTCACTTACCTCCTTCGTTTCAGATTCTGTTTGGGTTTTACTTGAATCTGGCTGTTTGTATGTTGTTTTCTCTGTTGATAGCCACTAGAAGGCGGTCCAGCTCGAAAAGCTACAGTGACCAGACCTCTAGAGAATAAAGCCACGGTGATATACATTGGTCGAATCCCTCATGGGTTCTATGAGACTGAGATTGAAGGTTACTTACTACTTAATTTCCAGCTAAATTGGATTTACTCAAATTTGTTGTGAACACACTTCTCAACTGTTGTATCTTTGGTTCATAGTTTTCTTCACTCAGTTTGGAACAGAAAAGAGAGTTATAGTCGCCCGAAACAAAAAGGTTTCATACATTTGGTGATTCATTTGTTTGCTCTAATCTCAAGGTTCTGTGTTGTTTCTTTTCTCATTAGTTTTCACGTTTTGCAGACTGGGAAATCAAAACATTTTGGGTTTATACAGTTTGAGGACCCTCAGGTATATACTTGGAACCTGTAGAAAGATGGTGAAACACGTATTTACTCTACATGTTCGAGGTTCAATTCTTTTAAAAAATTCATTTGTTTCTATGTAGGTGGCAGAAATTGCAGTGTGTGCAATGCATGACTATTTGTTGCTCGAGCACATGCTTCAAGTCCATGTCATTCCACCAGAGCATGTTAAACCAAATCTGTGAGTGGCTTGAATCGACTTCATATTTAAAATGTTTTTACTTCGCAAATTGTTATTTGGCAAATTCAATTGTGTAAGTTTAGCTATATTGTCAATGACATTTCTATGTTTCTAATGCTACCTTGTGTAGTTTGATGCAAGCTTAGAAGGACTATGTCTATGGTTTGTAGAGTTAATATAAAAGTAGAGTAACTTAAAGAAGGACAAGAAGTTAGGCGAGTAACACAGCTGGACGGGAGTTTCTCAAACTTATCATTCACGCAACTTCCGGTAAGTTTCTCAAAGCCTATGTAGATAGTGTACCATTTCTCCCTGATTTACATATGTGGAGACTCAATCTTAATTATGATGTAGGTGATGCATGGAGAAGACTATGTATGCCTTGGTTAACTTTTTTGGAGAAAAAACAAGAGTGGCGTACATATCCGATGTATCACGCTTTCCTCCAAGCACCGAGTATGGTAAGTGTAACAAATTGCCTATGGCGTTTGTGTTTTGATATTCTCCAAGGTCATATCTTTGGACTTGGAGCACTAAGTGAGGTTTTATCATCTGTTTATGCTTCTCCAAGTCAAAATCAACCTTTTGCAGAAGCAGAAATGATAACACATCGCCTGCAGGAGTTGGAAGCTAAACTGAAACAGAGCCATGCAGTCAGAATGCACAGATCGAACTCCACCACCAAGAGACCATCCTCCTAATCTAGGTATTTTAGTTTCTCTGTGTCCTTTGTATTGTTTAGTTTGTATTTTATTAATTGTTTGTGTATTAAGTACTATCAACTTTGTTTTGGATGTTGGTCTTTTAAGTAATATTATCATTTGTTTATTATATTTAGCTTTCAATTTATCATACAACTATTTACTTTAATTTTTCTTTTACTATAATAAAAATAAAAATAAAAATATTTGGTAATCGTTTGTGAATAAAGTTCAATCGTTTTTCACATTTCTAATTTTGTAACATTTTGTAATGGGTTCAGTAATAGGCGGTTAGGCGGCCGCGTTTTTGAACACTGGTTAAAACCAATTCGGTGGAACGCAAAACAAATACAAATACTCACATACATTAACGAACTACAAACGAGAAAGCAACATGACCTCCGCGCGTGCGCAGGTAGTAAATCAACTAGTAATAGTAATAAAAAAGATTCAGTCTTGGCTCATCTTACAACAAAATGATTCAGTCTTACATAGCAAACATATGTACGCAATAATACCAAATCTACAGGATTCTGCTAACACAAGTCACAAGACCTCGTCCATGGATACATAGCGGCGCTCCTGAATGGAGAGCTGTGCAGCAACTCCCATGGCAACAGCCATCAATCCGTCTTCCAAACCAACAGCTGGCCGTCCTTCACCTCTGATTGCCGACAAAAATATGAGGTGTTCCAAGTAACTTGACCCATGATGCAACCCTTCATATCTGAATAACCAACATCATGTGAATGTGATGTGAGACTATAATACATTGTAAGACCGCAAGAAGAGAATTTGACAGATGAAAAGAGCTTACTTTATTCTTTTATCCTCAGCTTTTATCGTTTGAACGTGTTCTCTTCCTTCTGCACGACTCCCAAATCGAACTATACCCTCAGGAACAAGTGCCTCCCCCTGGAACATGACATGATGCTTGCCAAGTAAAGTTGGGAAGAAATATAGACCCTACTCAAAAGTCAAAACTCATGGATCATATGAAAAAAACTCCAAAGACATGGTCTCAGAACACTTTTATGCTCGTTTTCTCTGCCTCTATTCTTATTTGGCCTGTATGGAAGAGCTACAGCTTCAGGTGATGGTGCTTATGTATTGCATGTATGCCATGTGATTTAGAGGCTATATGGAAAATATGTATTCTTGGGAACAATGTCAAGGGATTCAGTAAATTCAATACAAGTTACAGAATATCCAGCTCTGTTTTTTCAATTGCAGACCTAAGAATCCTATCACACCAAGAACATACCCTATCACAAGGAGCCCATAAATTTCAAAGGGACTCACCTTTCCAATGTCACCAGTAACAGAGATTTCTTGCTCGTTTTTGCTTCCTTCAGCAAACATACAAAGGTCAAGCATCCCACGGCATCCATTGTCAAACTCAATTATAACATATGCGTTATCAATTATATCAGGTACCTATGTCAAAGAGAAACATATACTATGAAATTCGTAATACATTGATTTGGGTAATTATTTGGGATTAAAATGTACCTTCCCATCATAAACTTCATCCTTGTGGTTCACATCCATGCCTCCAGAAGCCATCACACATACAGGATTTGCAGCAGCAAAGAGCCTCATTAGATCAAAGAAATGGCAGCATTTCTCCACTAAGGTCCCTCCAGTGTTCACATTGAATCTATTCCAGTTGTTCACCTAGTGATGCGTAAGCAATCATATAAGTTGGATGCCTAAACACTACGTACATATAGAGTGCATCGTGTTTGAGCCTACCTTAACCAAGAAAGGGAATCTATGTTCTCGGATTGCTACCATCTTGACATTACCAAAATCTTTGCCTTTGACTTTTTCTATAAGCTTAGCTACTGGTGGCATGTATCTGTACTCTAACCCAACTTGCACCACCATATCTGACCTTTTCTTTGCAGCCTCCAGAACCTGATCCAGACAATGAATTGATCAATCAGATTCAGCAAAGAGATTTGGTACACACAAAAAGAAGAGAAATTGACCTGTTTGCAATCTGCAACTGTGGTACATAAAGGCTTCTCAACAAGAACATGGTGAGGTTTTGGATAAGTGATAATGTCCATCAGAATCTGGTGATGAGTCATATTTGGAGAAGACACAACGATCACATCGCACATCTCACTCTTCAGCAACTCTTCGTGTCCTGAGAATACCTTTATCAAAACACCGGGAAAATCTCAAATCTTGAGTTTACCAACACCTAAAGTTCTTCCAATAATTTTTCAAGTATAAACGGTCATGCACAAGGATCATCTTTACTACACTTGTGAATCTCTCCCAAGTCAAAAAATTTCAGTCCTTAACAGGTATGAGTATGATTTGTATGATCGATTCGGGAAATTAGAAAAACCTTGAGTTCCCAGTCAAAAGATTGAGCGAGTTCAATGGCGAGGATTTGTGAGGGAGGGTGAGGATCGGCGATGCAAACGACGGCGAGGCCTTGGTCACGAAGATGGTGGAGATTGATGAGATGTTCTCTCCCCATCATACCAATCCCTACGATTCCATACTTGGTAATCGCTGAGTCCTTAACATCTGCCATTACTGAACTCCCAAGCTCTCTCTCTCGCTCGCTCACTCTCTCACTTGTTTAATCCGATCTCAATATCTGGTAAATTGATCTCGGTTTGGTATTCAAAAAAAATATCTGGTAACTGAATAATTCGATTATATGAGAAGAGAAAATGATATCAAAATTTCGAGAAACATTATCCAATTGAATTTCTTAGATGGTGACAAGACGCTAAGTAGACAGTGATTTAATATATGGCTCCGAATTTTGAATCGAACCAAAGTTTTAGTTTTTTTAGATAGTTTGGTTTGAATTTTGTGGATATTAAAAACATAAGAGTATTGCCAAAAATAATAAAAAAAGTTCTTACAAAACAAAAGTAGGCTCTTAACTGAAAAGTGGTTGCTTGAGAAGAAATACGGCGATGATGATACGAAGAGTCTCAACCACCTCATGTCTCTCCGCCACAGCTTTTGGATCATTTATGAAATGGTCCTTTAAGCCTACTCAGTTTCATGGCGAGTCCCTCGATTCCTCCGTCTCACCCGTCCTCATCCCCGGCGTCCACGTCTTCCATTGTCCGGTACGTATATACCAATCGAATCTCCATGGTTTCCCTTAGTTTCCGTAATCTAATTGAATCCAAATATCTCTCTTGAAGTTTAGGATGTGGTTGGGATTGTAGCAAAGCTATCGGATTGCATTGCTGCAAAGGGAGGGAACATTCTTGGTTACGATGTTTTTGTTCCTGAGAACAAGAATGTCTTCTACTCTAGAAGGTATAGTTCGAAAGATCCTCTTGGATAATTTCCTGAACCAATGTCTTCAAAGTGAATACTTGTATTTTGGTTTCTGTTAAGTAGTTAGAGGTTTCTATTTTTGGGTTTAGTTGTGATGAAAAGGTAATTTCTTGGGCAGCGAGTTTGTATTTGATCCAGTGAAATGGCCAAGGAGCCAGATGGGTGAAGATTTTCTAACTATTGCAAAAAAATACAACGCTATGAGCTCGGTTGTACGAGTGCCCTCTCTAGATCCTAAATACAAGATAGCTCTTCTACTGTCCAAACAGGTAAACTATATGTCGTAAAGATCCTTTTCTTTTGTGTCCTCTTCTTGTTGTGCTTTCCTCAAGTTTATGTGATTCTTCTGTCTGTAGGATCATTGTCTAGTTGAAATGTTGCATAAATGGCAAGATGGAAAACTTCCTGTCGATATAACATGTGTGATAAGGTTTACTTGATACTCTTCTTATCGAACTTAAATGGGTATAGGTATGTATGACTAGTGGTTTATGAGTTCTGTTTTCAGTAATCATGAAAGAGCTCCAAACACCCATATTATGCGGTTTCTTCAGAGGCATGGCATCTCATATCATTATTTGCCAACAACCGATCAGAACAAAATAGAGGAGGAGATTTTGGAATTGGTTAAGGATACCGATTTTCTAGTTCTCGCTAGATACATGCAGGTATTTCAGATTTTAAGTTCCTTTCTAAGCTCATTTTCTTTTATTTAAACCAAATGGTCATGAAATGATTGTCCTGGATAGTCTCATCTTGATGAATGTGTCTCGTTGCAGTTTGTTTGCGTCTTTGTAGGTTATGCTTCAATAACGGAAGAATTTCACAGCATTAGTTACTATTTTGACGGATGATATCAACTGGAACATTTTCCTTTGACAGGTACTGTCCGGTAACTTCTTGAAAGGTTATGGAAAAGATGTAATCAACATCCATCATGGCCTCTTGCCATCTTTCAAGGGGCGAAAACCCGCGAAACAGGTTTCTGATGCCTCTACCTTGTGTTATTTACACTCTCATCATTCTCTCAAAGCCCGTCCCTGTCTCTTACTCTTTTAGATTATGTCGGTAGGCATTTGATGCAGGTGTGAAGCTTATTGGTGCAACAACTCACTTTGTTACAGAGGAACTTGATTCAGGTCCCATCATTGAGCAAATGGTAAGTCATCTCCCAACTAGTTAAAAAAAAAATTCTGAGAGTTGCACTGTTCTTCAGCAATTTGAGTTTTGCAGGTTGAAAGAGTTTCCCACCGAGACAACTTGACGAGCTTTGTCCAGAAATCAGAGGACCTCGAGAAGAAGTGCCTCATGAAAGCTATAAAATCTTACTGCGAACTGCGAGTATTGCCTTACGGGACACACAAGACTGTAGTATTCTAATACGGCCAACATGAAAAGCTCTCACATGATTCTTCACATGAACAACATACAAGCAAGATTATACATACCACATCTCGATGAGGTATTTTACTCTTCACAACACGTCAATGTTTTGTCTTTGCTAATCAGAAATGGATATAAAAGGTTCAATTGAGATCAATTGCTCTCTTTTTAGATGTCTTTCTGTACATAACAATGGTTCCTACCACAAAAAGTGATCATTTTGAACAGCCTTTTGTGCTTTATCCAAAAGTCTTCTGAGTTTACAAAGACTGAGATTGTAGATTGCCAGTTTTTGCAAATACATCACAACAACAGCAAAAATGTGGATATATATAAATGTATATAATCAGATATATACTGGATCCCGCATCACTTGTGACTAGTGAGACTCAGAGATCCCAGCGAGCACTTGGCTGCCTCGAAGCAGTTTACTTGGCAGAGAAGAGACTTAACCCCATCAACCCATCTCTGCTTGTGAATCTTGTTCTTGCACTTGAACTCCAATAGGCCTTGTCCCGTTTTCAGACCAAAGTAAACTTCTTCTGAATTTTCCCTCTCTTTCCTGTAAGGCCAAGCTGATTTCTCATCGCAGACTCCATAGACAACACCTTCAAATAGGAACAACAAGTTCAGAATGTCTGTCTTTTAGGTAAATTATCTAAACTGAAAGACTATGAAATGCTTACATTTGATCTTCTTGGAGAATGCCCCTCCAACATGTTTGCTTTTGAGTTTGATTATTACCTGAAAACTCATTAGTAGCATAATAAGCATTGGATCAAAAGTGAACTGAGATGTGTTGTGTGTTTAGGATTCTAACTGTACCTGAGACTTCTTGTTGATATAGACACAGACACGCTTAGTCCGCTGCACTCCTGAAAGTTAAAGCACAACAAAGAAGAGTTAAGCTCTCTGTCTTGTCTCAGTGACTCTTCAATTGATCTGAAGAGAGTTACCATTTCGCGCGCATTGCATCAGTTCGCCTTCAATTGGAAGATTTGCTTCTTCCATTCTAAACTGAAAATTTGCAGGCCAGTGAGAGTCAGAGAAGCTTCTCTCGAAAGGTGTAATAGCTGCGTTTTTCCTCGCTTCTTTTGGCTGTCTCGCCTTCAGAGCAGCTTCTCCTCTCAAAGCTAGTTCCGTTTACACAAAATCAGATCAAATGCATTCCACTGAAGCCAAAAAGATTTGTGAAGCTGCAACAAAGCCTATACTTTTGAACAATATAGCCTTACCAGTTGCTGCCGCGGCTGTTAGAGTCATGAGATCACCCGGGCTATGGATATCCACAGATGATCTAACCGTGGAAGCAACACGTGCACGGTCAGCACCGGCACGCTCAGCCATCTCAACACAGTGTGAGGCCAACAGTTCGGTGGCTGAGGCCAAAGCCAGAGCCATCTTGGAGCCTGACCCTTTGCAATTGCTTGCAGATGTCACAGAGGCTAAACCTGCAGCCAGAGCTGCTATAGAGACTGCAGAATGCACGTGGGCGTTCTCAACACGCGCCTTGTCTTTCTTTTTGAGATAGTGGTTGGTGTTGCTGCTGCTGCTGTGTTCTTTGTGGTGGTGAAACCATTTGGATAATGTCCCTGCTCTGCGTGTACCAAACGAGTTCATGATCTTCCCAGCCTAAAATCAAAACCAGGAAGTTTTAAATTATGAAAGCAGTTGACTTTCCCAGAACTATGTTGGGAACTGGTGATTATTGTCATATACAAAGAAAAAGTCTCCGACTTTATATCTCCATAATTCTGAGAAAAGTGGGTTTGATCGGACTTGGGAAAAGGGGTAAGAAAAGTGTCATACCACGAGTGGATCTGCAGCAGCATCAGAAAACAAGACAGGAGGAGTGTTTTGGGCAACACAAAACTGTTCTTGTTGTCTATGTTTGAGTGCAAGTGCTTTGGCGATTTCAGAGGTAGAGAGACTCCAGGATCTAGACAGAAACTCCATTGGCTCTTTTGGTGTCTGAGGCTGAGGAATCGATGAGAAAAGTTCTTCAGCTCTGAGAACTCCGTCTTCCAGCTCTTCCTCCATAGTCTCTGATCCAAACAAAGAAGAAGAAGTATCCTTCCAATCTGAATAAAACCCACCACTTTCCATTTTCGTCCGATCCAAAAATGAAGCTGAAGAGGGAATTTAATTTGTTGGTGGACGACGTGTTATGTTTCTGATCAAAACCATGTGACCAAAACAGAGAACCAGCTTTGAGTTTCAGAAATAAAACTTGGAAATGAACTGTAAACTTTTTAAAAAAGGTATTATTATTTTTTTTTTTAAGTATTGTTTTTAAAAAAGGGAATAACTTTAGGAGATGAAAAGGATGATGTTGACTCAGGTGGAAGAGAAGAGGAAGAGCATAACCCAAAATACACAATAAGAGAATCTCTTTTTTTTTTTAATGAACGAGAATAATTCAAACCACAAGTTCCAGAAGGACGTGCGGACTAACAAATGAGATCGAGATTACAATAAAAATCAGAAAAAGTGTTTTAAGCACCGTGAGATTCTTGGAAGATTTAGGAACTCGTCTCCATGTTCTTATATATGTGTGTGGATAAAGAGAGAGGATTATTGTTGTGGGTTAAGATAAGAACATTGTCCATGAATTCAGGTAATATCTTAATCTGGTAGGACGGTTTGTGAAACCAGAAAGAGGCGACAAATGCATTGGTTTGAGAGCATTTTGTCTTTCGACCGGACGGCTCTCACACGATTCATTCCCCCATACCGACCAGCTCCTTCAAATAATAATAATAATCATACGTAAAAGAGACCATTTCTTTTTCTATTGACGTACTCTATCGTTTGCGTGGTTCTACCTACGGATTAACAATTTTTTTTATGTCCTGGAACTACTATCTAGGCATTACTATTTATTTATCACTTGAGTAATCAAACGGTTGAAGTACCCTACCAAATAAACAAAAGTTTCTCCAGGCAATAAGACCAACTTTATTTTTGTTCAAAAAAAGAGATCAACTTTACCTTCTTTCTTTGCCGCTCTTTCCTTTTCGGTTTCTGCAGAAAGCGTGAGAGAGCTCGTTTATGTTTCTTCGTTTTAGCCTTGCTCTTCATTTGTGGCCTATGTGTTTCTTGGGTTGGTTTTGGTGGTAGGTCCTTTCTCTCTGAGGCGTCACAGTGGTCCGCCAAAGCTGTGCTGGTGGATTTGAGCGGATCTTGAGAATCGGGATCTAGTGAAGTTTCCTCCAGATACGTTGGTGCATGCTTCATGCGCTTCCATCTTCTGTTCTCGTCGCCAATGCTAGTAGAGTGGATAGGGGTGGTTGGTGGTGTAGAGGCGGCGCGTGGAAGGTTGTTTGGGATGCATAAATCAGTTCGAGCTCGAGTAAGTCTAGAGGGCAGCGTGAAAGAGCGCTTGCGGCTTTGTGGTGACGGGCTTCCGGGTCCGATATGCTTTCCTCTCCAGTCACATTTTACATTTTCTCTATAGCCACTTTTCAAGACCTCACAAATTTTGTTATCACGCATATCCTACGGACGAGTAACAAAAAGGTAGATATTTTAGTACGAAGTGTCCGAATTCAACCGTCTTATCTTATTTATGTAAATCTCGAACCTCCTTCTTGACTCACTGAATCACTTTAGTTTGATTTATGTTGACAAAAAAACATTCTCTCTCTTCACTTATTTTCTCTACACATGATTCTTCTTCTTCTTTTTTTAACCTTTTTGGTCAAAATTTCTTGTTTAATTAAAATCAAATTATATAAAAATCATAAAAATAGTAAATATATTATTATTTTTAACAATGTGTTGGAGATATTAATCTATAATAAATCAATATTTTTTTCAAAGTATATAAATCAATATTCAAACAAAAGATATTAAGCAATCTTTAGCTGACAAAAAAATAGTAAGCAATCAAATTTACTTGTTATACATACCTATTATTTTATTTCTTAATTTTGTATTGTTTAAAAAAAAATCATTGTATTAATTATTTATGATAATAATTAAAATTGAACTTTTTTACTAATAAAACATTTTTCTCAGAATATATATAGCTTAATAATTTACATGTTCCATTAATATATTGATATATATATATATATATATATTATTTTTTATTTATTTATTTAAATTTGGCATATATTTGACAATACAATTTAATAACTAAGTAACAGTTTCTACAGATTTTTTATTAACAATCATATTTTGAAAATTATTAAAGTAACAATCACAATTTTTACAGTCAAAATCTTTATAGTCAAAAATCTATAACCACAGTTTACGGTCATATTCCTTACCAATCAGTACCTAAATCCATTTATTCATTGGCAACGATTGGCATAGAGACAGTGAGGACTTTATTAAATTTGACAGTCTTTACGGTTTGTACTTATCCAATCAGGTTTTTACTGTAATTATTTCTAAAGTCTTCACAGTTTGTTTGTTTTTTTTTTTTTTTCTAAAACCAACTATTTATGATTTTTACGAAAGTTTCTTTCTCTATACTTTACGTTTTGTTTTTTCCTCTCATTGTTTTTTTTTCTTTCTTTCCATACAGTAAACATTTCGATTAATTTTATTAAAACAAATATTATTTAATTGATAATTATATTTTTAATTTGTTAAAAAAATTATCAACAAAAAGTACTTCTATTAAGATAAAAAAACATTGTATACTATAGTGCATATCTCTAAAATTAAATATGTATATTTCTAAAGTCTTTTTTTAAAATATTATATATTAACCTAAGTTAAATATTGTGTTTTTATTAATTATATTTTTTTATTTTGCAAAAATTGGTTTAAAGAAGTTGGTTGACGACAAAAAATATATTGTGTAATAATTATTTATGTTAATAATTATGTAAACTTTGTTATTAGTAATATAATTCTAACCATAACATGTAGCATAATACAATATATTGTCATTTGTATTTAAATATAGCATATTTTATATTTATAAAAAATAATACTTAAAATAACAGCAAAATATTAAAATTACAATTATAGTTTTTACAGCTTTTGTTAACAATCGCACTTTAAAAATTATTAAAAATAAAAGTCACAGTTTTTACAGTTAAAATCTTTACAACCAAAAATTTACAGTCCGAATCTTTATCTAATTTTGGACAACTTGGATATTTTTAAAATATTTTTAGAAAGTTTGAATAGTTTTTACCGGTTATAGTTAATTTGGTTATTTTCGAAAACTTTCAGATTTTTTTTGTTCCGTTTTCCAAGGGTTTGATATCATATAAATCCATTTGAACTAAACGTAGAAAAATCAAACCGAACATGATCCAAAATTTGAAATTTTACCAATAAAACTTACAAGGGTGGTACCAAACACTTTTTTTTTTTTTTGAATAATGGTACCAAAAACTTTAACACACAAAAAAACATCCGAACATGTACCCAACGGCCAACAAAATACAAGGTTGATAATTTTTCTGCACACTAAATTATTCATATTCGGAAGAAAATGGACCAAACATTTCACACAAGCAAATATTGAGGCTTAAGAAGCCAAACAAAGTAAACCCGTAAAGGATTGATCAAGGGTAGCTCTCTGTGGTCGGAGCTGGAGCTTAGGATCCGATGAAGACGTCACCGTAGATGAGTCCGGCGAGTGCACCACCAACAAGTGGACCCACCCAGTAAATCCATATTTGAGAGAAGTCACCGCTGACAACAGCTGGTCCAAATGACCTGGCCGGGTTCATAGAGCCGCCGCTGAATGGACCGGCGGCGAGGATGTTAGCACCAACGATGAAACCGATGGCAATTGGAGCGATGGTTCCAAGTGATCCCTTCTTAGGATCAGCCGCTGTGGCGTAAACTGTGTAGACCAGGGCAAAAGTCACCACAATCTCCATCACTACTCCTTCAACCGCTCCTAAACCGGCTGATACTCCATGGGTCGGTACGCTCTGCGCAACCGGGGAATAAAACAATTTCTCGGTTACTTAATCCATACGTTGTAAACCAAACCGTATTTTGAGGTTACCCTCATATCATTTTTAGTCACGGTCGTCATTTGAACAAAACATTCACAACTCATGATATAGAAAGCATTGGAGTATGTTTTGTGTACCTCGCCATTTGTAACGAAGACTAGGAGGAGACAAGCGACAATAGAGCCAAGGCACTGAGCAATCCAGTAGAAGAAACCGGTGATGACTGTGATGTTGCCGCCAACTGCGAGACCGAGAGTCACAGCTGGGTTAAGGTGTCCGCCGGAGATGTTGGCAGCTATAGACACACCGACGAAAAGGGCAAAAGCGTGAGCCACAGCCACAGCGACAAGACCAGATGGGTCCAAGGCCGCATTGGATGTTAGCTTGCCAAAAGCAATAGCAGAGCCAACGCCGGCAAACACGAAGAGAAGAGTTGCGATAAACTCAGACAAGTAAGCCTTAAGAGACGCAACACTAAAGGAATCACCTAAACTTCCAATCGCAATCTTCACCATTGTGACCTGGAGATTGCTAAAGACTCTTTTGACTTTGGTCGGTGATCTTCTGTGTTTATTGTGGCTTGTGTGTTTATGCTCGATCGAGTTTATATAGCAAAGAGGTAATGAAGTTGTTGGCCCCACTTTACGTGGCATGTCACCATTGGGTGCCGTCCAAACTGGCAATTATTTAGAGTATTCAGTTTTATATTTGAGGGTTAGTGACATCGCGCGAAGATGATTAAAGGTCAACTAATATCTTGGATCAGCTATTTAGACAATGCTAAGAAAATGATGGATAAGCTATTTCATAATATGTGTAGATAAGTGTTCTGTTGTCATGTTAATATCTTGCATATAAATTAATGCCGTGCCATACCAATTATGATAAATGGTCGAATTCCCCCTTCTTTTTTTACAATTCTATTTTATTAGTGTGGGAGGTGCAAAAAGAACAAAATATTAATATGGATTAGGAGTTAAATCAAATACCACCGTTGCTTTGTTTGGAGTTGGTGTGTTAGAATGGAAAATCTAGAGCTTACAAAAGGTTCTCCACAATGGTGGTGACATTAATTACTTTCTCCGCCCCACTATTTAAAGTGACATGTTTTTAACCCTTTTTAATTTAAGTACTAGATTTTGACCCGCACTTAGAAAGTGCGGGTTTAATTTTCTTTACAAATTTTATTTTTTATTCATTTTGTTAATAGTAGTTTAGATTTTTAATTATGTAATCTAATTTTTATTATAATTGTTTAACCAGCATTATAAACAGTGAGTTAGCAATTTAGTTTAAAAAAAAAAATTGTGTTATTTGGAGGAGATATATCGTAAGGATTAAGAGATTAAAATAACGATTTCACATTATATGTTTTAATATTTGTTGTATCGTAAAATCATGGTTTGGAAAATATATATATATATATATATATATATATATATATATGAAAAACTATTGTAAAAGTGATGTGGTATAGGTTTAATTGTTATTATATTTATCTAAAATATTATTTTATAAAACACATGTTGTAGTCGTATATATAATTTGCAAATTTGATGTAACAACCCGTTAAAAAACTTTATTCAAATATAAAGCATAATTTGACGCTTCAAATATTTGAATAATATAAATATGAAATCATTTTAATATTTTTATTAAGTTTAAAATATATCAACTGAAATTATTTACTATATGTATACATATATATGTATATATATATTTTAAACTCATGCGAATTGTTTTTTAGAAAATTTATAATCGAAATTGGCTAATTAATTTTTCAACACGTTTAATTATTTAAATATTTTTCAGTTTGATGGAAAAACCTGCTAAAAAATACAATCGTAAAAACATCAATCGTAATATATATATATATGTATATATATATATTTGAAACAAAATAAAAAAATATTAAAAAATATTATAAATTATTTTGAATTAAATCATAAATTAGAAAATATTAATTTATATATATAATAATTGATGTATAAATTATTAATTATATTTATCAATTAATTTGTTTTGATTTTAATTAATTAGGAAAGTGGGACCCATTATATTTTGATTGTTTGGCTACATGTTTAATAATTGCCTTGTTTGGAAACATGGATTGTAGAGATAATGTTATATTTCCTAATTACCCTTAATGAATTTTAATTAAATCATTAATATGCAATGGCATAAATTGTAATAAACACATGAACTAATTGTTAGTTTTCTTTTGACTCTAATTTTTTAATAGTATTGATATGTTTTTAATTATATTGTTTTTCTATTGTGATATTGCAATATATGATGGAATGCTCTTTCCTAGATTAAACAGATGCTCGACATATGTTTTCCACCCACAAACGCATGATCAAAAATTACGAATCGAATCAAATTAACTGAAAATCTATAAAATTAATAGTATTTATGTATTTAGGCCTTGAATGTATGGAGTGGTTTGGATGTGGGACGAGAGATTTTGCTATTTAAATCACCATTCAGCATAACTTTTTGATAATAGGGCGTTTACAAGTTAATAATAAAAAATGAAGTGTGTTTTAAAATTGTAGGACATGATTCAAAACGCACTATGCCTTTTGTAACTCACCTATTTTAGTGTGGTTCAAGCTTGTATGATAACTTTTATTAATATTTTAATCAATTTATTTTTAAGCTATAATATATATATAGCTAATTTTCACATTATGGTTTGGTTATCTAATTCAATTTTGATTATTGTTCCACCAAAATTAAAATCATGTGTGGTTTTTGGTTATGATTTGGTTATATAGGTCGATTTCACTAAATTTTGAAATTTAATTTTGGCTATTGATTTGGTTTGACCGAACCCAACCATTATTTAGTTTTATAATTTAAATTAATTTGTTGACAAAAAAAGAAAATTTAATTAATTTATATCATTTTTAAATGGGATATAACGAATTATACCAAAATAGAAAATAATTGAACTAAACCGAATAAAATTATTCTGAAATAATCGAAACCCGAACTAAAATAAATTTCAATTATTTTGGAAATATTTATACTATTAGTAAAATAACTAACTTAAGTTTTCAATAAATCAATTTTTATTTTTTATTTAAACATTTATTTAATATGTAATCCGTACATTTTATCATTTTTACCATTCAAATGTATATTTTGTACCACATACAGCTTTTTGTCATCATTCAAACATTTTTATATATCGCTTGTTCTGCAGTAACCGCACTTACTCCGCATAGTGTGTTTCTTTCGGACAAACCACACTTGAACCGTTCCGCACCACCTGATCCACTTATCCCGCACCGCCTAATCCGCTGTTATCATTCGAAGCCTTAGAATCAATTTAGAATTGCTTTTAAAAATATACTAAAACTGTATAGAATTAATTAAAAATGAGTTATTTTATTTTATTTTTAGTTAATTATTTTTGGTTTAAAGTCAAATAGAGTATGGACCTAAATTAAATTTTAACCGAATCAAATATAAACTTGAATTAAGCCAATTTTTGTTTAAATTGAATCATTTAAAATCAAAATTAATTTTGATAATAAAATGACTTATTTTAAAAAATATGAACCGAACCAAACAATATAATTGCAAGTCCATCCATCTTGATTTAGGAATGTCAAAATAGATAAACCAACTCAAATCAATCAATATACAAATGGTCTTAATATTTAATGGATAATGAATTAATCCAATCCATTAAGTAAATTGATTGGATCAATCCATAACTCGTTTAAATTAATGATTAATGATTTTAATGAGTTTGTTCATAAATAAATTCTTATTAATAATACAAAATATTTAGAATTAATTTAAAACTAACCAAAAAAGATGATCATAATTTTAATATTATATATAAAGTGTTTGTAGTTATGTTAATTTGGAACTAACAAATGTCACATAATAATTTGGTTTTAACTTTTAGTTATCCAATAAAACATTATACATAAACTCTAGAAAAAAAAGAATTAGAAAAAGAGAACCGAACTCGATCACTGCGTCACTTGTTTTTCTTCTTTCACTTACACTATCACCAAACCTATAAAGAAACACAATACCATTATGAGCCGGCTAAAAAACACTTTCTTAAAGAGTTCAACCAAATAAATTAACGCCAGTAACTGTTTTATATATTTTTAAGAAAACTCTTAGTCCTGAGAGCTAAGATAATCGCCACAACTCTAGATATGTGCTCACAAATTCTATTTGATAATTCCATACATTAGTATAGCCGCCCATGATCATGCTCAACGTTTTGCAAATATGACTAAGAGAGCCCTGGAAAAATGAAACAATCAGAAACCAAACCCTCTTATCAAAGCTATTTGTCATTGAACAAAAATGGCACAATCAGAAACCTAAACAACCCAAAAACTCACACGAGCTTTTGTTTCATCCTTAGAAGAACCATGCTTTTAAGACAATGAGAAACCAAATCCTCATCTTCAAAGCTATTTGTCACTTAACAAAGATGGCACAATCAGAAACCTAAGCCAATTCAAAATCTCACACGATCTTTTGTTTGATCCTTAGAAGAACCATGCTTTAAGACAATCTGATTTAATTATGCTCTCATCAAAGACCAATCACAGAGCAATCATCACATAAATTACATTGTTCCACCGAGACTTACTCCTTTGTTGGATGTGTGATGATGGATTTTTGGCTGCTTCCAAATGATTTTTCTACATTATTTGGACTTGATCGAATAATAACCATCTTACATTCGCCATTATTATTTACAATTCATAATACACTCATCATCAACTCACAACAAACTAATCATGATAATCAATAGAAAATTATACCTTCGTCATCAAGCATGTAACCATGTATCTAAAAGCGAGTAAATAGTAAAGCTTGGACATTACTAGGCAACATTCGACTCCGATATTTGTTAATCACATAAGAATAAGATAGAATACTGAAAGAAGATTCAGAAGCCACAATAGTGATGGGAATACTAAGTATATCTGTTGACATGTATGTTAATGTTCCATAACGAAATGTTTTCTTTCCACTACTGCAAAACGTTCAAATTAGGATGACTCCTCATATCTAACTTTGGATCCTCCAAATACATATTCAAAGCTGACTTTCTTTCTTCCATATAGTCTAGAACATCATCTAAGTCGGACAAATCATGTATCATTTGAAACTTAAACATATTACTATCTAAACAACAAAAAGAAATTAAATCATTTGAACTAAGAACTTATATCTTGCACGATGTTCTATATTTTCTTTTGAAGTGAATGGATCAAGATCATCATAACAACGCTTCAAAAGTCTGAATTTCATCATATGATCAAAGACGGCACCCATTGCAAGAATAACACTATATTGCTCCGAATATTTTTTAAACATTTTTCGCATCTTAAAAATCATCTCTCTAATGGTGCTATCATCATTGCTCTATTAATTTCCAACATACACTGAATCTTGCAAATATGCCCAAAGTATAAGTTAGATGTTGAATAACTTTTCCCAGACATTAGATTGATAATACATTTTAAGGGCATCAAAATCTCATGGATTATCTTCGCTTGCTTCCATTCTTGACTCGATGGACAATGCTTGTAGCTTTTATCAACCACTTTAAACATATTCAAAGCACGCTCATACTTCAAAGATTTCTAAAGCATAAAGTAAGGTGAATTCCATCTATGCTGAACATCCAAAGACAAAACAACTTCATCATCACCTTCTATACAATATGAGAGGGCAATCCTTCTAGATGTTGAAGCCTTGAAATACTTCACCGTGTCTCAGATCTTAGACAATTCACCACTAATAACATCTAAAACATCTTGTACTATGAGATTTAAGATGTGTGCACAACATCGCACATGAAAGAACTCTCATTTGCAAAGCAAATAATCATCTAAATCCAGCCGATCTTTCAATATTTCTTGCATCCAATCATTAGCTGTAGCATTATCTACGGTCAATGTGAACTCGTTTTTTCTCAATTCCCCACTCTTTCAAACATTCATGAAATTTACTAGCTAGAAGATCGCCAGTGTATAGAGGAAGCATGTCACAAAGTGACAAAATCTTGTTGTGCAATACCCACTTTGCATCAACGTAATGTGCAGTCACAATTATACCTCCATCTCCAGAGATTGAAGCAGTCCAACAATTAGAAGTTGAACAAATCCTACTCGGAATATTTTCTAACTCGGACTTTAATTTCTGTTTTTTTGTTTTTCTGTCTCCCAAGTTTTAACCACATCAGCCGCAGTCGTGTTTCTAGTGTAACACTTAATATATGGGTTTAAATAACTAAGGTAATCCCTAAATTTCTCATACTCAACTGAAAGGAAAGGAAGATTATGTCGAATAATCACCCTATTATATTTTTTCTAGCAAATTTATCATCAAAACTTCCTTTCTTTTCTTTCACCAGCCAATCCTTGCGAGCATTCTCAAAATGACGTTTTAAATTAGATGTGCCACTAGTTGGAAATCACAAATAGCTTTTTGGGCATTTCTTAAAACAAGCTCTCTTTAGACCATTCTCATTTTTTTTATTGTAAAGTAATCTCATGCACTTGATCTCTTAGTTCTTTTTGAATGAGAAGAACTTACAAAAACAAAATTGTGATGCATTTGTTGATGTTCTATACCATTAGGTCCACCACCACTACTTGAATGATATTCTTCTTCATTGTCCATCATTAACTGTTTCATTGTTAGAAAGAATTAGATTCTATTTGCATTTCACTAACGTTTCCAAAAAAAAAAAAGATTACACAAAATGACTAATCACAAGTTTTAACACGAGAACACAAGGCAGACACAATACTCACTGGCCAAATGATAACGAAATTGATAGTGTGCTTTATCAGACTCTTATTTCATTCACCATATATATATTAAAGGAAAAAGAACTTTCGACCATTGCAATAAGTTCAATGAAATCCATTAACAGAGAAGTAGAAGAAGAAGACTATTTTTAATAGTTAGTGTGGAAACAACCTGTTTCCCATTTCAAGACTACTTTTCTAAAATGGAAACCAAAGAAAACGATGTAGAACCTGAAGGTAACAACGAGGGTTAATGTGAAAGTTGGCGTGAGGTTGCTGATAGCTGAAGTGAAAGTAGGAAAATGTTACGAGAGAAGCCCAAGTAAGAAAATGTTGAAGAAGATATGAGACTTGGCTGGAGGCAATCTTCTTAACCTGCATATGCAAAAGACGTTCAATTATTCTATAATTTTTTTATAATGTTTTGGGCAAGGAGTGGATGATGAGATCAAGAACCATAAGGTATATATTATGAAACACAAAAAACCCAAAGTGACACTACTCAACCATCAATTTTACAATCAAAACACTATAGAAAAATTTCAGAAAGTGATGAGAATTTCACAATGACACCCAAAAACCCAAACAAATTCCACCATGAAACAACATAGAATACAAAGCATCATAATCTCTACCTTGGTGGTAATGGAAAACGAGACTAGTCATACATTTTTCAACTCGCCATTGACATACACAGAGGTTTTTTTTACAGATGCTGAGACAAAATAGGAAAGCAAAAGAAACAAGTAAAAAATAAAGTTAGAAGAAAACTCACCAACTGTGAAATCCAGTTGAATCGAAGAAAATTCGTCCGAGATTGGAACCGAAGGCGACTGAAACTACCAGAAATGATTCACGATTCCATTTCTCTGCTGAATCCACTAATCAAACTCTCAAAATCAAAACCAACCAACTACGGAATCAGTAATCTTAAGAACCTTGACTATAGAAACTGAATAAAATACCATCAAAATATCGATTGATTCTAAAGAGAAGCTTGTTGGCCATTTTTTGGAGCTTTAGGTTAGACATTTGATGGCTTACGAGAAACAAAATAGAGAATGCTATTTTTAATGTTTGGTTTGAATTGAGTTATCAATTAAATTATTTTAGCCCAAACATTTTAATCCAACCCATCTAAATCATTTATCCATTTTACCCATTTTACCTATTAATCTATTTATATCCAAATTTTTTTTATCCACCATTAGACACCCCTACATCCAACTTGAGCCACTTATGAAGTATACGCCTAAGCACATTTATAATCCAATACGCTTCATTTGAAAAGGGCTTAACCTTGATGGTCCAAAACTATTTTGGCAGGTTAATCCAGGCCGTCAATTGCTTAACACACAAAAAGCCTCTAACATTCACTTAATGATAATTATGTCCTCTTTTTTTTTGGTCAAATGATAATTATGCCCTTCTCTGATTTTATCCTTAAAAACACTTTCCATTTCGTATAGCCAATCATCTTCCACTAACCCCAACAGTCGTTTCAACATTTATTTTTTCAACTTTTACCACCAATGAATTTGAAAGTACGTTTTAAAAGTTAAAATCCTGTTGCGTTTTTTGTTGATTTCAATATTAGCCGCAGGATCCAGAAAATACGACACGTGTCACTCTAGATTCGGCCGCATCAGCATCAAATAGTATTTTATTGACGTTTTCCTTTAATTTTGGGCTTCACTTAAACCAAACTCATTACATTTGCCGAGAAAAGCGAATAAATTCATCGCTCATTTCTCTCCCAATCTGCTTCACTCTCCAAACCTCGTTTCTTCGCCGGAACCCTAGGTCGACTCAATCAGTTTGAATTTTCCGGTGAGTTAACTTCTTAACCACCGTTTCAATTTAATTTATTTTCGTGGGTTAACCAAGCTAGGTCTTGGTGACGCAGCGGTTTCCATTGGATGTAAAGAGATTGACGCGTTTGCTGTTGTTTGTTTTGGTCGACCAGTAGATGAGCGTGCGATTAGGGAACAACTGAGGTCTGATACGGCTAGGTTTTTGTCACCGAATGGAGGGAGGTAGCGTCTCCATACTCTCTTGTCTCGTTTCCCACTGTTTGAAATCACTCGACTGCAAATGACCAGAGTCCTTTTCTCTGCATATTCATCTCTTTCACAGTGTTGGCATGCTTTTCTTTCGTAATTTGAAATACCCATCTTCATATATGTCTTTTATTTCAGGAATAAACCCATGGATTATGATGACAATGACTTTCAAAACCAGAATCTCCATTTAACTGGTGAAGCTAACAGTAAATTTCCCCCGGTATTACAGCCCTATTCTCTTCCAAAGTTTGATTTTGACGACACGCATCTGAGGTTTGACAGTTTTGAAACGGAGGCTTTTCTTGGTATTGAGGGTCATCAAGATAGTAACTGGATTGAGGATTTCTCGCGTGGAAGTAGTAGTATAGTGTTTAGCTCAGTTGCAACGGAGTCCTGTGCCATTTCAAGGCACATTAATGTTTGGTCTGAGGCTACATCGTCGGAATCTGTTGAAATGCTTTTGAATTCAGTTGGGCAGGACGAAGTAGCTGCAAGAGAAAATACTATCAAGAAATCTGACACTTCGGATGAGCTAGGTTGCACAATGGAACAATTGGAGCCTGGTCAGTCAAACCGTGAGGATATTATTTCCAGAGAGGAATCAGCAAACGTACAAGCCCACCAATCTGTGGATGATTCTCCAGGAGACTCCTCAGTGTTACAGACAGATTCTGGACAGGAACAGGTTCTGGTGAAAAACGACTCACCAATTTTTGCGGAAGAGTCATCCACAGAGGGAAAAAATGCTGTCTCGGCTTCAAGTACCGCGACTGTAGAGGATGTTGATACTGCTTGTCATGATAAGATAGGAACTGAGACGACTGATAGTCTTCTTGACCAAACTGTTGCGGAAGAGTTATTCACAGAGGAAAAAAATGCTGTTTCGGCTTCAAATACCGCGATTGTAGAGGATATGAATTCTGCTGGCCATGATAAGATAGGAACTGACACCACTGGTAGTCTTCTTGACCAAACTGTTTCGGAAGAGTTATCCAAGGAGGAAAAGAATGCCGTTTTAGCTTCAAATACCGCAAATGTCGAGGATCTGAATTCTGCTGGCCACGATAAGATGGGAACTGAGACGACTGGTAGTCTTCTTGACCAAACCGTTGCAAAAGAGTTATCCATGGAGGAAAGGAATGCTGTTTTAGCTTCAAATACCGTGAATGTAGAGGATGTGAATTCTGCTGGTCATGGTAAGATAGGAACTGAGACGACTGATAGTCTTCTTGACCAAACTGTTGCAGAAGAGTTATCCATGGAGGAAAAGAATGCCGTTTTAGCGTCAAATACTGCGAATGTAGAGGATGTGAATTCTGCTGGTCATGGTAAGATAGTAACTGAGACGACTGATAGTCTTCTTGACCAAACTGTTGCAGAAGAGTTATCCATGGAGGAAAAGAATGCCGTTTTAGCTTCAAATACCGTGAATGTAGAGGATGTGAATTCTGCTGGTCATGGTAAGATAGGAACTGAGACGACTGATAGTCTTCTTGACCAAACTGTTGCAGAAGAGTTATCCATGGAGGAAAAGAATGCCATTTTAGCTTCAAATACCGCGAATGTAGAGGATGTTAATTCTGCTGGTCATGATAGGATAGGAACTGAGACGACTGATAGTCTTCTTGACCAAACTATTGCAGAAGAGTTATCCATGGAGGAAAAGAATGCCGTTTTAGCTTCAAATACCGCGAATGTAGAGGATGTGAATTTTGCTGGTCATGATAGGATCGGAATTGAGACGACTGATAGTCTTCTTGACCAAACCGCTGCAGAAGAGTCATCCATGGAGGAAAAGAATGCCATTTTTGCTTTAGATACCACAGCTGTAGAGGCTGTGAATTCTGCTGCTCATGATAAGATGGGAACTGAGACGACTGGTAGTCTTCTTGCCGTTGAAGAAGAGTCATCCATGGAGGAAAAGAACACCGTTTTAGCTTCAGATACTACTGGTCTTGATAAGATCGGAAATGAGACGACTGATTGTATTCTTGATCAAACAGAAGACGAAGCTAACACAAAATCAAGGATGGAAATTGATTGTAAAGTTGGAATACAGACGGGGGTTACCGGTAGTGTTGAGTTGAATAATCAGACGACTTTGTTTCCAGAGACTTTCAATGATAAAGATGATATCAGCGATCACACTGCAAAGCCTGATTTGGATGAGATGGAGCTATATGATGTCACAGTACTAGAAAGAGGGGACCAAGCTCTTTCTGCTCATGAGGTAAGTGGACTAGACGTTCCAGGGACCCAATTCCAAGATGTCCTTGTCAGCAGTGCTCATACTACTGCAAGTGAACATGAGTCTACACATACACAAATACTTCTAGTTGAGACTTCAGAAAGTGTTTATGTTTCAAATATGGACTCAGTGGTTCAATCCACAGAAGGTGACGGGTCTATGAAGGGTGACAATAATGAAGGTCGTGATCGCATATCTAATCTCAAGCAAAGCATGGAGTTGGCTGAATCCGTTGTGTCTGAGTCTGTTGGTTATGTTTCAAGAGACTCTGCTTTCAAGCTGGTGGAGTCAAAATCTCAGTCTGACACCATTCCAACAGACAAGTCAGGTAATCGTAGTGCCTAAACTTTTTGATATTATATTGTACTTTCAGACTATGTGTATTTTTATTTTGCCTTCTCGTTTTCTCAGTACCCTTGGTGCTGAATTTTTTTGTTTTTATCTTTTGGGGTTTTCCTAGTGCCCCGTTGTGCAAATGCTATATCACGATTACTTGTTTATAACCCCCTACATGTGTCTGTGTATCCATTCTAATCTCTCAGGTGCTATGATTGATGGTAAAGAATGTGAAGCATCTCTAAGCCAAGATGGAGCACCTGCTGTCTGTCTCACATCTTCAATAGATTTACATATGATGAATACATCCTCTGGTGCTAATGAGCAAGTCAATTTCTCTGAAACCGAGAAGGTTTCATCTGGCGAACCTGAAAATAGTCAAAGCGTTTCACATGTGGATGCAAGTAGTTCGGGGAGTCATATGGACCAACAAGCTAGGAAGGATATTGAAGATACTCAGCAAGGCCCCCAATCTGTCGAAGGCTGTCCTGCATCTGAAGGATTAAAGGCTGCAGCAGATGCTGATGCCGCTGGAAAAGTTTTGTTGCAGCAATCTGAAGAAACAATTTTACAGAAAAGTCTAGTAACAAAAGTTATTAACGTTCCTGGTAATGATTTCTATTTTTGGACCATAGTATTTGCACGTACTTGTTTCCTTCTATATTGTCCTTCCATAAAGACCTTACCAGATTAGTGTACCTTTTGATGGTTTGATTTATGCTGTAGTAATATATTTTTTTTTCTTTTGCTTCTTCCTCAGAGACGCAGTCAATTCTGGACAATGATGGCATAAGTGAGAAGCCTAATACGAGCTCCTTGGATAATCTTGGGAGTGAACCTGTGGAAGATTGCCGGGAAGAGGATAACACTGCTGCACCCGGTGGGATTTCAAGAGCTGGGACTCCTGTTTCACACCCCACAGGTGAGTCTGTATGACCTTCGTTGCAGCAAGAAACTTCTCTTTCTTGCAGTCTCTTCTGCTTTTTTTTTAGAAGGGTTTATTAATAGGATACGTATTAGGGGTATGAATACTGTCAAGATCCACAACAGAATCAACAATCTGTGTAGTATTTAAATTTAAAAGTACATATGTTAAAGAGTGCATCTACTGGAAACTTCTGACCAAGTTTTACAGGTCTTGATCCTGGAAGGACCAATGCTTTTTTCCCCTTCTATATTGGTACAATAAATTTGATGCACTCATTGGAAATATGTACCTGTCCTTGTGGATATTGCAGGTGATGTAATCGAAATAGAAACTTCCTGTGCTTCTACAAGTTCTGAATCTTTTGTGAAGTCGCATGTGACTGGAGCAGAAAATGCTGCTACAAATTTGGGGACTCCGGTTATTTCTTTCCCAGCTGTTAAGACGTCGGAACTTCAACTTAATAAGACAGAGACAAACAGTGTCAAAAAGCCAGAGGATCAGAATATTTCGAGTTTTATGTCTGCTGAATCTCCGGTCTTGAATAGAAATGAGACCTTCAGCGGTGGGCTGAACTTGACTTCCGGTCCAAGGAAAGCAGGGGAGGTTTCCAAAGTTGTTAACTTTTCACAAGCTACTCTTGTCTCTCCGGTACCTCCGATTATATCTTAACATATTTTTATCACTAGTCAAAGTGAATGTTGTGGCATTAGTTTGTTATCGTCCTTACGTAGCATATGTTTTTTTATCTAGATTGTGGTGGGATCTCCGTCAACATCCAGATTAGAGAAAACAGCTGCAAAGTCTTCGAAATCAAAATCTGAGCGTAAACCCAGGCGAACACCTAAATCTGCAGGAAAAGAGACGTCTAGAAAAGCAAATAGTGTAAAGGGGGCTACACCTTTTCAACTTTTTCAAAGTGGAGGCAAAATAAATGCTGTTAATCAAAGTTCTGCTTCTTCTATTCAGACCACACAATCCACTGAGATGCAGCAAAGTCTTCCGACCCCTGCTCTTAATTCTTTTGGGACCCTTTCAGCCCCCACAGCTAGTCTACCGGATCTGAATTCATCTGCTCTCTCAACCAGCTTGCGTCGACCTTTCACAGACTTGCAACAAGTGCAACTACGTGCACAGATTTTTGTTTATGGGGGTCTGATGTAAGTTCTTTGTTACGCTTTACATGCTCAGAAGTCTTGTTGAGTCAGTGACGCAGTCGCGATATCATTCGGAGTTTTTGACTTCTTGCACATCTTACTGTCTTACAAGTATATATTTTTTTGTTCTTTCCTCGTTACAGCCAAGGAACAGCACCCGATGAAGCTTATATGATATCTGCATTTGGTGGTCCAGGTAAGATTGTTATTCCTTAACCTTTCACATTATCCATGTATAAGACAAAGTATGTTCACTCCACACTTCTTTAGATGGTGGGAAAAGCAGTTGGGAGAAAGCATGGCGTGCTTGTGCTGTAAGGGCTCAGAAAATGCATCTTTCTACTCCTGAAACGCCATTGCAATCACGAGGTTTCTGGTTTGATTTATTTTTGCATTTCAGGCTTTTATGGGCTGCTTAGATTTTATTTTCTAGCTCTGCTGTTGTTTGCATTCCTTCCTTAGCTAAATACTCAAACTGCCTTTCCAGGGAAGACAGAGACCCCGTCTATGAGTCACACCAGTAGCAAAGAGAGTTCAGCTACAAAACCCACAATTCCCCTCTCATCACCTTTATGGAGTTTGTCAACTTCCCTTGATACGTTACAATCAAGTAGCAGTCAGAGAGGTTCAGTTACTGCTCACCAGCCACTGATTTCTTCAGCGCATGCTCACCAAACTGCACCAATTACGAATATTGTTGGACATAATACCCCTACTCCTTGGATGTCGCCTCTCCCTTACCGCAACCCTTGGCTTGCTTCTCCGCAAACCAGTGGATTCGATGTTGGTTCTCGCTTCCCCGTTTTCCCGATCACCGAACCTGTAAAATTGACTCCCGCAAAAGAATCACTCTTGCCTTACTCTGGCAGTAAGCATGTTCTTGGTGGAACTTCTAGCAATGTTTTCAAAGGTACACCAACACTTGAGCCAGCCAGTACAGTTGTCGCACCTGCTCAACATTCCACTGGGACGAAATCAAGGAAACGGAAGAAAACGCCAGTCTCTTTGGAGTCTGGTCCAAGCATTTTGAATTCGCAGACAGAATTAGTCGTCTCACCTCTTGTTTCTGTGTCGACATCTGTACCTATTACAGCTGCTCCGGGTAGTCAGGCTTCTAACGCAGGCCCCCTGCCCAATGCTGTTTCCATCACTGCAGTCCCTATGAACCTGGCGTCTACGTTCCCCGGGAAGAAAATGAAATCATCTTTGGCATCCCCAATTTTTGGTGGTAACCTTGTACCTGAACTTAAGCAGAGATTTGTCTTGTCGGAGGATACCATTGATAAACTTAATGAGGCTAAGATGCATGCAGAGGATGCATCTACTCTTGCTGCTGCAGCTGTTAGTCACAGTGAACGCGTATGGAAGCAGATAGAGCAACAAAAGCATGCTAGCCTCCAGCTAGAAACTCAAGGTAGGTTAGCTGCTGCTGCTGCTGCCATAGCTGCTGCTGCTGCAGTGGCAAAGGCTGCAGCTGCTGCCGCCAATGTCGCAGCTAATGCTGCATTGCAAGCAAAATTAATGGCCGACGAAGCAGCCTGTCCAAGTGTTTCTTATCATGGTAATGAACTCCCAAAGTCAACTGATATCATAATTCAAGGCCTAGGTACACCTGCTTCTTTCTTGAAGGGTGAAGGTGCAGTGGTGAGCTCCAGTTCGGTTCTTAGTGCTGCCAGAGAGGCGGCTAAGAAGAGGGTTGAGGCTGCCACAGCGGCCACCAAGCGAGCTGAAAATATGGATTCCATTGTAAAAGCAGCAGAACTGGCATCAGAGGCTGTTTCACAAGCTGGAATACTTGTTTCAATGGGTCATCCTCCGTCGCTTAATAAGCTGGTGGAGGCGGGTCCAAGTAATTACTGGAGGCAGGCTCAAGAATCTCAGCAAGTGCAGCCCTGCTCAATGGGTATGTTAGAAAAAGAAATTGTGACTGTTAATGATGGGACTTTTGCTAGCCCCGGAACTGTGCAGACCGAGTTGGAAGGTTCTGCGAGAACGGCAGATGATGTATGCGGTCTAGTTTCTGCCACTAGAAAGAAAACAAAGGGTCATAAAGATGCAGACTTGGCTGAAAACAATGCTGTTGTTTTCGAACCAGAAGTTGGGTCAAAATCTTCAATTGACACCCGAACTGAAAGTGAACAGATTATGAAAACAACAAACGACGAGGACATCAAGGAAGGTTCTCATGTAGAGGTTTGTGCTATGTTTGCATATTCTATAGCAAATTGCTCGTGGTTGGTTGTGTTCCTTTTTTAACGGAGATAAAATTTCTCTATGTAGGTTTTCAAGGAAGGACCTGAATTAAGAACTGCATGGTACTCTGCCAATGTATTGAGCTTAGAGGATGGGAAAGCTTACGTGCTGTTCAATGACCTTTCTGTAGAACAAGGTTATCTAATTTACCGCATAATTTTTATGTTGTCCTTGATGGGATCCTTATTTGGTAGTTCAACAGAGACCATTAATCGTTCTCTCTCATATGATATGTAATTACCCACCTTCCAATTATTATATTATATGCGTCTGCAGTTGCCTTAAAAGGATGCAGAACTGATTACTGAAACTTTTTCGAAGAGGCTCCACTGCTTTAGTAGTTGATCCGTCGGTAAACTCTTTTATCAGGAACAGATAAGCTGAAGGAGTGGGTAGCACTCAAAGGTGAAGGTGACGAGGCCCCGAAAATAAGAATTTCTCGTTCTGTTACTGCCATGCCCTATGAAGGAACCAGGAAGCGGCGTAGAGCTGCCATTGGGGATTTTGTTTGGAAAATCGGGGATAGAGTAGACTCGTGGGTTCATGACAGGTAATCATTGTCTCTTTAACCTGCTGTTTTAATGCGAACCCCCTAACAGCGATAAGCCCAAAACACAAATCTAGTAATCGTTTTCTGTTTTGTGAAATCCTATTCATTCCACGGATTTTGGAAGCTTTATCCATATTTGTTTTGTTCTCCTTCAGTTGGTTGGAGGGTGTTATCATGGAGAAGAACAAAAAAGATGAAAGTACAGTGACTGTGCATTTTCCTGGTGCGTAACGATGTGAATGTGTCTAATGAAGATTTCTCATTCTCATGCTCCAGACTGCGTGTTTGTATCCTGCTCAAATCTTTCTTCTTAATTCTTTTTTTACAGCACAAGGAGACACTTTGACGACCAAATCTTGGAATCTTCGTCCTTCTCTTGTATGGAAAGATGGAAGGTGGATTGAATGTTCTACTTCAGGAGAGAACATCAGATCGTCACATGAGGTAATATGACCCTTTTGTGGAGCTCAAGAATTCTCTTTGGATACTTTGGCTATTTTGCAAGAATCAATTTTTTTTTTTTTTTTTTTGCAGGGGGATACTCCAAAGGAGAAGCGTCCTAGATTAGCAGCTCCTGTCCTTGTGGCTGAAGGAAAAGACACGAAAATGAAGATTGTTGATGAGCCAGATTTAGAAAAACCACCTCAGACTGGTGTTCTTGACCTCGGTGTTTCAGAGAATACATTTAATATTGGAAGGAGTACCAGAGAGGAGAACAAACCCGACCCACTCCGAACGAAGAGAATTGGTTTGCAAACGCAGGGATCAAAAGTGATTTATGGTGTCCCTAAACCTGGAAAGAAAAGGAAGTTCATGGATGTGAGCAAACACTACGTTTCAGAGGCGAACACTAAAACTCGGGAACGAAAGGAACCAGTTAAGCCTGTGAAATCAATTGTACCCCAAAATTCAGGACCAGGAAGCTGGAGAATGCCTTCTAGAACTGTTCCCAGAGAGAAACAGACAACAATATCGAAGCCCAGGACTTTCAAATCCGTGCCCAAAACCAAAGAGAAACCGGGTGCTGCAACTAGGATAATTCCCCGCAATGATTCTCGTAATACAACTGCCTCAAATATGGAAACCGATGGTGCCGTTGATCAGAGCGGAGAGCACAAGGGTCCTGCATCTGGAACAACTACTAGTGATCCATCCAAGGGAACAGGGGAAGAGCAAACCGCATCATCTTCACAAGGCCAAGATACTTGTTCCAAGAATACTTCCTCCTCAGGCACTACTAATAAAGGGAAAGTGGGTCCTACTGCAGGGAGGTTAGCCAAGATTGAAGAGGATAAGGCATTGGCTGAGAATTCTTCAAAAGCAACAGATGGAACAGAACCACGTAGATCTATCCGCAGGATTCAGCCAACTTCTAGAGTAAGTTTACGGGAGACTACATTTACATGTGGAAATTGCATAATGCGACCCTGCTTTCTTTTTAAACGTCCATGTGTTGCTTTTCAGCTACTTGAAGGTCTGCAAACGTCGATGATGACCTCGAAGATTCCCTCAATGTCACACAGCAGAAGTCACCAAAGTCAAAGCAAAAGATGACTGTAGAGGTGATGTTATATAGAGTATTGAATAGTGAAATAACTTGGAAGCAACCATATTGAGCTAAGATTGTTGATTTGGTTTAACAGGCAAGTAGGTGGTGGAAGGAGCAGAAGCAGTGCACATAGAATCCTAAATGGAGAAAAAGAAACAGGCAGTCTCGGCTGCTGTTAGGTTGTTTTTAGTTTAATTTCATGCCGCCAAAAAAACTTCTTTGTTGGTCTGGGAGAGATGATGTGTTGTCTTTGTAGGTGTGCTTTAAGTTGTTGTATATTCGTGACATTGTTTTAGGAACCAACGCTTTTATTATTGCCAATCTTCCCTGACTCCACTCATATATTTCACATTTATTTAAGATTATGATCCTACAGCTCAATTATTACACAGTTGTGATATTTTACAATACAAGCAGCTGTTAGAAGAATCATCATCAATCATCCACCGGTTGAAGCTTTCTCGTTCTTCATAATCATATGGAAGGATTTGACTTTGTCTTCCCCTACGATCTCTCTGAGAACATCGTCCTCAATCTTTTCAGCTTGCCACAGAGACGGGTCCTCTACAAATTCTTCGCTGAAAATCATACTTGAGACCCACTCTTTCCACGTCGTCCTCCTATATTTGTCTTCCTCAAGTGTACCTCTAGACAAGAGCTGGTAAACGTACACCACTTTTTGCTGTCCTGGTCTGAACGCCCGTGCGATTGCTTGCTTTGTCTTGGAAGGATTCCACTCTGAGTCAAGCATGATCACCCGTGAAGCAGCGGTTAGGCTGATCCCTTCTGCACAGGCTGTGATAGAAGCTAGCAGAACACGGGAATTGCCTCCAGGCTCTTCGAATTTGTCTATCACTCTGCCTCTCTCAAACAGCTCCAGATCCCCTGTTAAGGTCAGGATCTCTCTCCCTCTCTTCCACCTGAATACATTCTCAAACAGCTCAAGAAACAGGCGGATCGGCGCGATGTTGTGACAAAAGATGAGGATCTTCTCCCTCTTGACCACCCTGAACACGAGGTTAAGCACAAACATGACTTTTGATCCTTTCTTGGCGTCATGCTTGAGCTTCTCGATCTCGAAAAGCTCTTCAGGGTTGAAGAATTTGGCACAACAGGTGGAGGTTTTGACCAACCAAGGATGGATAGCTGCTAAGGTTATGAGAAGCTCGAGCTCGAGGGGATATCCATGGTAAGTCGACATTATGTTCTGAAGTTTGGTAAGAGTCTTGTGCTGTAAATCTGTGGAATTCATCAACAAGGTGTAGATCTGCAAACCAGGGAGAACATCACCACTTCCGCTTCCACTTCCTTCGTAGTTATCGATGAAACTGCTGGTCATATTCCTCAACATGTTGAGACCCTGCAAGCGCTCATCTCCCACTTTTGTGTCAATCTTCTTGGCTATAATGTCGAGGAAGAATTTCCTCGCTCTGTTTTCAATCAAGTGAGGAGCCTTTTGTACAACTTGGTTGGTATTGAACTTCTGGTCTAACTCCATTAGAACCTCATGAATAAACTTGGGTCTAGCCAAGCACAAAGTGTTGAAGTACTCACAGAAGTTGTTCTGAAACAATGTACCTGACAGAAGAATCCTTAAATCTGTGTCAACTTTCATCAAGGCCTTTCGTAATCTCGACTTAGTACTCCTCGGGTTGTGTCCCTCGTCTAGAACCAGAAGCCCTGGAGATTCTCTCAGTACTTTAGCCATGTAATTCCTATGAGCAAACTTGGAATCTTCTCTCATCAATGTTAGAAACGAAGTGTAACCCATTACAAGAACACTCGGCTGCGCATGCCATTTCTGAATCTTGTCTAAACAATCGATAACATGACTAACATCTTGGCTCGGTTTCGGGATTCCCTTGAACTGAATCGTGTTCTCTTTGGCCACACAATATGTTCTACGGCCATGTATCAAGTGAACCGGGACCGGAATCTCCCATTTGATGAACTCCTTGTACCATGTGTACAATGTTGTTTTGGGAGCAAGAACCAAAGGCCTCTTCCCGGGGAATATCTTCAAGTAGCTTGCAAGAAAAGCTATGATGAGAAATGTTTTGCCAGCTCCGGGGGTATGAGAAACCACACAGCCACCTATCTTCTCTGAACTCGGATCCATCATGGCGGGAACCACTGACCCAGCTAGGTTCCTCCAGAGAAACTCAAATGCTTTTTTCTGGTGCATATGCAGTTTTCTCTTAAGCTGAGGTATTAGTGACCAAACGTTGTCACTTTCTTCGGCTGAGGGAACCTCCGAGCAAGCAACTGGCAAAGTGAAATTGCGGCTCTCGGCTCCATCTTGTTTCACCGTAGTGTTAATGTCCTCTTCGTTAATCTGTTTAGCCTCTGTCGTCCATTTCTTTTGTCGCGCCTATCCATAAAATTCAAATGATTAGAACACTACTGGTTACAAAAATCATTCAAAAGTTTCACTACTTACAAAAGGTGCAGAAACATGTTTGATCTCCATTCCTACATGACCACACAATCTGCAACACATTCCGATTTCTTCATTCAGTTCAAAATCATGTTCACAATCACTGGTTGCTTTCTTGAACGCCTCGTTATCCACTCTCACCTGAAATTTTCAACATCCAATATATTATAAACGAGTTAAACACGCAAAGCTTGTTAAGCAAGAATATACCTCACTGTCATCAAGAATGTAAGAAGAAGCCAAACATAGTTCCATTTCCCTCCATAACATCTCGTTCTCTGACGTCTCTCCCTCATCATCATCATAATCATCATTCTCACTCGACCTGTCTTCGGCTTCCATTGAAGAGTTTGTAGCGTTCTTTAACTCCTCCCACTGCTCAACAACACTGTTTGGTTCGGTCTTGGCTGCAATTGTAGAATCAATATTACTCATGTATGATTCTATCAACTTGTTATACGCACCAGCGGTCAACGTTCTCTTCTTAAAAATTTGCGGTTCATCATATTGTTTCCCATAAACAGACCGTACTCGGGACGGTCCATTTCTTTTTTGGATCGACTTTCCGAAGTTGTTGTCATTCCAACATAGATCAGATTCCATCTCATCCATTTCAGACATCTTCTTCTTCCCATGTTTAGCAGCTCTAATACGATACTTATCAATCTCATCCATCAAATGACTTCCAGAGAAACCACCACACAAACTATTTGCATTGAGACCAAACTGTTCCAATGGTATAGGTTCGAACACCGGAGTGAAGGGAATAATCGAAAGCTCAGAATTCCGACCAAATCCCTCTCTTTTCTTCATCTTCTTCTTCCTCCTCCTCTCTGTTTTGTCTACCAAAACAATCTCACTTTTCTTATCCTTACTAAATCCATTTGTGCTGCTATTTTTCCCAAAGAAATGCGATAACGGTAAGTACAGATCATCATCTGTATCTCTATCATCGTTACAATCTTCATCGTTGTCATCATCACTAGAATCAGTCCATGTGCTGTACCTATAAGGCATCATCCTTACCCATCCATCCTTTGAATCTAGCTGACTCTCAGAGAATGCGTATCTATCAGGCCGCACGTTTCTTCTCTTGGATCGACGCAGCTCCATTACCTCCTCTTCACTTTCATCAGAATCTTGATCATGAGTATCATCCTCATCTGGATCGAACAAAACCAATTTGGAAATGAAAACTCCGTCTTCCACCGTGATATTCATTGCACTCAGAGAAGAACTACTACACTCTTCATCCGTCACAATCTGATAAACCATCTTCTCTTGAATTGTTTTGATATGAAACACAATGCTTTTCAAGACTGATGTAACAAGTAGCCACGAAAGATCAGGCAAGAACTTTCCGATGGTTAGCCTTGATTTCACCAGAGAATCACAGTCCTCCGAGAATCTCCATCTGTAGAACCGGTCCAAGTATTGTTCCTTGTGAAACTTCTGGAGGATGGAGATTTGTTCGAGTCCCACGAGCACGGAAGCTCTATTCATTCTATGCTTCTCAGATATGATACAGCCTTGGTCTATATAAACGCTGACATAGAACTTACACAAGCATTCAGATTCATGAGGTTTCCTCTCTATAGATACAATCTTTGCATCAACCCAAACCTACACCACACACACAGAGAATGTCTCAACAAAAATTAGCAAAATACGCATAGTTTCTTGATTGTTCTGGTTTTTACCGGCTCCAAGTCATGGTCTGGAGTATCTTCATTTTTCTGATAGAGAACACAAACATCAACACCGTGCCGTAGAAAAGAGGTACAGTCGACCGAAGTCGCTTTTCTTGATCTAAGTCGAAGCCTCTGAAAAGGTCTTAGATCTTCTAATACATGCTCATTTTCCCAAAGTCGCATCGTCATGGATCCATTCTCGATCCTTAAGTGCTCCACGGCCTTCCATGTCCCCGAGCAGAAGACCTCGAAAGCTGCCACAACAGACAATAATGAATCACTCACTTCATCCCAAATGCATAACGTTTTAGATTAAAAAAAAAGGAAAGAAAGATCTTCTAAAGCACTTACGACATGGATCAAACGTATGCTTCAACTGATAGTAATGCTTTCTTTTCATTTTTTGAGCCACATATGATCTCCTGCAGTGACACAGATAATAGAACAGCCAAAATATCTTAGAGTTTACCAGAAACGGATAAAGATTAACGGCAAACTCTTTTCTCTTTAAGACCAATATACTTTTTGTTTTTGAAATGTACTAAAAAAGATCATTACTGAATCCAAAGGTGGATTAGAAGTTAGGGATGAAAAGAAACCACTTGGGAGCTTAGCAGAGAATCTACCAATATTCATTGAAGAAACGAATTACATCATCTATCACAAGATGCAGAAACATATATATACTATATATATAGCTTCCCTCATCATGATTCATATGGTTATTTATCTAACACTTAATGTAATTAAGACGCATAACAAAAGATTTAAACTTAGACAAACCCAAAACTCATCCTGGAACAGAGGTAAAAGAAACAGAACATATGAGCTAAAACATGATCATATACTGTTATATAAAAAGAATTCAGCTTTTGATTTTGGTGGTCCAAAGAGACAAAGAAACGATCATTATCTATACAACAGACAAAACCTAGACTGAAAAAACCACAAACAAACTCATGATATGTGATGTCCAAAGAACGATCGGAGCACAAAATCAACCAATCACCTTTGTTAGTGGAGTGAAATGAGTTTGTATGATTGACCAGTAAGAGGAAATTAAACTAAGAAAAAGGAACAAAAGATCTCATCATAATCGAAAAGTACGGCGAAGAATACAATACCACCACACACACACACACACACTCAGTCAGAATCTTGGGCAGTGTGTAAACTTTTTCTCTTTTTGCATGAATTTGTGCAGAATCGATAAAAAGGTGAGTGATATAAAAAGTAGACAGTGACCAAAGAGGAGGGTTTAAGGGATGGAGGGCAAAATTGTCATTTCATCTTGACTGCTTCTTTATTGGGAAATAAATGTGCTTCGATTTGGTCATCTTCTAGATTCTTTACTATATTAGATTAAATTTTCTTTGGTTGGTTGGGAGAGAGAGATATGATATGTTGCTATTGTTGGTTTGCTTTTTGATTATTGTTTAGCCCTGCCTGACAGATTTAAGCATTCATTTTTTTGTCTACCTTAAAAAAGATGGAATCCAAAGATCATATACGCATACGAAATACAAAGACTAACTATCAACATGATATCGGAAAGATAAAACTAAATATAGAGCAAAAAACAAACGGGAGCTAATATTCTAATATTTTGAGAAAAAACTGTAATCGGCAGGATAAAATTCTTCAAAAGCAAATACTTTTATAACAAAATCATCTATATATAACTCTTTTGTAAAGATGGAAAGCGGAATAAAGAAGCAGACGCAAATGCTACTAAAACTCTCTAGACACAACTAATAAGAAAACAACTAAAACTAGACAAAAAAAAAAAATCTAAGGTAATGGCAACCCGTGAAATCTAAACCTAAATAGAACGATTAGACGACAAATAAACCCGAAACACGAATCTAGTTATATCCACATGCTACAAATATCTTACAGCTATCTTAGATATCTAAAAGTACAACACTCATATAATATAAAACAAATGATCTTTTAATTTCGGTTTATTTTAGTGGGGGTGGGTGTCTATTATTCAAATAACCAATGTCATATAAGAGAGAAAAAATGGAGGTAAGTATGGGTAAATAATGTAGATGACAGATGAGGGAGTCTTGAGTAATCAGAAGTCGGCAGAGCCAGGTGACCGCGGGAAAGGAATAACATCTCTGATGTTATCAATTCCGGTGGCAAATTGGACCAGCCTCTCAAACCCTAGCCCAAATCCTGAGTGAGGAACTACATTCATACACAAGCAATAACAGAATCACTTCATCAGCCTCCAAGTTTCTATCTTTTTCTTTTCCCCTTCACTTGCTTAAGTCATTTGAAGAAGATTCAAGAAAAAGTAACAAAAGATTAAGAAGAAGAAAGAGACCTGAACCATAGCGGCGGAGGTCGAGGTACCACCAGTAGCTCTCCTTGTCGAGTTTCAGCTCATCAAGCCTTGCTTCCAACACTTCAAGCCTTTCTTCTCTTTGGCTTCCACCTATTAGCTCCCCTACCTTTTCTTACACAAACCAACATTGTTAATTATCAACTTCTTCTTTTTATCAAACAAGTTTATTTTAATGCATAATAATATTTATCTTACCCGAGGCACAAGCATATCCATTGCTGCCACTGTCTTCCCATCATCATTCTCGCGCATATAAAACGCTTTTATCTCCTTCGGGTAGTCTCTTACTATCACAGGACGACCCCCAAATGCTTCCTCTGTAATGTACCTTTCATGCTCGCTCTGCAGATCCAGACCCCATTTCACCTGCAAAATGTAAATTACTAGTTCAGGGACCAGAAGTAGTACAACTTGTATGAGAAGAGAAAATGCATTACATTTCTCTTCCGTAATTTGCAGTTCAAACATAATTCCAAAGAAGAAAGTAAAGCCTTTACCGGGAATTCAAATTTCCTGTTTGCTTTCAGAAGAAGTTCAATGGCGTCTGTGTAACTCAGCTGTAGAAATTCTTTCTCAACTACGTCCTTCATAAGTTAGATTTTAAAACAATCATTCAGCCAGTGCAAACTGCATAATATTCTTTTCTGATAACCAAGTGAAAATCAGAGGGCATACACTCAAGCGATGAATGATTCCTTTCTCAATCCATGTATCAAAAAACTCCATGTCTTCCTTGCAATTATCAAGAACGTATTTTACCTATCAAAATATCAAGGGCTAAATTATAATCATATTAATTCTAGATGACGTTAGAAAACTGACAAGCTCATTTATAGTTTGAAGGAAATATAAAGTGAAAGAGCAACATACGACGTACTGGAGGTAGGCGGTGGCACATGCCATGTCATCATCCAGGTCGGCAAAAGCAAGTTCTGGTTCAATCATCTTAAATGGTAGAAAGAGAGGTATTCAGCAAAATGCACATAGGTAAGAAAAATTCAATTGTGAGTTTGACTGGAAGATGAACTAATGCTGACCCAGAATTCAGCCAAGTGCCTGGAAGTGTTGGAATTCTCAGCTCGAAATGTAGGACCAAACGTGTAAACCTGTAAAGCCATACAGATGAGAAATTCAAACACTTACTATCCAAATCTAGCTCAAGATCACTCGAGGAAGTAAACTTTTACATCAGAGAGAGCGGTCGCATAAGTTTCTCCATTGAGTTGCCCAGAGACGGTCAAGAATGCTGGTTTCCCAAAGAAGTCCTGAAGAGTAATACAGCCATGAACTTTGATTAGTGTCTTAAGTTCATAATTATGACCATCTTAAGATACAAAAGACATGTAGCTGCAACACACCTGTGACCAATCGATCAACCCTCCTTTTGTTTTTGGAATTGCATCAATGGAAGTATCAGTTGTCTCATGGGAGCTAGGAATCTAAAAAGTGAAGTATAGGTCAGTTGTATTTCTATACTTTTTCCATGTGGGGTTGAGAGGTGTTATTCTTGGTGAATACAATCACACAGTTAATAGGTTATTACAGAATACTGTGATGGTGAAAGCTAAGATCCTTACGAGTGTAGTGACACAGAACTGTTCTCCAGCGCCTTCACAATCGGACGCTGTGATAATTGGGCTTGCCACCCAGACAAATCCACTTTCATGAAAAAACTTGTGTGTAGCATATGCCAGAGTATTCCTAACTCTAGCCACCTGAAACAAGATGTTATGCATGTTTAAGAACACACAATGTGATTATATTTTCACTAGACACTAAGTTCACTATCAAGTTTCAATACAAGTTTAAACAGAGGAGAGAAGCCTGAAAGGAGGGAATCACTGCAAAAAGAAAAATGTAGAAGCAGTTTTCAATGCAAAAGTACTCTAGACAAAGAACAGCTTTTTATAAGAGCCATGTTTCCTTTTCTACGGTGAAAGTTTCAGAACACCATACAAAGTAAATGAAAAAAGAAAGCAGCAGGCATGCCTGGCACTTTCTCCTTAGAAGGCAATCAATTAAGAAAGAAACATTACCGCCCCAAAAGTATTGGTTCTTGGACGTAGATGAGCCTTGGTTCTCAAGAATTCCCTGCTAACCCTCTTCTTCTGAATCGGATAGGAAGAGTCACATTTTCCAACCTAGGATAAAGCGGGAGTAAGTGACAAAATTCAGAGAAACGTATACTTTCAATCTCAAGGAACATAAGTTCGAGGTCCAAAGTAGAAGAAGCAAAGACGTACCACAATGATTTTCTCAACCTTCAGTTCCACCTTTTGCTTTGTTCCCTGGCTGGCAACAATAGTTCCTTGTACAGATATGGATGCTCCAGTCAAGATCGAACCAGCTTCTACCTATTGGCATAATAATAAAATAACGAGACTCCGGATTATCATTGGGTTTATCTATAAAATCCAAGTCATTTGCAGTGAAAATGTCTCTTCAATTCAAGTAAATGAGCATTTTTGCAGGTCACAATGGTTACCTGATCATAACCCTCTGCGTCCGGATTCAACACACATTGCAAGTTTGATAAGCATGAACCATCATTTATCTTCAAACAAAAATATTCAAACGACAATTTTTTGAGCGATCAAGTAAATTATACATAAGCAAGCCGAAAGGGGACTGAGAATCACCTCGAAGTGTACAAACAGAGAGGGGATTGAGAAGTACCTCGATGAATGTAACACTGCTCTGAGATCGAAGTGTACGAACCCAACCCATAATGCTGAGGCTCTGCCCGACGCGACCAAGCCCTTCGTCTTCTCCTCCTTTCACTTCAGCTATCCTCAACTTCCTTCTGAATTCTCCAACTTTACTCCCAAATCGATTCTCATAGTTCTCCACCTTAGTTCCCTCACCGGAACCGCGAGAATCAGAAACAGCGGTGCAAAAGCATCTCCGGCGAACATTGACCGGGAAACCTTCGAAAAGCGGGAGAGCCCGGTGGCGTAGAGGACGGAAGAGAGAGTAAGAAGGATTAGAAATAGTGAAAGATGATAAGAATCTGAGAGTAGAGAATGGAGTGAGACGGAGAGACGTAGCCGGCAGAAACGCGGCCGCCATTGAATCTCGACGGATTTTGTTTGGGTTTTTGCAACGAATTCGCTTCAATAACCGCTCGTTTTTCTTATCATCATTACGCTGGGCTTGGATATTACATTTTATGGCCCGTTTACCCATAGTGCTAAATTATTGGGCTTGTCGAGGGATAAAATACAAACCGAGAAATGTAACAAACAGGGAGGTGTTGGTGTGAGTGCAGCTGACGATTCGTCTCTGGATGAGTCTAACTTGAGACGGTGGAGAGTAGGAAGACACAAGAAGAGGGAATGAGTCTAACCTCAGACAAAATCAAACCTTTTGATTATATTTGATAGAATTATGAAATTTGGATGCCAGTGAATGTGATGCTATACGTAGATATTGTATTGTTAAAACGTTGGATAGTGTGAATCAATTACGCGTCTATCGTCTGTATCCAAGAGTTTCCAGAAATGTTGTAAAATGTTTAGAAGACGAGAGAGTAGAGACCAAGTGCGCGGAAACATTAAATTCTTAGTATTATTGCATTTCATAAAGACAGTATGTTTCTTTTTGCAAACATAAAGAGAATATGTTGTTGAAACAAATGAATATAAAAATTTTGGTTGCGGTCTTTTAAATGGTTTATATAAAGTAATTTCGCATTTTGTTCAAATGAGTCAAGATGGCCGAGTTGGTCTAAGGCGCCCGCTTCAGGTGCGGGTCCGAAAGGGCGTGGGTTCAAATCCCACTCTTGACAGTATCTTTTTAGTTGTTTTTGTTTCCACCTTATAAGCAAGTAATATGTCTTTTTAGTTGTTTTTGTTTCCACCTTATAAGCAAGTAAATATGTGTTATTCAATCTAAATTGAAAATTTAAATTTAATAAGTAATTAGACTAGTAATATGTATCTCTCTTGCTTTGGTCAAAAGTCAAAACCATATATTAATATGGGTATATAATGAATGTCAAGAGAAGGATGTACATGTTGGTTCAGGCGGATGAAGGGTCACGCATAATGAACACCTCTGTTAGCGCGGAGACTTCTTCTGGTGATATATTTAATCTTAACCGTTGGATATAATCGATCAGTCAGTCGCAACCTTTAAACAAAATAAAACTCCTTCAGTCACAACACAACCTTTAAACTTCCCCATTTTCTGCTCAAATCTCGCATCACTATCTATATATCGTTGCTCGTTTTTATCAATAGTCAAAACCATTCGCAGAAATTATTAAATTGCTTGCTTGCTGCTTTTGTTTCTTTCTATAACCTTTTCAAAACATTTTTTTTTTGCTTCCTCTGTTTTCAAACAGAACGTGGTGGGTAAATGGAGCTCAAAGCTATTCACCATCGCGCTTCTTGCTTCCGGGCAGAGCTCAACGATAACCGGAACTTATGCTGGACAATATGTAATGCATGGGTTTCTTGATCTAAGACTCGAGCCATGGCTCAGAATCTTCCTAACAAGATGTTTAGCTATTATCTCAGCCATGGGCTAAACATCTTGTTAGGAAGATTCTGAGCCATGGCTCGAGTCTTAGATCAAGAAATCCATGCATTACATATTGTCCAGCATAAGTTCCGGTTCTGCTGTTGCTCTCATCGACGGTTCTGCTGGAGCTGGAAAGTTAATCATCATTGCCTCGGTAACACAATCATTCCCATCTTTAGTGACATCAATAAAACTTACATGCCAATTGAATCTCCTAAACCATGGATCGATTCCTGCTCTGGCTGCAATTTTTCACCAGAGATTCCAAGAGAATTCGCAAGAGAAGAATATATATGATCCCTACTCTCTGGCTGAGTTCCACACAAAAGGCAGAGAGGGTCAGTAGAGAGACCCCAACTCATGATTTAGTCTTTTGTTGGACACCTATTCAGAACGAATAGCCGACAAATAAAACTATGCCTAGGTATGCCCCTTTAATCCAAACAATTTTTTTTTTGTCATCTGATCGGATTATATTTAAAGAACTGAAATACAAGAGTTTCATACAAGAACCTAAAGTCCAAGGAACAGGCACCTAAAGTCTAAGGAACAGGCAACCAAAGCCCAAACAACAGGCAACATAAGCCCATAAAGGGTTGCTAAAACCTACAGCTAAAGGAAACATAAATCGATAAATCCAAAAGATAGCAATAGAAACTCAAACTTGGACGTTGTGGCAACATCAAAAGAAAAAAGAGCAAGATAAATCGCCGTTGCCCACGGCTCACCAAGCGACAACATCAACTACCTGGAGACTCACAGAGAGACACTCTCTCACCAACCCAGAACCCAGAACACGACTTCATAACCCGACAAGAAAGAACCTAAGAAAGTTCTCATAAACCTCTATCGGATACGGTATAGACGCACTCATAATCGTCTAAAGAAAACCTAGATAGAAGCCTTCAACGAACCCAAATCTCCAACGAAGTCTAAACAATCTAAAAACCGATCATGAAAATAAAAACCAGATTGAAAAGCACTCTTAACAAAACCAAGTTAGCCACAAAAATCCAAGTTGAGAAGCTAGAACCAAAACTAAACCACCAAGTTATCCTAATAGCTGAGGAAACAAAAAAACACTAAACCGATTAAACCAAACTAAACCCAACCCAAATCTCACACCATGATCGCGTATCTATAGAAATCTCGACAACTGGAATCGAATGACCGGGAAGTAAACTACCCGAGTTGAAATGAAATCCGCCGCGAAGAAGGGACCGGAGCCGGCGAACCGAGACCTGCACACGCAACAAAAACACCGGCGGAAGAGATCCCACAGAGGGGAAAGCCGGAAGCGGAAAATGACTCTAGGAGACCACGGACAACGATGAACAGAGCGGCAAAGACGACGGCGATGGCGAGCTTCGGCAGGCAAGGAAGAGCGAGCGACGGCAACAACATCGATGACAGTTGAAGAGGCTTGAGATCCGGTGATTGCAGAGCGGAGATGAGCCCAGGTGAGACAAAGACAGCTTTAGAACGAGCATGCCTCCTCCGGCGGTAACGACAGCGGTCGCCGACCGCCGGAGAGGCAACGGGAAGAACGGCGCGGCGCCTCGAACTGCGGGTCTGGGAGGTTTCTATTAGGGCGACCTGAGCTATTTGACTTTTGCTACTAATCCAAACAATTATGCCCCTTTAATCCAAACAATTATCTACCATTCCACAATTGGCTTTAATGTACGTAGAAAGTTATAGGCAATAATACTATTGAAGTTGGCGATTGTTTTATCCTATGTTGCATGGAAAATTCAGTGAAGGAAGACTGTTTTTTGTTTCGGAAACAGAAACACGGTAAAAACATTTGGAAACATGACAGAAACACGATTTTTAAATATTTTAATTTAAAAATACGACGAAAACAACATATTCATTTTTGGAAACATCAATTCTGTTTCGAAAACTTTGTTTTTTATTTGAAATAATTGTAAATAGTTTATAAATATAATATTTTAATTGATAATTTGTAAGTTGTTTAAGAAAGAAAACCTGACCACTATAAGGAATATGAAGCGCTTTGCCTAAATTATAAACCTACTCTAAAAACTAATCAGAAAACGCAGATAACATGATGATTTTATCAAGTATTTTTATCCTATCAAGGTTGATTATTTTAAAATTAAGTCAAAATGATTTACGTTTATAGATTTTTATTCCAACTAAAGGTTGATTACCAATTCAAAACTGATTTTTTTATCTGCGGCTTAACATGCTAATAAATAGATTTTTTCCCGATATTTCGTTAGTGATACATGCCTCCATCCATATGGTAAAAGTTGGAGACAGATTTGTCTCTAGTAGACAGCTTATCACAAAGTCCCGTTTTCCAGTAGGAGTCTATCCTTCACAAATACTGTTTGATTTGGAAATATAAGATCAGACAATATCAGCTTCAGCCTTGCCACCAAAAATCTAAACATTACCTTATTAGCTGTAATTAAGCATGCCTATAATATGTGATTACGGAAGATGCAGGCGATTTGGGGACCAAAATCCAAATCGTTTTCATCTACATAGGTTTCATAGGCTTATATTGTCTTCCGAGAAAACAGAGAAGCCGCTCCTCTTCATGCATCAACTAAATTTGTTATTATATGTTATTATAATTAATAATAACAGATTTAGTTGATGCAAGAAGAGGAGTAGCTACTGTGTTTTTCTGGAAGACAAGATACGCTTATGGAATCTAAGTAGATGGCAATGCCTAAGAATCCAAGAATTCCACAAAAGATGACAGCCATAAGCTCCATGTGACTAAGGATAAACTGCTTACTATATAGTATACGTTTATTCATATGATTACCCATAATAGTATGTGCTGAAAACTCCTTTACAATTCCATTAATTTTCTGGAGTATTAAAATTATGATACTTAAAACATTTCTAATAACAGTCAATTTGAATAACAGTTGATTTTAAAAGACATTTACAAATTATATATCCAACAAAATTAAATTTTAAGTGACTTTAAAACCAATGTTTAAATAACACAAGATTTGTCAAATCACTCAAAACCATTTTAAATCACCAGTTTAATACACCCTCTTATTATCTTTTTCGTCTAAAAATTTCATACATTGATCATCGAAACCAAGATTTACAACACTGCTGGATTTACCGGAACTTAGAACTCAAAAACTAAAGCCCAAAGGAGGGAGACTAATACCCTAATGTTTTGAGGGAATCTAAAGCCGAAAGGATTTGAAACCTCCGAAGACATAGCCCTTTCAAACAAGTACATCAGATATAAAACTCTGGATAACGGATTAGCAGAAAGCAAGCAGACGTGGATCTATCAACAACCTTAGACAAAGCAAAGTCAAACTGATAACGGAAGAACCTTAGGCCAACAACAAGCCGCATATCTAAACCCCAACACTCCAAAAAGACAAGAAACCACAAAATGCAAATCTAACTCCTTCTTACCTAGTCAAAATCCCAACAAATCTAAACCAAATCTATGCATCCCCACACAGAATTAGTTTTAAAAAGAAGTGATAAACGAAACGACTAAAGAAAACGACTTAATTATTCAAGAACCCTAAGAGAGGTAGTAGGAGATTAAGGAAAAAGACTCAACAAATTCAGAAATAACACTAAACGGAAGAAACCAAAGCCCAAAGCTGAGAATAAGACTACTAAATCCGCATCCAAGAGAACCATAACTAATGACTTAGAACAAAGGGAATAAACATAAACCTAAATAAAAGTCCTAGCCACCGGAAGTAGAGATAGATCCACGGCCTAGTTAGAAGCTGCCGATCTCGACACCACCGGAAACCGATATGTCGAGAGCGAGAGGCTGGATGAGGAGGAGAGCAGGGAGATTCAGCACATACCCGGACAAAATCCGAGCAAAAACAAGCACCCATTACGCAGCATCTCAACCCGCTCACGACTCGAACTTCTTCAGACCAAAACCAAAAACCAAAAACCGTAACCGCACCTAAGCCGTCGTAGATAGAACCCGGCTAAACCATCAGCGAAGACCAGAGCCTTACACCAACAGGAACCAAAAAAAAAAACGGAGCTAGACTACAAACAATAAAACCACAATCTCGTTCCCCAATCGACGAACAAAAAAAAAACTGGATCTAACAGCAATCCACACCAGGAAGGAGATGACCGGAGCTTAGAAGAACACGAGCACGGCGACACAAGAGCCACCGACCTGCATCGGAGAGCTTCACACCAGATCTGAACATAACGACCGCGCCGACGAAGATCCCAGCCGTAGAAGAGGAGAGAAGACCGAGGAAATACACGCCAGGGAAAAAGAAAACCGAGCTAGACTACCACCCCCGGTCCCGGCGAGGAGTGCCAGCGACCGGGGAAGCATAAACGACGAGATAAAAGCTAGCGGTAGATAAAAGCTTGGTCAAATGACACCCCCTTATTATCCAGTAAGCAGTTTTATAAAACATCAATAATTTCATACAACTAACATTTTTCTACCGTGTTATTTATTGAATATATCATTGTAAATTAATAATAAAAAAATTAAGGTTTCAATAAGGATAACAATATCAAATTGATTTATAAATAATTTACTCAATGTCTTTTCATTTTATTTTTGTATAATAATTAAATCTCATAAAAATCTTATAAAAATATTTTAAATCTTTATAAAAAATAAATTTGTAACTATTATTAAAATATTGTTATAAATTAGTATTTACTAAATGTTAGCTTATAAAAATAAAAAAATTGTATGATATCTATATATAATCATTATTATGTTATTAAATAAATTGAGAATTATATTAAATAATTTATACATAAATTATACAATCAAATTAAAGTATCTATACACACAGATACTCAAATAAACATCAATTAAATTTTAATTTATAAAATACAATTTTTAAGTTAGAATTTTAGAAATTAGATCTACAACTTAGGTTTTTTGTGGGTTGTTCCTTCAAATTTGAAAATATTTTTATTTAAAAATTAAATTGACCGTTAATCTTTTATTTTTTTCATTAATTTTTAATTTATTTATTTAAGTTAAATTATTTTTATATAAAATCAAATATTGTATAAAATCAAATATTATAATATATTTAACTCTTTTAAATTTTGACATCCAAAAATATTTTGTATACAAAGTATTAAATCAAATGATAAATATAACTTTTTAACACTTTATTTCCTTAAATTTGGTTTGAGAACCATAACAATGCAGAAGAAATTCTACAAATGAGATACAAAGAGAAACTAATGGTCTTCCACACTTCACAAAGAATGGACCAAGTTGTTTAATGACACATTAGCGATGTCAAACAGATTTTTTTTCAAAACAAGAATTAGACGTGCTCGTACCTACAATAGCAGGTAGACTTTTAATACTTTTTACGAAACACGAAAAATAAATCTCATACTTTAAATGAATCTTTTTCTTCAAATGCCTTCATCAACTTCCTCCCGAGTTAGCTTCTTCATAAGCCACCATTGGAAAAAAAATTGCCAGTCAAGATACAAACCAGAACGAAAACGAGATAATTGAACAACCTAGCAACTGGAAAAGCTTCCCACAATGTCGACTAACGACGAAAAACCCCAAATTGATAAAAGACATTAAACACCAAACAATATTCCAACATGAACCACATAGTCACGAAAGATTATGAACTAGCCACACCGACTATCAAAAAGATCCGGATTTTCCGGCAACTGAATCCAAATAAGTATCGATGATAGACTTCAAAAATCCATAAGAAGCAAAGACGGTAAGATAAGGACCGGCGAGAAACTGGTTGTTGGATAGCTATACTACATCGACTCCTAAAATGAAAAGCCGAGATGATGGTGGACAACACAAACCATCGGCGGAAACCAGAGCCTATACACTAAACCAGACAGACCATGGCCACCTCGACTCCGGATGATACCAAAAGGAAGAGAACGCCGTGTTGTGATAGAGAGACGGGAAGGAGAGCGACCGAAAGACCCATCGATTGCTCTTGTAGCTCCAAACAAAACTCAGATCAAAACCCATCTCAGATCCAAACATGAATTAGTTGGAAATATAGATAAAGAGAAAAAAAAGAAAAGGCAGACAACGCCGGCGACGACAAGGCCGCCGAACGCCGTCTCAAAAACAGAGAGGTTGTAACTATATGGTGGCTGTGTTTTCTTTAGAGAGAATTATGTTTTTTTCTTTAGAAAGAAAATTGGTGTATAATGTAGATGCTCTTATGATAAATATAACTAGAAAATACATAAGATCAATGTTGGATTGGAGATAATCAGATGCTTTAAGCCACGAGTTGACTTGTTGCCTCTGAAGATTTGCAACGACTTGTGTAGCACCAGAGATCCCTTTGCTTTTTTTATTGTCAAACATTCAATGATCATAGAGCATCATACTAGGAAGTAACAATTAATTAATCTTCTGTTTTTGTTAAAATAATAAAACAACTGAAAAGTTCGAATCATCCTGCATGAACAAGCATTTACATAGTAACATACAGTGATAAAGATCAAGATCGACACTAACATCCGTGGGAGGATTGCTTACCATAATTCATAAAAAAACAAAAGTTCACAAAATTGAAAGCAGATAGAGAGAGAGAGATAATGTTCAAAGTTCTAATTGGCTTTGCATCTCCAATATAGTCTTTGCCGATTTCTGCAGCTTCTCGGACTCTTCATCAGTCATATGCACATTAGTCACTGCGACCACACCGTTACGTCCAAGCAGAGCCGGGAGACTGAGGAAGACGTCACCACCTTCAACACCATAAAAGCCACGAGCAAGAACCGTCACCGGGTGGATTTTGCGCTGGTCACGGAGAATGGTGCGAGCCAGGTTGGCAACAGAGTAGCCAATGGCCCAAGAAGTGTAACCCTTGAGTCCAATGACTTCATAGGCACTGCCAACGACAGCTTGGTGTATGTCCTCAAGGGTTTGTTTCTCGTAAGCGATCTGTTGCTTCTCCAAGAAGCTTAGGACAGGGATGCCTCCAACACTTATGCTCGACCACAATGCCACCGAGCTATCTCCATGCTCTCCCACGATGAATGCCTGAAATAACAACCAACAACACCATTGATAGATCGTCTCAACAACACACCATTACCATATGATCAATTATAACGATGAATAAAAACATCAAAATTGAAGACACTGTACAAATCCCTAATTCTGATTGGAACTGACCTGTACATCCTGAGCATTGACGTCGAGATGATCTGCGATTAAGAATCGGAACCGAGAAGAGTCGAGATTAGTACCCGATCCAAGCACTCGATTCACCGGGAAACCAGAGAGTTTCCAGGCGACGTAGGTCAAGACATCGACGGGATTGGAGACGATGAGTAAGATTGAATCGGGAGATGACTTGGCGAGTGGAGGGATGATGTGGCGGAAGAGAGCGACGTTCCTCTGAAGCAGATTGAGTCTGGATTCGCCTGGGTTCTGTCTAGCGCCGGCGGTTACGATGCAGAGATCGGATCCGGCAGTGACGTCGTAGTCAACGGACGCGGTGATTTTGGTACGGGGGAGGAAAGCGGCGGCGTGCTGGAGATCGAGCATCTCGCCTCGAAGCTTATCAGGCTTAGCGTCTACGAGTGCGATCTCGTCAGCGAGATCCTGAGTGAGGATGGTTTGAGCGATGGCCATGCCGACGTTGCCGACGCCGACGACGGAGATCTTGGTACAGCGGTTGGAGGGGATAGGAGGATCGGAGTTGAGGATCGGCTTGAAAAAAACGCTGGTCAGATCCAACCCACCCGGACCCAAAGATGCGTTATTCTCTTCCATTACCGATCAGTTTTAGCGATTTGATAAGAGTTCTTTCTGCTTCGGATTTGGGTGTAACCGAGTTAGTGACAAGTTACTTTATAGGGGGAAATGAAGAATAATTGTAAATTTGTATGTCTCCACTTTTACATGTTTGCCTTGCCCCTTTATCTCGGAATTAACAAATACATATCTTAAAATATAAAAACTAAATTTTGAACGCGGGTATATTTTTCTTTACAATTTTATTGTTAGTAATTTTTTATTTATTTATGTAATATAATTTTATTTATAATTGTTTAACCCATATTATAAAACGTGAGTTAATAATTTAGGTTTAAAAATGAATTTTGTATAATTTGTGAAGAGATATCGTAAAGATACAGAGATTAAAATAACGATTCACATTATAAGTTCTAATAGGAGTTGTATCATATAAAATAATATATATATATATATATATATATATATATATATATTCATATTTAGCTTTAAATTTTTTATTTTATAGATTAAAGTTTAATTAATAATAAGTTGTATATTTTTTATAGTATTCAAATTATAAAAAGTATAAAACAACCCGCTAAAAAACTGTTTTAGTATAATCATTAATTAACCCGACACTTATATATTTGAATAATATAAATATTTACTTATTATTGATATTTTACGTGTCAAATTTAAATATATATCTATTTTTAATATTATAACTTAATTTTTAATATAAATTATTGTTTAGGTAATAGTAATTTGAATATTTTTATAGAATTCACTTTTTTGAAAATGAAGTATATAACATATTTTTATTATTCTTTTATGTGTATATTTGATAAAAAGTAGTGGGTTATATATTCTTTTTTATTTTTAAAAAGATTTCTATAATTTTTATATTTATTTTATAATTTATAAACATAAATGTGTATTAATTCATCTAATTATACTTATCATTATTGATTAAATATAAATATATAATATAATTACGAAATTAATTAGTTAATTAAAAATAAAATGGATTAAAAAGATTTTTTGTTAGATTTTGTATAATAAAAAGCAAATATACATTTATATTTAAAGTAATGAAAGATATTGCAAGATATTATGATTAATTAATTATAATTTAGTTTTACATTATTACCCTTAATGAATCTATTTAATTATTTTTAATTTATAATGGTATGCCTTGTAAATAACACGTCAAGGCAAGGTTAGTTTTTTAAAACCTTCCTGTTTTAATAGAATAGTTATGTACCTTACCTAACCTTTCATTTGCTATATAAATTGACAAATTGTTCGAATACAAGAAGCAGCCCACTGTTCAAGTGTTTGGTTTTACCATTTTTTTCCGCCAAGTGTGGGCTATTGGCGGAGGATATTTCGGTTGGCCTTCTCTCCTGGGGTTTGCTGCTTGGGGACGGTGGTCTCTCCGTCGGGAAAGTCCTCCCGAAACTTCTTCCTCTGATGGGTCCTATCCCCCTCTTCCGGCGCGTTCGTCGTGGTGGAGTAGGTGACTCTCTCCCGTCGGCGGTCGTGTCCTGCTCTCTTGCGATCCTCGTCTGGTGTGTCTGCAGGTAAGTAGAAGTGGTCCTGTGTTTCTCCTTGACGGCGGTCCTGTGTCGTCTCCCCCCTCCTGGCGGTGCTGCGCGGCGGTGTGTTTCTCCTGTGTTTGCGCCTACTCGGCGGCGGCAGGGATCTCTCTGTTTCTGTCTCGGGAGTTAGTTTTCTGTTTCTCCGGTGGTCAGCGCGACGTCTTCGCTCCGGTTTGTGGTGTTTGCGCCTACTCGGCGGCGGCCATCCGGTTGGCGGCGACGCCTAACTCGGTGCTAGGGTTTCCCACTGCTTGGGCCTTGGCCCATTAGGATTTCTCATTTTGTTCTGTGGTTCTTGGACCGTTGGGTTTGTAAGGGGTTGGTTCTGGTTTGTTGGATCGGGTTAGAACCAGGCCCAATAGGAGATTGTTGGTTTCGGCCCAAAAAATCAAAAAACACAAAAAAATTTCAATAGAATAATTGTTACAAAAAAAAAAAAAGATGGTTATACCTATTGCTGAGATTTTTAATCAAACTAAGACAACAGAACCGAGATAATCGAACCAATATTCTTGTTTTCAGTTTTGGTTCAATTATTTAAGTTGAATCGACCGGTAAAAAATCAAAATAAATTCGGTTATCGATTCGGTTTCGATCGACTAACCAAAACTTTTATTATTTTTTAAACTGAATTATATCAAATTTAACCAAAATTTATTATAATTTCAAAACCAATCAAATTGATTTAATCCGATTAACTAAAATAAGTGAAGTTACTCGAAATTATTTGATTTTAACAGTTAAAACCGAAAATCAAATTTTGGTAAAATTTTCAATAACTCAATAATCCGAATAACCAACGAACAGACCCCATTCGTAATAACTGAATTTGCAGTCCTAGAACAATGTTAAGGATCAAAAGCAGCTTTTGTTGACATGGAAATTAATACTTGCATCGGGTTAGAGACTTGGTATTGCAAATATCCAGAAGGACAAAAAGCTTTGGAAGACTCCCATTTACTTGACCAGAAAGAAAGAAAAGTTGATAGTTTGACTTGTGCATCGACCGACATAGAAACCATAATATTTCTACCTTAACTCTGTTTTAATTATGATGTACAGAAAGGTAATTCAATTCTTCAGACTTGGCAGTTGGCATGAAGTGCTAAGCTACGTTGAGAATGAGTTCACTGGTGGTACACTGAGACGAAGGATGAGTGAGAGAGATGCATTTATTGTTCCTATAAAACTCTCTCCATTCATCAATCTTTGCCACTTTGTGATGAGACAGAGCAGGCATGCATCTCCTGTCCACGATCTCAAGTATCTTCTCTGTTCTCCCCAGATGCATTGCAGCTTCTCTCACCGACGCTTCTCTCACTTCCACCGCCGTCACCAAACACTTCATTCCGATCACCTGTGCCGCGTTGCAAAAGCATCCTGCTACTATGTCCGATACCATTCTTTCCACATCTTTCAACAGAATCTCCTCTGTTCCAATGTTTCTTGATTCGTACTTGTTCAAAAGGGTTTGGCTGATTCGGTACATGGAGTTTGCTGCCAGAGTCTTTATGGGCCAACGTGAAGGCTTATGCTTCATGCACAGTATCAGATTCTTCTGCCACGACGCTGTAAACTCTTTCTTTGCTATATCCACTAGCTCTCTAAGAACTTCTGAATGAAAGTCAGAGGATTTCCCTTGACTGATATTGTATTCCATGTTCAAATATATAGTACAATGTGTTACAGAGATTATAGGAACCGATATATAAAGATTTCAGGAACTGATTTATTCCTATCTTGACTCAGTCGAGTTTGTTGTAACTGTGCGATATCTTCGCTTAATACCCTCCCTCAGTTGTAGCGTGGGACTGACCACGCCTAGACTGGACTTGAATTTAGTGAACAAAGTAGATGGCAGGCTCTTCGTGAATATGTCGGCGTATTGCAAAGCTGCAGGTACATGGAGCACTCTGACCTCGCCTTTTAGGACCTTTTCTCTTACAAAATGGATGTCTATTTCGACATGCTTCGTCCTCTGGTGCTGAACAGGATTCGAAGATAGATACACTGCACTGACATTATCGCAGAAAACCAAGGTAGCCGACTTGATCGGTGTATGTAATTCGAGTAACAAATTCCGTATCCAGCAAGTTTCAGCCACAGAGTTAGCCACTGCCTTGTATTCTGCTTCGGCACTCGATCTAGAAACAGTTGGTTGGCGTTTTGATGACCAGGATATCAGATTGTCACCCAAGTACACTGCATAACCCGATGTTGATCTTCTCGTGTCGGGGCAGCCGGCCCAGTCCGCGTCAGAGTAAGCTTTAATCTGCATCGATTGATGTCTGAGGAGTTGTAATCCTTCTTGCTTAGTCCCCTGCACATACCTGACCACACGTTTCAACGCCTGAAGGTGAGCAGCTCTCGGGTCGTGCATATGGAGGCAGAGCTGCTGAACCGCGTAGGAGATGTCGGGTCTTGTTAGTGTTAAATATTGTAGAGCACCGGCGAGTTGACGATAGTGTGTGGGGTCTTTTACTGGTGCTCCATCATCTGCACTAACTTTAGCTTTGAGATCGACTGGCGTGATGCACGGTTTGCAATCCTTCATGCCTGCCCTTTCAATGATTTCTGCTGCATATTTTGACTGATCCATAAACAGCCCTGCATCGTTGAACTTTGTTGCAACACCCAAAAAATAATGTAACCTTCCATCGTCAGTCATCGCAAATTCAGATTTAAGAATGCCTTTGATCCTGTCCAGTAGCTGTGTCGAAGAAGCTGTGACTATAATGTCGTCGACATATAGTAGGAGGAACGCTCTTAGATCACCATTTTTGTACATGAACAGAGATGTATCACTTTTGCTTTGACTGAAGCCTTTGGACTTGACAAACCGTGAGAACCTTGCATTCCACGCCCTCGGGGCCTGCTTCAGTCCATAGATCGATTTGTCTAATTTGCAGACATGACTTGGTTTCTCAGCATCTACGTAACCTGGCGGTTGGAACATGAAAATCGTCTCGTCCAACTTTCCATGGAGAAACGCATTCTTGACGTCTAACTGATGTATGGGCCAGTCATTGGCAAGAGCAATGTGAAGTACTATTCGTATCGTTGCTGGCTTGACAACAGGACTGAATGTCTCATCATAGTCCACACCATGTTCCTGTGATTTTCCATTTGCCACCAGCCTCGCTTTGTGACGCGCTAATGATCCATCTGCATTATATTTATGCTTAAACAACCACATAGATCGAATAACGTTAGTGCCTTTCGGACGAGGTACCAAACTCCACGTCTGATTTTTAATTTGAGCATCATATTCATCTTTCATAGCCGAAAACCAGTTTTCATCTTTAAGTGCAACTTTGTGGTTTAGTGGAAGCTCAGAAATAGTCTGTGAATTTAAGGTAAAAATCTGTTTCGGCTTATGGATGCCATGTTTAGAGCGAGTAGACATTGTGTGGTTTGGAATAGGAGCTGTAGCTCGTCTGGTGGATATACGAGGCTGAACTGCCGCAGCTGGAGTTTGGACAGGGGAAGCTGCGGCTTGCACAGAGTGGGATGGTTGTTCAAGGAGATCACGAAACAAAGATGATGGCTCATTGTCATTGTCCAGAAACTCATAGTCAACTTGTTTGGGCTGCTGTGGTGAGAGATATGGGAAAGTGGTTTCATCAAAAGAGACGTTTCTGGAGACAATGATCTTTTTAGTTTTGAGGTCATAGCACCGGTACCCACTGTGAAGTGATGGATATCCGAGGAAGATACAAGGAACTGATCTGGCTGAGAGTTTGTTTAAGTGGTTGTGATTTATATTGGGGAAGCAGAGACACCCAAACACCCGAAGGTGATGATAAGAGGCTGGCTTTTTGAAAAGGACAGTGTATGGGCATTGTTTTGCAATCGCAACAGAGGGAAGAAGATTGATAATGTGGACAGCACAATGCAATGCTTCTACCCAGAAAGAAGAGGGTAGATGAGCTTGGAACAGAAGAGTCCGAATGGCATTATTGATCGTTCGTATCATACGTTCAGATCTGCCATTCTGCTGACTCGTATGTGGACATGAAAATCGAAATTCTGTTCCATTGGAGGCGAAATCTGAATGAAAGAAGGAGTTGTTGTATTCGCCTCCGTTATCGCATTGAAAGGATTTGATGGAACGATTGAATTGATTCTTGACATAGTTGGAAAAGTGTAGATACTTGGAGTAAACATCACTCTTCCGACGTAAAGGATACACCCACACAAAGTGTGAGTAGTGATCCAAGAAAAGAACATAAAATCGTATTCCAGACAGAGAAGCAACAGGAGAGGACCACACATCTGAGTGAATAAGATCGAATGGTGCAGTGACAGTTTTATTAGTAGCATAGAAAGGAAGCTTTATTTGTTTTCCAAGTTGGCAAGCAGTACAATGAAGAGGAGTACTTTTATTACAAGGTAAAACAGAAGAAGAAACAAGAAATTTTAAATTGTCGTTGCTTGTGTGAGCAAGACGACGATGCCAAGTATCAGCCGGAAGAGAAACAAAAGCTGAGTGAGGCTGACTGGCTTTATTTGTCTGAGAGAAAAGAGGATAAAGATCGCCACTACTGTCACTGCGGAGAATTGGTTTCTTCGTTTGAAGGTCCTTCACAGAAAAACCAAATGGGTCAAATTCAATGGAACAAGAGTTATCTTTTGTGAACCGACGAACTGAAATCAGATTTTTAATGATAGAGGGAGTAACCAACACAGACTTTAGAGTGAGAGGGCGAGAGTGAGAGGGAAATGAAACCGAACCAGATGATGAGATTGGGATAGAAGACCCGTTTCCGACTATGACAGATTTTCTGATATTCGAATTAAAAACAGAGTCGAGTGTACCTGATGACGAGGTGAGATGAGATGTTGCCCCCGAATCCATGTACCACTGATTATCTGAAGGATCAGTCAGCGTCATTGTGTTAAACGCTTGAGCAAAGTCCGCAGTGGGAGTGAAGTTTTGAGTCGGGTTCATGGTTGCGTTTGACTGATGAGCTCCCTGCTGTGGTCGTGATCCTAAGATGCCACTGTTTTGGTACGACATTGGTGCTTGTCCCCACTGATTGTATTGCTGCTGCCACGGCTGAGGAGAGCTTGACCACATCTGTTGATTCCACGGTGTGAAATTGTTCCTTTGATTCCAGTTGTTTCTTCCTCGATACCTGTTTCCACGTCGATTGCCACGATAGTTGCCGCGTTGTTGAGGACGAGGAGAGGATTGGTTTGGTGTAGTCGAGACTGTGAGAACCGTGTTTGAAGAAGAGTTATCGTTGTTGTTTGCACTTGGTTTCACAGCCCTAGCGAGTCGCTCTTCCTCAAGTTGCAGCATAGACCTCGCAATCTCGAAAGTTGGGAATGGTTGACGATGAATTATGACGTTTATTATGTTGTCATATTTTGGCCCCAATCCGTTCAGCATATACGTAACCAATGTCCTCTCAGTGACCGGAGAGTCCACATTAGCTAGACGGTCAGCAATGTCCTTGAGCTCCTGACAATATTGGCGGATAGAGAGATCACCAATCAGCTTGTTGCGAAGCTCATGATCAAGCTGAATTGCCCTTGCCTCCTTATTGTCACGGAAGTCATTTTGAATTCTGACCCAGAGTTGATGTGCCGTGCCGTCAGCTTTGAATACACTCTTGAAAACATCCTTTGAGATGGTGCCATAGATCCAAAGTTTTACCAATCCGTCACGCTTTCTCCAAGCTTCTGCTTCATCACCAGTAGCAGGATCTGTGCCGTCAATGTGGTTTAGGACATCAAAGGCTAAGCAGTGTGTGAGAAGCAGCTCTCTCCATGCGTCATAATTGTGGTCGTTAACGTCGAGAATCACGGGGATATGTGACTTGATATTTGTCACGCCAAAGGCTCGATCACGAGGATTTGCAGCAACAGGGATGTCCGCCATTGAAGTTAGAAGAAGAAGAATGTGAAAGACGATGTGGGAGAATCGAAGAGAGGGAGAGGAAAAGAATTAAAGAAGCGAAGAAGATTGAGATATGAGGGATCGGAAGCGTAGCTCTGATACCATGAAAGTCAGAGGATTTCCCTTGACTGATATTGTATTCCATGTTCAAATATATAGTACAATGTGTTACAGAGATTATAGGAACCGATATATAAAGATTTCAGGAACTGATTTATTCCTATCTTGACTCAGTCGAGTTTGTTGTAACTGTGCGATATCTTCGCTTAATACTGAAGTTGTTTTCTGTTGCTTGGATAGTTTTTGAAGATCCACGTTGAGCCACTTATGGTAGAGATCAACTCCTAACCAAACTACTTCTGCAGCTTTCCTGCTGTTACCTAACTCTCCTTCAATGTCTAAGACGTCTTCAAATTTTTTGACATAGACTAATGCCTCGTTTACAGCCTTCACTAACTTCTTTAAAGAACAAGGCTCTATGTTGGGAAGAGCAACTGCGATACTCGTCAGTGTTACTAATGGAAGCACCCAGGAATTAGGTGGCTCTCCAGAGGCCAGTGAAGCAACCTCGTCGCTGTCAAAATCCCATATCCCTTCAAACCCTTTTGAGATGGGAGTTGTTGCCTCTAAGAGCTCTATCAAGTGTACAGGTTGCTTTTTCCGACCCTTTTGTATCAAGTGCTCTGTCGCCTCACGGTTGCTCCGTACCATATAGTCCACCAGCTCCTCTTCTCCTTCAAGATGTAGAACAAATTGTCTCGTTGTTGATGGGTTTGATCCTGAACATGACCTAGCGTTTGCTACAGAATCACTTTTGAAGGTGAAAAATAAACAACATAGCAAGATTCTACTCACAAAGTAAACAGTGATGAAACGGAGAAACTTGCTAGCCAACACTATCCCAAACTGTGTTGCAATGCAGACATCAAGTATCAATCGGTTTATGTCGTGCGCAAGCTTCCTGCTCTGGTGACTATGGTTCATCCAAAGGTTCAAGGGACGTTCTTTCTTCTCGTCAAGACACTCTACCCAATAACTCTCTACTTTCATTTCATCTCTAAAGGATTTCTTTGCTCTTGATGGACACCTTAAGTTCACTGCAATTAACCATCTGCTCGCTGGAGCAACCATCCCAATGGCTACTGCAGCCGCCTGGGAGACAAGAACCAAAGTGGTTGACCATTTGTAATCAGATTCTCCATTGCAGAACCCAAGCGGTTGTAAGAAGTAAGAGCGGACCATGGCTTCAGCTAACGTGACTGCACTCAAGAAACAGAGGAAACCAGAGGTGATACAAGTGACAGAGCGAGCCATAACGAACTGAGGGCTAGAAGTATGAGCCATCATCCAGAACTTCATCAGATCTTCTTTAAGCTTAGGAACCCCTCTTCTTCTCTCCGTATACGAAGGACACTGCTTCACAGCAAACTCATACTTCTTCTTATACTTGAGCTCCAAGAAACGCTTTGTAGCAGGGACTGTGATAGCAGAGAAACTCAAGATCATAAACATTAGAACCATGAGAATGATAACGAGAGCGTGTTCTTGAGGGAAAACATAGATGGCTTCTGTACCCAACTGGATACAGATGTTGACAACGTCGGTGATAACTAGAATCCCAAGAGCCATGAGGTTCATAAGAAGATCTTGAGTGACCATGAAACCCAAAGAAGGCATGGAGTTAGCCATCACCGTGCAGAAGAAGACGCTGCTGCTGAGTTTAGCGAGCTGATCTTGGCGACTGGGCATGGAAGTGTTGAGATCCAAAGAGAGTTTGACGCAGACGGAGATGAAAGTGAGAGTGGTGGCGTTGAGGGAGAAGTATTTGCAGGGAAACCAGTACTTACGGTGGCGGAAGCCGTGAAGAAGATCGGCAAACATGGCAAGTCCACAGATGAGTGAAGCAGTAGCCACGTAGATACCAATCGACGGCAACGGTTTGCTGAACTCTGCCTCGCTTAGATTGCCATGGGAGTCGCACCCCATCACTAGATCTCTCTCTTACTCTCTCGAGTCTTCTTCTGATTTTTCGTCTTCTTCGATGGAGAAAGAGAGACTTTTGTGTCTTGTTGATATTGATAAAGATTGTGAATCGTCAAAGAATTTTTAATATTCTGTCCACTCAAAACGTTGTAAAGCTTTAGATTTGTCTGAAGTAAGACTTATTCAAACAGAGACCACCTGTTTGGTTGCATTCGCACACTGACACACGGCTCTAAACTAAAGGGTCCCTTTCTATGGGCTTACGTGTTTGTCTCCAACTACACACGATCTGCTCTCTCAACAACAAAAAATTACTCTTGCACTCTTTTGTCTTTTTTTAAATCAATTAAAAATTTTGGTTTAGTGGAGAACTTGGTTAATTTGGAAGAACCGATTGGTTTTAGGGCTATCTATTCTCTCTTTTTTTGGTCAAAGGGCTATCTATTCTGGGTCAACTTGTCTTGTAGTCTTATGATTCAAAACCAAATCTTATTACCCCTTTGTAATCACAATACCCCTCTTTCATTAAATGAAATGTGCTTTGACTAGTTTGTCTTTGGTTTTACTCTACTAAGTTTCTTGGTTTAATTTTAAAAATCGGTTAAAACAATTTTGGTTCAGTTTCTCAGTTTGTTTCAATCAAACCTATTGTACTGGATTTGGTTCGGATTGGGATCCAATCAAGAACATCCGTCCGTACGATAACGGCGAGAACAAAATCGAGAAATCGCCCCGAAATCACGTATATCCAACTCCGTCACCGGCGCCGTCGCGTTCCGACCACCATTCGCTGCTTCTGTTGTGACTCCGGCAACTCACCGAGGTATGTGGTTCCCCCTCTCGACCTGCATTCATCTCAATTTGAACGGGATTGGGATGGGATTGAGTTGGATTTGCTAAATTCAATTGATGAGTTGGTACATTGTTGTTTAGCCTTTGATTCTTGGTCGATTGTGACTACGTACTGAGTAGAAATTCATTTGAAAGGTAGAATCACTGTTTACTGTTAGCAAATTAGAACCCAGAACTCGATTCAAATTTGTGTTCATGTTGTAGTAGAACTGTGGGCAACTAGTATAACTGATGTACGTCAAATTTGTGGTAAACTGGTATAACTGGTACAACTGGTATTTCTAATAATTGTTATGTATAACTAGTACAACTGGTGTAACTAGTATAACTGAGGACAACTTCCGTAAAACCGAGAACAAACTTTGTACAACTACAAGTATAAACTGAGTTTTTTGCTTTTGTTTTGGCAGGATAATATGAGCGACAGAGTGTGCATCCATTATAAATGTCAGGGGCGCATGTGTAGCCTAGTGTTTAAAGAGGAGATAACTTTGGAGATGGTAATAGCTAGGCTTTACAAGAAGCATGAGTTAGATGAGAATAAGGTTAGATTGGAATTGAGTTACATTCCTTTGGTGGTTGGCTGTGAAGAACATATGAGTATTTCTGATGATAAAGATCTTTGTGGTTATCTAATGACCGTTGATAAAGAGAACTGTAGAAGTCTTTTGTGTGTGGAGGTCGTGATTAGACTGGAGCTGCCCACGCAACAGTCGAGAGCGGGGAAAAGCTCTGCTGGTTTGAACTATGAACATGATGAAATCGGAGAAGTAGGATCTAATGCCTTGACATTGTTTGTTGAAAACGGAGAAATAGGAGCTAATGTTGTGTCGTTGTTTGTTGAAAACGGTCAAGCAAGTCAAGAAGAGCAAGCAAGTCAAGAAGAGCAAATGAGAGAGGAAGAGCAAGTGAGAGAGGAAGAGCAAGTGAAAGAGGATGATGGTGAGAAATTGGAGGATAACATTACAGATACGTCGGGTATGCGTGATGAATATCGTGAGGTACCACCCGTTGATGAAGGTAGTCAGTTTGTCGCGCTGTGGGAAGATGGTTTTGGGGTGAGTGTGCATCAAGAATTCCGAGATAAGAAGGCGGTTATAAAGTTGGTAGAGAGTTTGGCATTTAGAATCTCTTTTGATTATGTTACGCAACATTCTGATAGAATGCGGAGGGTGGTTAAATGTTCTATTGAGAGATGTAAATGGGGTCTACGAGCAGCAAGGATTCTGAACTCGGATATGTTCTCTATTAGAACGTACACGAAGATGCACACAAGCAACCGTGCCGATCAAACTGTAAGTGCTGATTTTATGAGAGGCTCATCACAGCTAGTTGCATCGTATTTGAGTGAGGAGTATCCTGGGAACTTCGAAACTCCAAAGCCTAGAACCATCATTGGTCTAGTTAGGAGAAAATATGGCGTAGACATATCATACTCAACGGCGTTAAGAGGGAAAATTCAAGCAGTTTGTGATTTGCGTGGTAGTCCGGAAGATAGCTACAAGATGTTGTATCGTTATTTGTACGTATTAGAAGAGGTCAATCCCTGGATGAGGGGAAAAAAATCCAAGTATCTATTCATAGCTTTGGGAGCTAGCATTGAAGGGTTCGCATGCATGAGGAAAGTGATAATTGTTGATGCAACTTTCCTGAAGACCGGATATGGTGGTGTACTAGTTTTCGTCGTGGCTCAGGATCCTAATCGTCACATTTATCCCATCGCGTTCGGTGTAATCGACGGTGAGAATATAGCTAGTTGGGCCTGGTTTTTCGAGATGTTGAAAAGCGTTGTAGGCGACTCGTCCGAATTGGTATTTGTGAGTGATAGAAATGCAAGCCTCATCAATGCAATAGCAACCATGTTTCCACAAGCTCATCATGGGTACTATTTATGGCATTTGACCCAAAACGTGAAAGGACATGCTGGGAATGCAAACAAAAAAATAGTCGATGACAGTGTAACGCCCCTTTCCCATTCTCCGCTGACCGTCGAGCTGACCGGTCAACAATCAAACAAGAACATGACCAATCGAACCCGAGCAAGTCGAACGGGAAAAGTTCGCTACAGGACGAAGCCAAATATAGTTCGGTTTGAGACAAAAGGCTCGCACCGATCTATTTCCGACTCCGCTATCCTCGTATCTGTAGCGCAAGCAGTACTACTTGCACGACTTCAACGAGTTGTGTCGGTTGGGACCAAACCTCATATCAGGGAAACCATCTCATTTTTAAGTAATCAAACGTCGAATACAACGTTTAACGGGTTTGTCAAACAATCATCAATAGAATATATAAACATCAAATCATTCAAATACAAAACATAACGAAAATAGCGCAGCTGCCGAACCGAAAATAATACAACCAAAATAACGAATCAAAATCACGTCACAAGCAACCCGAAGCTACACCGAGGACCTCCCACGTCCGTCGCTGAAACCTGAAAACACAAAAAGAGTCTAATGAGCAATCTAAGATCACCCAGTGAATCGGCTCCCCACTAACGACTTCTAATCTATCTAGAGTCTAAAAACCCCGCCCCAAAACCCAAAATAACAATCATCATAAATAAGTGGTCAATCACGCACTACCACGTCGTGATAAACCCACACACAATCAATGCCAAAATAAATAGAATTAAGGAAATCGAAGGCACTGCGGCACATGTCCTCGATTAGACTCGGTCTACCTAACGCACGATAAATAAAGATAATAAACAACACTGGGCCCTACGAACTCGGTAACTTCCACGGGTTCACATCGTCGCCTATATGGAAACTAACCCTCGACTCCTATACGTGCTCAAGAGGACTCACGCATAGGACACCGTTCTCTGTCCATCGATACGCGGTGACTCTGACTACCCCTAGATAGCCCGAGTTTCCATGCAATCCGGCCCTAGGACATGACCCCGTATTCTCCGGACCGCACACCTACCGGCGTCACCCGATAGGTTAACACCATAACCAGAACCACCATGGCCCGGTTAGGTCAAACCCGAGGATCCAATCGGGTCGGAAGTACCGGAACGTAAACAAAAACCTAGGCTTGCGGAATCTAACGCACCCTAGCGTCCTAGTGCAGAAATATAAACACGCAGACTCGCTGGGACTCTAACACAGATCACGCAATCAATAACAACAATAATAATCCCAACCATTCCGCAAGCCTCTACACTACCCAACTCACCGCTCTGACTAGGTAAGATACCTAGTCAGTACCACTAACTTACCCGGTCCCGAGACCGGAGTAAGTGTCCACAATGACTACTCGGCCCAACACCGAGCAGTCTAATAACCTGCACAGTCAAACACACAATTACCACAAACAAGTCAATTCGAGTTTCTAAGTCTTTTACTTTTTCCACGTCCGCTACCTTGGGTTAGCGGATTGCTAACCCGTAGACGGCTCACGACACGCGTCATTCTTTATTATCTCATCCTAGGTTTCTTTTAACATTATTCTCGATATATCGGTTTAGAATTAGTAAACTTACTAATTCCCCGACATATCAGTTCCAACTAATTGATTCATTACCCAATTCCCGCTACTTAACCTAAAACCCGACCCAGTTAATATACTATATACATTGTTTAAGGTTAACTCATATTTTACTATCGTCTTAGTTTCCCGTTTATAGTTCATTAATAATCGTTCTTTATACTTATAAATATATATATCGATCACGCTTTACTAACAACCTAACGGCACGAAATCGTTTAACTCTTTTTATTCTAAACTCTAATCAGGTTAAATTGGTTTCCTCCGGTTAATTACTAAATGTCTAATTAGTTAAATAATTGATTAATTTGGTCAACTGGTAACGTCCTAGCGGCTACGGTTTAGTGATTTCCCGGTTTAACTAGTTCTACGAGTTTTCGAGCCGACTCACTGAATAACGGAATGACGGGTTTGGCGCGGATGAGGATTCTCGAACTATCAAACACTCCTGAAACACAGAACCATTAAACCAATCAATCTCGCACTTAAACCAAACCGGCCCAACACCTTAAGAACCGGTTTGACTAAACCAGTTTAGGGTTAAACCGTTGACCGGTTCACGCCCTTTGACCCAGTTTAATCAAACCTTAACCCAACTCCAATAATCAAACCAACTGAATTACTAAACCGGTTCAATTCACCCTTAATCGAAACCGGTTTAACTAAACCGGATGAGATTGAACCGTTGACCGGTTTAACTCGCTTTGACCGGCTTAGTTAACCCTCAAACCAAACCCAAATCCAGCTTAACCCATACCAGAAGACTCCTTGCAGAACCGGCTAGCTCTTGGCGGCGGAAGGCTTCACCGGCGGCGAGACTCCAGCGTTGACTCCGGCGAGGGAGAGTTGACCGGCGGCGGAGGGGGATTTTCCGGCGGTTTCTTCTGCAAATCTCTACACCAAACTGATCCCAATCAACAGATCTACTCATTTCTAGGCTCAAAACATCACAAAACACAAGGAAAAGGGTGAAATCCACAAACCCTAAGGAGCGGTTGCTTCACGGCGGTTTTCCGGCAATCTCCGGCGGCTACAGGGGCGGCGGTTTACTGGACAAGGTAGAGGAGCTCAGTACAAACACATAGCACTTTGCAGAACTAAATTTGAATCTATTGAAAGAAAGTTACAAGGTTTCTTGCCTAGAAAGCAAAAGGAGGAGGAGGAGCTCCGGCGGCTGATTCCGGCGACTCTCCGGCAAGAGGGGTGAACCGCGGTTGAAGCTGAGGAGGAGAGAGATCTATAGCCTTTGACAGAGTGTGATTTGGATCTATAGATCTCAAGTTACACACTTTCTTGCACAAGAAGAAATGAAGAACAAGATTAGGGTTCTTGGGGTTCTTCACTCCTTTCAACACACATGCATGAGCTGCTAGACAAAAGATGCATGTTCTTGTGAGTGACAGAGAGAGAGGAGGCCGAGAGTAAGAGAAGAAGATTTGATGGTGAAAGAAGAATGATTTGAGCTTACTTATCCATCAAGCTAAGATGAACAAACAAGGATTTTGGTGATGAATCTCTCAAGAACACCAAGAACACCAAACAAAGATTATTGTTTCTGGAAAAGAGTGAGAGAGATCGAGAGAGTTGAGAGAGAGATGGGAATTGTTGGTAGATTAATTGAATGTGGAAGTGATGGTTACTTGCACAAATGAGTAATTCATTGAATTATCTCTTGCATGCATGCAAAAGAGAGAGGTGGCGACAAGGGGGTGAGGACAAGTGTCCTACTAGGCTTTAATGGTTGTCAAAACACCACTTAATCATCATTACTCCAACCCATAATCCCACTTCTTTATTTGCTCGGTTTTACGGTTTTCTCGGTTTAATATTTTAGAATGGTTCCGGATAATCCCATAAATTCCAAAACCTCCAAAATAAGATTCTTCATTCCTTTAGATGAATTTAGCATTTTGAATCACTCCGTTCGGGCTTACGTAGCTCTAGATATGAATTTCCGAAGTTTCTTCGGTTTAGTCGGTTTCCATTCCCGACAAGCCGTGAAACTCGTTTCTGCTCCGATTCTTCCAATTTTGGTCTTCTAAACATTCTTTATGTTAAACCATAAGAATATTTGGCCCGTCTAGGCTTCCGTCTCGACTTTTGGTAAAATTACCATTTTACCCCTAACTTAGGTAAAATGACGATTTTACCCTCGGTTGACTTTCTGCTGCCCGTTGACCGTATTTTTGATACGGGGTATCACATTCTTCCCAACTTACAGGAATTAGGTCCCCGAATTCTTCGTCACTTACGGACGTCGAATTGGTTCTGATTCCGGTGGGCTGCTTACCAACTCCTACGCTTCCCCACTTTGCTTCGACTTCCACATTTCTCGGACGACATCCTGTTGGGAATGTCCTGAAATCTATTGTACTTGCTCTAAGTGATAGTTGTATTGTCGAGATGAGACAATCATATAATACTAGGTAGTCATAATGCTTTGCTAGAAGCCACTTATGATCAATGAGTTTAGAACTCATTGCTAGTATTATATGATCCTACAGGGTCACACACCTAAGCAAACTGGACGTTAAAGACGAGGTTGATCATTAATGTAATGATCTGGTGAATGCATATTTGATATGCATTCGATATCAATGTTCTGGGACAGCATCGATCGTTGCAGAGAGTGCATCGATCGATGCACTCGCGGATTAATCAGATTAATTCGGTTTAATCGTTGGTTAATTCCGTTGTGGTTTAAGCCGACATATATAAGATATATGGTCGACCTAAACTCGCCCCAAACCTAATTCACAGCCACCAGAACTTGAATAGAAACCTCTGAAGAGATTGGATCTCTATAGGCACTAGCATCCATGTTGTTCAGTTTGTGTGCGTGTGGACACCAGTAGAGGAGCAGCATTTGAGGCGCTCTAGATCTCGATTATCTGCAAATCTTCCGCTGCTAATCACCAGGTAATTCTGAGATCCCAAAGATTCAATTACATGAACCCTAGATCCTAGGCTTGGAATTCAGACCAGGATTGCCTAATTGGATTAGGATCTGCTAGAAATTCCTTCAGTGGTATCAGAGCTTTAGGGTTCCATTGAATCTGTAGCATGTTGATTAGATTGGTTGAATCTGAATCTGTGTATGGTTGATACAAACTTGCTAAAATTCGTTTTCCTGAAAAACCTAGTTTAGGGTTCTGTTTCGAAAACGTTTAAGGGTTCTCTCGCATGGTGTCGATCGATGCCAATCCGGCATCGATCGATGCAGGGCGAAAACCCAAATAAAATTTATTTTCGCATGGTGTCGATCGATGCCAATCTGGCATCGATCGACACAGGGCGAAAACCCGAATAAAACCTATGTTTCGCCTAGTGTCGATCGACACAAGAGTTGTGTCGGTCGACACAAACCTCGCGAGATTGATGAATCGGTTCAATTGGATTGGACCGGTTATCGAGCTTGGTTAATGATGGTTAAACGCTAAGAATGGTTTAATTGCGATTGGTTTGATTAAGTTGGTATCGACCGATGCTAATGTAGCATCGATCGACACTGACCGGTATTCAAAACCGGATCAATTGGATTGATCGGTTATCGCGGATTGCTTTTGGTTATTCTGCATCGATCGACACTAAAGTAGTGTCGGTCGACATCAGATTCGATGATTTAGGTTGTGGAACCTGAAATCACAGAAACAAAGCAAGATAAATCAATTAATTAGAAGAATTAAAACATAATAAAACTTAACGTTTTAAATGGTTCTGTTCCTCAATCAAATATCAAGTGATACTTGATGTCTTTACAATCTTGTCAACTGTCAAGACCCATTTAGTTGTGTGGTAGACTTGCAGTGCAAGATGTTCACAATTACATGAGTAAGACAGAGGTAATCGTGTTAATGGATTTGCAGTGCAAGACATCGACAATTACATGACTAAAGAGATTGGTTTACTTGACTGGGCCATCAAAATCGTTTTGGGCTCAGAGACATCAGGTGGATTGGGCATGAGATGTCGATCCACAACCAAGAGTTATATTGGATATAACTGGCAAAGTTGTTGCTTACCTAGATAGCTAAATTTGGGTGATAGCCAGTGGCTCACTCAAGTTTAGTGAAATATGGGTCTTGGATCATTATATTCATCTGAGGAAACATTGTTTGAAAATAATGCGAGTTTTCTTAATTGTTAAGAATTCTCATTTCTTGAACATCATAACTAAAACCTCCCTTGTTTTTCCAGCTATGTCTAGCACAATCCATCGTAACAATTTCTCCCTGCGATCCGTCCTTGAGAAGGACAAGTTAAATGGATCCAACTTTCTTGAATGGTATCGGAACTTGAGAATTGTTCTCAAACAGGAGAAAAAGGACTATGTCCTTGAGAAAGTTCTCCCCAAGAAGTACCGAGCCAATGCCTGGCAGTCAGATAAGGATGCTTGGGATAAGCATTCTAATGATGCGGTGGATGTGAGTTGTCTCATGTTGGCTACCATGAACTCGGAATTGCAGAAGCAATATGAGTACGTGGAGTCGCCAATACAGATGATCACTGGCCTGAAAAGTATGTTTCAGGAGCAGGCACGAACTCAGAGATACCAGACGGTTAGATCTCTGATTGAGTGCAAGCTACCAAGGGGCGAACCAGTTAGTCCTCATGTCATTAAGATGATGGGTTATATTGATAACCTGGGGAAACTGGATTGTCCCATTAGCCAAGAGTTGGCTACTGACATCATTCTACAGTCACTGCCGTCAAGCTATGATCAATTTGTTATGAACTATAACATGAACAACTTGACGAAGACGTTGACTGAATTGCATGGGATGCTTAAGACTGCTGAACCTAACATCAAGAAAGACACCCCAAATGTCCTTATGGTACAAAAGGGTAAAAAGTTTAAGAAACTTGGTAAGAACAAAGGTGATGGCAAGACGAGCTCGATTGTGAATCCAAGCGATTCTGGCCATGTTCCTAAGGTTAAAACCAGTCATTCTGAAGATGTTAAGTGCCGTTATTGTAATGGTTATGGGCATTTGAAAAGAAACTGCAATAAATTCTTGGAAGATTATGAGAAGCTGAAGAAGACGTACGAGACTTCTTCTTCAGGTATTATGTTATAGAAGTAAATGTTACTTCTTATAGTCCTACTTATTGGGTATTGGTTACCAGCTGTGGTACTCATATTTTGTGAAAATGTGCAGGGCCTGAGCAAAAGTAGGACTATGGAGAAAGGACAAGTGGACCTATGAGTGGGAATGGAGCAAGAGTTGTTGCATCAAACCGTAGGAATATTTCATTTGTTTTTCCTTTTATGGCATGTTTTGAACTTAAAACTGCTACTATGTACCTGCTATGAGCAGAAAGATTATTTCTATTCCTTGTTTGGATATGGAAGGATATCAGTTTTCAAGTTAAGAATAAGTGTTATTCATTTGATTACAGTGATATATTTTATAGTAGCAATCCATTAGAGAATGGACTTTATGTTCTTAACCAGAATGTGCCTAACTATAACATTAATACCAAGAGATTCAAGTCAAATGATACGAGTCAAACTTCTCTCTGGCATTGTCGTTTTGGGCTACATAAATGAGAAATAGATTCAGAAGCTCCATAGTGATGGGCTTTTGGGCTCATCTGATTGAGAATCATAATGAGTAAAGTGGATCTTGTTTATTAAGTAAAACGACAAAGGCTCCTTTCAACAGAGGTAGTGTCGATCGACACAAACGGTGCGTCGGTCGATACAGGTTGCGAACGACCAAAATAAAAAGGCCAAGAGCTTATTTGAATTTATACATACGGATGTATATGGACCAATGAGCACTAGTGCTAGAAGAAAATTTCAGTACTTCATTACCTTTACTGATATTTTCAGAAGGTACGGTTATGCCTTATTTATAAGGCATAAGTCAGAATCTTTGAAAAGTTCAAAGAGTTCCAAAATGAAGTACATAATCAATTTGGCAAAGGTATTAAACCTCTACGATGATATCATTGAGGTGAATACTTAGGTCAAGAATTTAGTGATCATCTGAGAGATTGTGAAAGTGTTTCACAATTCACTCCTCCTGTATCGGACTTTATTAGATATGGTTCGATCAATGATGAGTCACTTAGATCTTCCATTATCCTTCTAAGAATACGCTCTAGAAATGTCTGAGTTTACTTTAAATAGAGTTCCATCAAAATCAGTTACATAGATACCACATGAGATGTGAAATGTAAATGTTTCTGATTTATCCATCATGGAGATTTGGAGTTGCGAGACTTATATAAAACGTTTAATCTCTGATAAGCTCACACCCAAATCTGATAAGTGCTACTTCATTGGTTGTCCTAACAAAACCAAGGCATGTTACTTTTAAAACCAGTTCGAGAACAAATTTTTTGTTGCTCGGAACTATGTTTTCTTGAGAAAGACTTTCTTTCCAAGAAGAACAGTGGGAGTAAAAGTACAACTCGAAGAAATTCGAAAATCACAGGAGACTGCTCAACCTGATGAGGAAGAGCAGCAGTTGGATCTACAAAGAGTTGTAGAACCTGCACCTGTGGTGCCTAGAGTTTATAAAGGATCTGGTGAATGTATATTCGATATACATTTAAATGGCGAGTTTCTGAAGAAGTGTCGATCGACACAAAAGTTGCATCGGTCGACACAGATCGCGAACCAAATATTGATTTTGGTTTATGACTTAATTAACTACGGTTTAAATCTTGGTTAATTAGGTCATCGTAAAAGTATACATATGAGATATGTGTGCGCGACTTTTACAGAAAACTGAAGCTCGCAGATTCGAAAGGATCCGTCACGAACCCGAGAAATATGGATTTCTAGTAGCCAATTGCCGTGATCTACTGATCATTGAAAGTGACGGGCCTGCGAATTTTGAAGAAGCAATGATGGGCCTTGACTCCGAAAATGGCTGAAAGCCGCTGAATCCGAAATGGGATCCATGTCACAGAACCAAGTATGACTTGGGTTGATTTACCCGATGGTGTAGAAACTATTGTGAGTAAATGGATTTTCAAGAAGAAAAGTTGACATGGTTAGTAGCATTCAAATGTACAAAGCTAGGTTGGTGGAAAAAGGTTTCAAGTAAATTCATGGTATTGACTGTGAAGAAACCTAATCCCAGACACCATGCTTATGTCCATCCGGATTCCCCTAGCAACCGCCACTCATAATAGTTATGAGATCTGGCAGATGGATGTGAAAACAGTTTTCCTTAATGGAAATCTGTAAGGGGATGTGTACGTGACACAACCTGAAGTTTTCATTGATCCTAATGAAGCTAGGAAGATATGCAAGCTTCATCGATCCATTTATGGATTAAAGCAAGCATCTCGTAGTTGGAATCTTCGTTTTGATGAAGTAGTCCAAAAAGGTTTGACTTTATCAGAAACGAAGAGGAACCGTGTGTTTACAAGAAGACTAGTGGGAGCGCAGTTGCATTTCTGGTATTGTATGTTGATAACATACTATTTCTCGGAATGAAGTTCCATTGTTTCAGTCTGTTAAGACTTGACTCGAAAGTTGTTTTTCGATAATAAATATGGGAGAAACCGTGTACATTCTTGGAATAAGAATCTATAGAGATAGATTGGACAAGATAATTGGATTGTGTCAAGATACTTATGGTGATAAGGCCTTGCACATGTCCAATATGCAGGATTCCAAGAAGGGCTTCGTGCAAATGACTCTTGGTATTACTCTTAGCAAGACGCAGTGTCTTTCGACACACGCTGAGCAAGGGCGAATGAGGGCCAGGCTACTGCTAAAGGCATTAGATGTCTTAAGATATGATCTTAATTTTAGTGGGAGTCATTGTTATTAATTTTAGTTATGATATGATGTTCGTATAAACATAATTTGATTATGTTATTGAAATCTGACATCTGTATTATTTAATAATGGTTATTAAATAATAGTCCCAAAGTAATTTATGACATTTTATAGGTCATCAAGTATGTGACTTGATCATGAAACCCTATAGATAATAAATGACATAAATTATGATTGGTCTCTGGTCAAGGTTGTTAAAATGGGACATTAACAACCGCGTGAGACTAGTATGTGAGGTGACTGATGACTAAGTTTCATGGAGTCATTAATAAGAGTATTAAAGCTAATCACATAGATATGTGTTGGAGAACACATGATCGGACATGACCCACTGATGAGAACTCTACAGGATAGTTATATAAGTGTCATGAGAGTTTTCATTACGACTATAGAGTATAGTCCTTAGACCTGAGTTCATCATGTTTTCTTACATGCGAATTGGTCAGCTTTAACCTTGTCAAACGTCAGCCGTAACTGGTGACTATAAAGGCATTGATTGGATGTATCATGAAGCGTGTGAAGAGACAGGGATGGAACAAGATGAGATTTGTCCCTCCTATATAACAGGAGATAAATATCTCATGGCCCATCGAAGATTTGATACTGAGAAATGTGTGGCCACACTCAAACGAGGTGATTGTCAGTCGTTTGTCTTGTCAGTATAAATCGGATTTCGATGAACATGATCTTGGCTAAATAAGGGTGACACAGATCTTGCCTTATGCCAGATCGAGATATAGTGACGAAGGGATTAAAGGAATAGATGATTCCAGTACAAGTGGGAGATTGTTGGGAATGTCCTGAAATCTATTGTACTTGCTCTAAGTGAAAGTCGTATAGTCGAGATGAGACAATCACATAACACTAGGTAGTCATAACGCTTTGCTAGAAGCCACTTATGATCAATGAGTTGAGAACTCATTGCTAGTGTTATATGATCCTACAGGGTCACACACCTAAGCAAACTGGACGTTAAAGACGAGGTTGATCATTAATGTAATGATCTAGTGAATGCATATTTGATATGCATTCGATATCAATATTCTGGGGCAGTGTCGATCGACACAAAGAGTGTGTCGATCGATGCAACTCGCGGATTACCAGATTAATTCGGTTTAATCGTTGGTTAATTCCGTTATGGTTTAAGTCGACATATATAAGATATATGGTCGACCTAAACTGTTTTTTAACCTAATAGACAGCCACCAGAACTTGAACAGAAACCTCTGAAGAGATTGGATCTCTACAGGCACTAGCATCCCTCCTGTTCAGTTTGTGTGCGTGTGGATACCAGTAGAGGAACAACGTTTGAGGTGCTTCGCGATCTCGATTATCTGAATATCTTCCGCTACAAATCACCAGGTAAATCTGAGATCCCATAGATTCAATTATATGAACCTTAGATCCTAGGCTCGGAATTCAGACCAGGATTGCCTAATTGGATTAGGATCTGCTAGAAATTCCTTCAGCGCGAAAGACTAGCTTGTGAGGTGACTGTTGACTAAGTTTCATGGAGTCAATGATATGAGTATCACAGTCAGTCACATAGATATATGTTGGTGAACATATGATCGGACATGACCCGCTAATGAGAACTCTACAGGATAGTTATATCTGTGTCATGAGAGTTTATCATTACGACTATAGAGTATAGTCCTTAGACCTGAGTTCATCATGCTTTCTAGCATATGAATTGGTGCGTTTTGACCTTGTCAAACGTCGTTCCGTAACTGGCGGCTATAACGGCATTGCTTAGGCGTATCATGAAGTATGTGTAGAAACAGGTATGGAACAAGATGGGATTTTTCCCTCCTAGAACGGGAGATAAATATCTCAGGGCCCATCGAAGATTTGATACTGAGAAAATGCAAGGCCGCGATCAAACGAGGTGATTGTCAGTCATTTGTTTTATCAGTATAGATCAGGAATTCGATGAACATGATGTTGGCTATAATAAGGATGACACAGTCTCTTGCCTTATGCCATATCGAGATATAGAGACGAAGGGATTGTAAGAATAGGTGATTCCAGTACAAGTGGGAGATTGTTGGGATTATGTCCTGAAATCGCATTGTACTCACTCTAGAGATAGTTGTATTGTCGAGATCGGACAATTCATATGATACTGGGTAGTCATAATGTTTTGCTAGAAACCGCTTATGACAAATGAGTTGTAACTCATTTCCAGTATCGTGTGAACCTACAGGGTCACACACCTAAGCAAGTTAGACATACTTCGTATGGGATACATGTGAATTGGTCCGCTTTAACCTTGTCAAACGTCAGTCGTAACTGGTGACTATAAAGGCATTGATTGGGCGTATCATGAAGCGTGTGAAGAGACAAGGATGGAACAAGATGGGATTTGTCCCTCCTATATAACAGGAGATAAATATCTCAGGGCCCATCGAAGATTTGATACTGAGAAATGTGTGGCCACACTCAAACGAGGTGATTGTCAGTCGTTTGTCTTGTCAGTATAAATCGGAGTTCGATGAACATGATCTTGGCTAAATAAGGGTGACACAGATCTTGCCTTATGCCAGATCGAGATATAGTGACGAAGGGATTATGGGAATAGATGATTCCAGTACAAGTGGGAGATTGTTGGGAATGTCCTGAAATCTATTGTACTTGCTCTAAGTGATAGTTGTATTGTCGAGATGAGACAATCATATAATACTAGGTAGTCATAATGCTTTGCTAGAAGCCACTTATGATCAATGAGTTTAGAACTCATTGCTAGTATTATATGATCCTACAGGGTCACACACCTAAGCAAACTGGACGTTAAAGACGAGGTTGATCATTAATGTAATGATCTGGTGAATGCATATTTGATATGCATTCGATATCAATGTTCTGGGACAGCATCGATCGTTGCAGAGAGTGCATCGATCGATGCACTCGCGGATTAATCAGATTAATTCGGTTTAATCGTTGGTTAATTCCGTTGTGGTTTAAGCCAACATATATAAGATATATGGTCGACCTAAACTCGCCCCAAACCTAATTCACAGCCACCAGAACTTGAATAGAAACCTCTGAAGAGATTGGATCTCTATAGGCACTAGCATCCCTGTTGTTCAGTTTGTGTGCGTGTGGACACCAGTAGAGGCGCAGCATTTGAGGCGCTCTAGATCTCGATTATCTGCAAATCTTCCGCTGCTAATCACCAGGTAATTCGGCGTTCCTCCCTCCAAATCTTTTCGCTAACTCCTCATGCGCCCCGGCTCCTTCCTGTCGATCGCAATGGCTGCTCCACTCTCACTGTCGGTGCTCCCACTGCTTCGCGGTCCGGCGTGCTCGACTAGCAACATCTCGACACTTTAACTCGCTTTCGGGTTCGGGTTGGTCTTGAGTTCATATCGCTTTCTCGCTCTATCCCCGATATCACTTTCCCATAGAAATATGGTTACTTAATCACGTACCCTACGGTCTCTCGTGATCAAATAACAATACCCTATAAGTCCGTTTTCTCGCGGAGGGACGGTTGAACTCAACCGTCCGCAAGTCAGCTCGAACTTGAAATACAGCCAAAATAAACTTACGACTTATCTTTCTATCAAGGTCAAAGAAACGATCAATCACTACTCACACATTCGAACTGTTAGCAATCTAGTGGTCACTACGACCCAAAACGGTCAATCTATCAAACCCACGCTTGCTAACACTACGCGATCTACGCACAACAAAACAATCAATCAGTCAAGCAAGAAATAAACAAGCCAGCTACTATAATAAATTACGCAATCTAAAGATCGGCCGGATGCGTCGTCAATCCGGGCTCGGGTCATGATGAACGGTCGTCAGTTCCGCCCATCATTTAGTTTCACACAGTAAGCCATTTGCTTTTCGAACCATCTCAATCATGCAAATAGTTACTATGCTACTATAAACGATTAGCCGAACACTCTGCATCCACCATATACATAAAACGATATATCATACATCATAAAGTTTTTAGTACACGGTTAAGATCAGAGTTCCTACATAAAGCCGTCATCATATACCAAAAACCCATACGACGCCGCTGCACAACAAAAAATCAAAGACGACACTCAAGTCGCATATCCGCCGATCTATCTACAAGTCAAAATAGCGTTAGTGCCCCCAACTTACCTGGCCTAACTACCCCTACCCTAACCTAACGCCTCCAGTAAGACCAAAATGCCCCACACCACTGGCAACACGGCTCACTGGAGTATCCGCTGGCAGGCGCGCCGGGTGGGTGTGGTGGGTGTGCGTCTCGAGATGGTGCCCCGACGTGCTGGGGCTCGGCGATCGGGCAGAGGTAAACATCGTGACCTGCGCGGCCACAAACTGAACAGACTAGAGGAGCCACTGGGTACGGTCCTCGATAACAAGCAGATGCTGAGTGCCCATAACCTCCACACAACGGACAAGGCGAAGTCGGCGCTGACGGGGGATCCATGAAACAATCTGCGGCAAGATGACCAGGACCTCTACATAACTGGCACCTCCTCACTGGCTCGGGCTGCGGCGACTGAACGATCGGCATCTGGATCATAGAGAACTGTCCGACGAGCGGCGAACTAGGCTCGGGATCTCTGCGGCTGGGTCCGGCTCCCCAATCTCCGGGTACCGATGCCGGGTACGGCTCTCCATCGGGCATGTGCAGTCCTGCTCTGGCGACTGGGCAAGTCATCTCTCCGTGGTCTGTCTGGCTGCATAGGGGACAACGAGCTGGTCCAGATAAGGGGTGGTAAACCTCCCAAAGGTGCGGGTCCACTGCTCGAGGGCACCACCCTAAATGGAAATCCCGCACTCCGCATCCACTACAAGCTCGGCTCTCGGGTACAACCGGTGGGGCCTCTCTCGCCTCGGCTGGTGGCGTGACTGCCTCAAACTCTGCCTCAGAAGATCCTGATGACATCTCAACATCCAACGGGGTACGGGGAGATCCTGGTCCAACCTGCTGTGTCAAAATATCCTTTAACATCGCTACCTGCTCTCCTACCTGCTGCTCCCACTGCTGATGCTGCTCGGGGTCTACTGGCTCCATCTCTAGATCAAAACCAAATGGTAACGGGTCCATCAGATAATCCTCCATACCAAGCAGCGGTGGAAACTCGGGTGCCTCAAGGGGTGGCGCCTGGTACATCAGTGGCGCATCTGTCGCTGCGAGAATCTGCGGCACGTCCGGCTCTGGCCACTGTGGCGGTAACTGCAGCTCCACATCTGCTCCGCCCAGAAATCCCAACATGTCGGCATAAGGGTCTCGGCTACCGACATCATCTATCATCGCTGGTGGTAACGGGTCTGGAAGAGGCGACCAATCTACCTGCGCTGCTCTCGCACCCTGCATCTGTCGTAACGGAACGGGCGGCTGATCCGCTGTACGGGATTCCTGCGTGTGACCTGGCGACGATTGGTACCCCTGGAACTGAACTACCTGTCCCTGCTCGGACCCGACTGATCCGTGCTGACTCATCCTGCTCGACTGTACTGCGCCGTATACACACACACACCCAACCACTCTGCCCGGGACGCACTGCTGTAAGACTGCAATCAAAGACACAAAATGAGTTAGTACAAATAATACGAAAATTTCTACTTTCCCATCCCAACCCCGGGTGTAACGGACGCGGCTCGGTTTCTTAACGGTTGCTTGTGTGACACATTTGACTCGATAAAACACGGAAAACACTCAAAAAATGAAATGTTTCGAAACCCATGCAGAACCATGCTCTGATACCACCTTTCTGTAACGCCCCTTTCCCATTCTCCGCTGACCGTCGAGCTGACCGGTCAACAATCAAACAAGAACATGACCAATCGAACCCGAGCAAGTCGAACGGGAAAAGTTCGCTACAGGACGAAGCCAGAGATAGTTCGGTTTGAGACAAAAGGCTCGCACCGATCTATTTCCGACTCCGCTATCCTCGTATCCGTAGCGCAAGCAGTACTACTTGCACGACTTCAACGAGTTGTGTCGGTTCGGACCAAACCTCATATCAGGGAAACCATCTCATTTTTAAGTAATCAAACGTCGAATACAACATTTAACGGGTTTGTCAAACAATCATCAATAGAATATATAAACATCAAATCATTCAAATACAAAACATAACGAAAATAGCGCAGCTGCCGAACCGAAAATAATACAACCAAAATAACGAATCAAAATCACGTCACAAGCAACCCGAAGCTACACCGAGGACCTCCCACGTCCGTCGCTGAAACCTGAAAACACAAAAAGAGTCTAATGAGCAATCTAAGATCACCCAGTGAATCGGCTCCCCACTAACGACTTCTAATCTATCTAGAGTCTAAAAACCCCGCCCCAAAACCCAAAATAACAATCATCATAAATAAGCGGTCAATCACGCACTACCACGTCGTGATAAACCCACACACAATCAATGCCAAAATAAATAGAATTAAGGAAATCGAAGGCACTGCGGCACATGTCCTCGATTAGACTCGGTCTACCTAACGCACGATAAATAAAGATAATAAACAACACTGGGCCCTACGAACTCGGTAACTTCCACGGGTTCACATCGTCGCCTATATGGAAACTAACCCTCGACTCCTATACGTGCTCAAGAGGACTCACGCATAGGACACCGTTCTCTGTCCATCGATACGCGGTGACTCTGACTACCCCTAGATAGCCCGAGTTTCCATGCAATCCGGCCCTAGGACATGACCCCGTATTCTCCGGACCGCACACCTACCGGCGTCACCCGATAGGTTAACACCATAACCAGAACCACCATGGCCCGGTTAGGTCAAACCCGAGGATCCAATCGGGTCGGAAGTACCGGAACGTAAACAAAAACCTAGGCTTGCGGAATCTAACGCACCCTAGCGTCCTAGTGCAGAAATATAAACACGCAGACTCGCTGGGACTCTAACACAGATCACGCAATCAATAACAACAATAATAATCCCAACCATTCCGCAAGCCTCTACACTACCCAACTCACCGCTCTGACTAGGTAAGATACCTAGTCAGTACCACTAACTTACCCGGTCCCGAGACCGGAGTAAGTGTCCACAATGACTACTCGGCCCAACACCGAGCAATCTAATAACCTGCACAGTCAAACACACAATTACCACAAACAAGTCTATTCGAGTTTCTAAGTCTTTTACTTTTTCCTCGTCCGCTACCTTGGGTTAGTGGATTGCTAACCCGTAGACGGCTCACGACACGCGTCATTCTTTATTATCTCATCCTAGGTTTCTTTTAACATTATTCTCGATATATCGGTTTAGAATTAGTAAACTTACTAATTCCCCGACATATCAGTTCCAACTAATTGATTCATTACCCAATTCCCGCTACTTAACCTAAAACCCGACCCAGTTAATATACTATATACATTGTTTAAGGTTAACTCATATTTTACTATCGTCTTAGTTTCCCGTTTATAGTTCATTAATAATCGTTCTTTATACTTATAAATATATATATCGATCACGCTTTACTAACAACCTAACGGCACGAAATCGTTTAACTCTTTTTATTCTAAACTCTAATCAGGTTAAATTGGTTTCCTCCGGTTAATTACTAAATGTCTAATTAGTTAAATAATTGATTAATTTGGTCAACTGGTAACGTCCTAGCGGCTACGGTTTAGTGATTTCCCGGTTTAACTAGTTCTACGAGTTTTCGAGCCGACTCACTGAATAACGGAATGACGGGTTTGGCGCGGATGAGGATTCCCGAACTATCGAACACTCCTGAAACACAGAACCATTAAACCAATCAATCTCGCACTTAAACCAAACCGGCCCAACACCTTAAGAACCGGTTTGACTAAACCGGTTTAGGGTTAAACCGTTGACCGGTTCACGCCCTTTGACCCGGTTTAATCAAACCTTAACCCAACTCCAATAATCAAACCAACTGAATTACTAAACCGGTTCAATTCACCCTTAATCGAAACCGGTTTAACTAAACCGGATGAGATTGAACCGTTGACCGGTTCAACTCGCTTTGACCGGCTTAGTTAACCCTCAAACCAAACCCAAATCCAGCTTAACCCATACCAGAAGACTCCTTGCAGAACCGGCTAGCTCTTGGCGGCGGCAGGATTCACCGGCGGCGAGACTCCGGCGTTGACTCCGGCGAGGGAGAGTTGACCGGCGGCGGAGGGGGCTTTTCCGGCAGTTTCTTCTGCAAATCTCTACACCAAACTGATCCCAATCAACAGATCTACTCATTTCTAGGCTCAAAACATCACAAAACACAAGGAAAATGGTGAAATCCACAAACCCTAAGGAGCGGTTGCTTCACGGAAGTTTTCCGGCGATCTCCGGCGGCTACAGGGGCGGCGGTTTACTGGACAAGGTAGAGGAGCTCAGTACAAACACATAGCACTTTGCAGAACTAAATTTGAATCTATAGAAAGAAAGTTACAAGGTTTCTTGCCTAGGAAGCAAAAGGAGGAGGAGGAGCTCCGGCGGCTGATTCCGGCGACTCTCCGGCAAGAGGGGTGAACCGCGGTTGAAGCTGAGGAGTAGAGATATCTATAGCCCTTGACAGAGTGTGATTTGGATCTATAGATCTCAAGTTACACACTTTCTTGCACAAGAAGAAATGAAGAACAAGATTAGGGTTCTTGGGGTTCTTCACTCCTTTCAACACACATGCATGAGCTGCTAGACAAAAGATGCATGTTCTTGTGAGTGACAGAGAGAGAGGAGGCCGAGAGTAAGAGAAGAAGATTTGATGGTGAAAGAAGAATGATTTGAGCTTACTTATCCATCAAGCTAAGATGAACAAACAAGGATTTTGGTGATGAATCTCTCAAGAACACCAAGAACACCAAACAAAGATTATTGTTTCTGGAAAAGAGTGAGAGAGATCGAGAGAGTTGAGAGAGAGATGAGAATTGTTGGTAGATTAATTGAATGTGGAAGTGATGGTTACTTGCACAAATGAGTAATTCATTGAATTATCTCTTGCATGCATGCAAAGGAGAGAGGTGGCGACAAGGGGGTGAGGACAAGTGTCCTACTGGTCTATAATGGTTGCCAAAACACCACTTAATCATCATTACTCCAACCCATAATCCCACTTCTTTATTTGCTCGGTTTTGCGGTTTTCTCGGTTTAATATTTTAGAATGGTTCCGGATAATCCCATAAATTCCAAAACCTCCAAAATTAGATTCTTCATTCCTTTAGATGAATTTAGCATTTTGAATCACTCCGTTCGGGCTTACGTATCTCTAGATATGAATTTCCAAAGTTTCTTCGGTTTAGTCGGTTTCCATTCCCGACAAGCCGTGAAACTCGTTTCTGCTCCGATTCTTCCAATTTTGGTCTTCTAAACATTCTTTATGTTAAACCATAAGAATATTTGGCCCGTCTCGGCTTCCGTCTCGACTTTTGGTAAAATTACCATTTTACCCCTAACTTAGGTAAAATGACGATTTTACCCTCGGTTGACTTTCTGCTGCCCGTTGACCGTATTTTTGATATGGGGTATCACAGACAGGTTCCAGGAGATAGGTTGGTCTCACACACATGCTTAGTTCTACACTCGTTACGAGACATTTAAGAGGAGATATCCTTTAGCCGCGAAGTATGTCGAAGATACTACCGTCAAGGAAAAATGGGTTAGATGTTTTTCTCCAGAGGCACAATACAACTTGGATACGAGCAACTCTGCGGAATATCTGAACAAGACTTTTCTTGACGCAAGGAGGTACTCCTTAATGCCACTGCTTGATACTATCATTCACAAATTTTTGGATTGGTTTAATGAGCATATGAAAGAGGCCGTGTCTGGACATGCTGCTGACAAACTCGTGCCTTTGGTCCAGAACTTCGTGCATGATAATTGGGTACTGCTAAGACATTAGCAGTGAGGGAGGTAAACACTTTCGAGCTCGAGTACGAAGTCGATGATATTGATGGAAAGGTTTATTTGATGAACTTGGATTCGAAAAGTTGCTCATGTGGTTTCTTCAATATTCAGAAGTACACTTGTCCCCATGTCCTAGCAGCATTCAGAACATACAAAAAGCAATAGAGCTCGTTCAAGTACTACCAGACTAACACTCCTTGATTTGTGTTTGAAATATTATTTGACGGAGATGTGGGCATTGACTTATTATAGGTCCATCTACGCTGTCCTTGATATGTTTGCATGGAACGTCCCGGATTACATCAAAGAGATGAAAATCATACCTCCAGATTATAAGATAACGAGGGGTCGGAAGAGAGTACATAGATTTCCATCAGTTGGAGAAGGAGGGAAACGGCGAAGGGCACATAATAAAAGGCGGCCAACAACTCACCCAGGAAGACTATCAAGGATGTTATTTGGAGATAACTCAGTCACCGAGTGATTTGTATGTAAGCTTTGTATTGATATTTGTTGTGGATGATTGTTATTTGCTAGACAAGCTTGAATGGAGATTAGTTACCCTATATGTCACATTTTTCCGTTGGTAAACTGGGAAAAATGTGTAAAACTGTGTAATACTAAGTGATTATCGTAATTATAATGAATATCATTGAAGAAAATATTTAACACCTAACTATATGAAATTTGAATTCCAAATATAACTTTTACCCTAACAATGGTCAATGGGTGATATTACAACTAATTTGAAGGTGTAGGATCACTCAACTAAGTAATTTCACCAACAACGTTCATATACTTTAAAGATCATTTTTGGAATAATGGACAAGTTAGGAGGATAAATTTTCATAAAATGAGGAGTGTGACATATTAATACACAAAAACACTAGATTCATAGATTAATTGTGTAAAATCATATGTAAAACTATAATATCAATTTTAAAGTTCCAGTAAAATTGATTATATTAAAAACAGGCAAAGTACAACTATTAAGAAACTTTGTACAATTACAAACTCCTGTAAAACTATGTGTTATTCGCAGAGCGGGAAAATTCAAAATTGACCAATTTTGAGGCGGGAAAATTAAAAATTGACCAATTTTCTGGCGCCCAAAAGCCATACTTTACTTTACTTTACTTTTCCCTTCATAGTTGACCAAATCCTTTTCACTCTCTCCCTCTCTCCCCTTTTCACGAGATTTTTGCGAATCCACTCCTCTTCTCTTCTCTCAAGTCTCTCTCAATTCAACTTCTTCTCAATTCAAATTCTTACTGGATATGGACAAATTCAAATCCGATCCTTACTACAATGACATGAAGCAGAAGAAGAAGGAGTACGACAGGATGTGCTTTATCGCAGATGGTGATAATGGCATACCGACAAGATGCCCGTGCGGTGGTCAAATCATTGTGGAGCCTGAACCTGACGTGGGAAAGATATACTTTGTTTGTAATGCGTTTGAGGTGAGATATGTTGATTTGGTGATTCGTTGGTTCGGTGTTTAAGGAGAGTTTTTATGTGTAAGATAATGGGCTACACATTCGGAAATTATGGGTTAGAGGCGTCGAGGAAGAAGCCACTAGCTTAAGGAAGATTGTGGACTCCCAGGAAGTGAAGATTGAATGCCATGAATATCGAATTGAGCAGTTGGGATTGGCGCTCAAGAAAAGAGGTGAAGAGATTGAAAAGCTTAAGGAATTGCTGGGAAAATGGGCTACACATTCGGAAAATGTTTAATGTTATTAGAATGTTGTCATGTTGGTTTCTTTTTGGTTTTAAGACTTGTTTAAGTTTATCTCAGTTTGTAATGCCACCTATTGCTCGAATGCACAATCTAGTTCTACCCCAGTTTAACCTAGTTATACACAGTTCTACCAGTTAAACATTCTAGTTATACATATTTCTATCAGTTATACTAGATAAGTTATACATAGTTTTACTTAGTTATGACAGATTAGTTATACATAGTTTTACTAGTTATGACAGATTAGTTATACATAGTTTTACCAGTTATGACAGATTAGTTATACATAGTTTTACGAGATTAGTTTTACCGAACTTCAAACTTCACGTTTAGCCTTTCTACTTACACCCCAAAAAGGTTCAAAAAAGCAACTTCAAACCAACATAGTAGTGTTGCCAAAAAAAAAGTTTCTGAATCAAGTCCTAATCCGTCCTCGACCTTGTGTTACGTTTCTCAGGTGCATTGGATGTATCCCCCACCTTTCGTTTTCCAAGTGCCTTCTTTGTCGCTTTCTTCTCTGCCTTAGTCTTCTCGATCTCTTCTTGGACCTGCAATCATATGATACAATTAGAATACCCAGTTCTCCAAGTATTTCCATTAATATTTGAAACTATTTTTACCATTTGTGCTTCTAGGTCTTTCATATGATCCATATATTCTTCAATGGGTTTGACTCTCTTATCCATCTCGACAAACTTCCCAAGCAACATCTTAAATCCATCTTCCATCGTTGACTGCATCCCTTTCATGACCTCAACAAGTTCACTCTGATTAGGATTCGAAGTTCCAGGTGCATCAATGGCAGCATGTCTCTTTTCCTAAAGTTTTTTTAGCTCATGTTTTTTGAGCTCTTCCTCCTCCTCTGCCTGTCGGAAAGCCCTCGCTTCGTTATACATCTCCTGAAAATAGACCTTCTTCCCAGCCGAAATAACCTTCATCCAACTCTGAACAACATGATCATCGAGATCATTGATATCGCTTTCTTCATAGATACCCTCAAGGAGAGCTTCTTCATGTCCATCTCGAGTTGGCAGGATGTTGTCAATGCCCTGCGGACACTTAATCCTAGCAAGTTCTTCATTGATCTTTGAGATAGGAAACCCTCTCATTGAGTTACTCTTGAATTGCGCCTTGCGCATCCTTGGAAAATTACGGTCTGCCCCTACAACTGGCTCGCGGAAAGTACTCCCTAGCTCTGGAATTGCTTCAAAGGATAACAGCTAACAACAACACACATATGGTAAAGATTAGCACATCAAAAATAACTCAAACCAAAACTTAAAAGTACATACCTCCAAAGGGATACAGAAACCGGGAATCGGCCACAATTTGTTCTCCTTGACAACCCCTTTAAAATGGTCCATTGTGTGAGAGATCTCACCAACCATATGGTCATAGCAGAATCTGCCCCAAGGAAAAGTTCGGCACAACTCAATATCATCGACAGCTCTGAGGAAAAAATCTAACACCGGAGTGGCATCGTTTCCAGTCTTCGTCTGGCCGATGAGGACGCTGCAAAGGAAGTAAAGAACGATCCTCTGCAGTCTATCTTGATCAGCTCCCATACCCTCGAGCTTCTTTTTCACATCTTGTACTCTAACAATCGACCTCCCAAAATCTTTCCTCACAAACTTGTGGCCACCCAACTGCTTGTAGTCAACCGGGTAGTTGCAGTAGTTTAATCCTGACATGAGTGCATGCTCTCTCAGTCCATAACGTATCGGAACGCCGTAGACCACGAACAAGACTTCCATCCTATTCTCAATACAAGCGGTCCGCAGGAGTAGCATTCACATGCTCACCAGCTTGTGGTTTCCTTGTCTTGGCATGTGGAAGATATGTTAGAACTGCGAGTTCTCTACAAAACACTTCCTCTCAGCATTCGTTAGTTTAGGCTGCAAAGAATATAGAGTGGCCAGAAAATCAATATAGAAGCACCATGTCGATATCTTTATTTTCTTCTTGTACTCCGTTGGGGGAGAAGTACATTCTCAGAGGTTGCATGGCTGTCGAGTCAACACAAAAATCCTGCAAAAAAAAAAAGAGATTTACCAAGTTATTCCACTAATACAATGTTTAGTTTACATAGTTTTACCCAGTTATACCATTTTCACTCTACAAGTACCAGTTTTACTATATTAGTTGTACTTAGTTTTACCAGTTTTACCAGAATAGTTATACTTAGTTCTACCAGTTTCACAAAGTTTTACCAGTTTTACCGAAATAGTTATACTTAGTTTTACCACTTCTACTCTATTAGTTTTACTAAGTTTTACTTATTAGTTATACTCGGTTTACGAGTATTACTCCAACATTTTTACTAAGTTTTACTAGTTTTACTTAGTAGTTATATTCAATTTTACTAAGTTTTACTTCACCATCTAAACAACCGTATAACACTTACAGATTGGGAATCAGAGCTGTCGTTGAATTCTTCTTCTTCCGAAGATTCCGAAGATACATCCTTGGTGTTTGGTACGTTTGTCTCCTCGACTCTCGCCGGTTCCACTCTCGACTGGGTTTGTTGTTGTTGTGGTTGTTGTTTCTGTTGCTGTGACTCGACCTCGTCACCGTCTTTTAAACTCTATGTCTCATCGTCATCGGATTTACCCTCGTCATCATCTTCTTCATCATCTTATACTTCACTCTCATCTCCTTCGTTCTGTTCGAGATCAACTTCTCGTTCTTCGTAAGCAACCATCGTAAGAGCATTAACGACCGGAGGAGGGTTCCCCGGGGGAGCATTATCGACTCGATTCGTGGTCGTGGTACCAACACCATCGCTCACCGGAGGAGGAGCATTCGGGATAACATTCGTGGTAGTGGTAAGGCTTGCTACACCACTTGCCGTCGCCGTAGGAGGAGGATGAGCATTCTTAGGCTTAGTAGGGCTTGCTACACCACTCGCCGTCGCCGGAGGAGGAGGAGCATTCTTAGGCTTGGTAGGGCTTGCTACACCACTCGCCGTCGCCGGAGGAGGAGAAGCATTCTTAGGCTTGGTAGGGCTCGCCGTCGCTGGAGGAGGATTATCCTTCACGACATCGATTTTCTTGGTAGCTAGACGAGTCTTGGGCGGTATATTTTACGGATTCGCGTGAAGGAACTCGAAAGAAGAAGAAGAAGGGAAGTTAAGATCGAGAGATAATGGGAAGAAGAAGAAGTTAAGAGGGTTGGGAAGCGGAAGATGGAGAAGAGAGAATGAGAGTAAGGGGAAGTCGAAGAATGAGAATTAGAGATTTGGATTTGGGTTTTTTTGAATTAGTCGGGTCTGACCCGTTTTTTTTAAATTATCCGACCAGTATAAATCGTGTCGGTCCGCGAATATTTACAAAATCAGGTTCAATTAGATTCAGTATGGGTCAACTTTAAAATTTCGGTTTTCTCGGATTAAACATCTGATTTTTTATCTAATTATCAAAAAAATTTAAGGTTGTAATTTTTTTATGTTTTCTATTTTAAAAATAATTGTAAATAATATTTTAATAAATACGAGGTGAAAGCGAAAAGTTTATTCACATTTCACACTCGCAGCCAACAACCCAATACTTTTACCCCCGTGAAAACTCCGACAAATTCGTCGGCTTCTCGGTTATGGTCATTAGGGTTTCTGTTGTGTTCCTTTCATACCCATCTAAAGAGCACATTGCTTCCTTTGAGTTTGGGTAAACGATGCCAATATCTAAGCTTTCAATGTTCGATTAGAGTTGGTCACCGATACTGATATGGCTATGGTTCGCGTGTTGTTTGGAATTCTGAGTACTTCGTCTGCAATCCAACATCGTGCCAAGTCTATTCCACTGTTAATCCGAAGATTCTCGCTTTGGTCAACGAAGAAAGACCCTGATCTCGAATCTGCCCTCTCCCGTAACAAGAGATGGATAGTTAACAGTCGTCTCAAGAACATTATTCTAAGGTGTCCTAATCAGGTTGCACCGGTGAAGTTTCTACAGAAGAAATTTAAGACACTTGATCTGCAGGGGAAGGCCTTGAACTGGCTTAAGAAGTACCCTTGTTGTTTCGACGTTTATCTAGAAGACGATGAGTATTACTGTCGTTTGACAAAGCCCATGATGACGCTTGTGGAAGAAGAAGAGCTGGTCAAAGATACCCAAGAGCCTGTCTTCGCCGACAGGCTTGCAAAACTGCTAATGATGAGTGTTAATCAGCGTCTGAATGTGGTGAAGCTTAACGAGTTTAAGCGGAGTTTTGGCTTCACTGATGATTATGTTATTAGGATACTACCTAAGTACACGGATGTGTTTCGATTAGTGAATTATAGTGGTAGAAAGAGTTCAATGGAGATCGAGCTTTTGTCGTGGAAACCTGAGTTGGCTGTTTCTGTAGTGGAAGCAGTAGCGAATGAATGTGGTTCTGAGCCTAGTTTCTCTTGCTCTTTACCCACCACATGGACCAACCCGTGGGAGAGGTTCATGGAGTTTAATGCCTCTCCTTACATATCTCCATATCAAGATCTTGGTGGTCTTGTCGAGGGTTCAAAAGAGAGTGAGAAGAGAGGTGTTGGTTTGGTTCACGAGTTACTCTTGTTGACGCTGTGGAAGAAACTGTCAATGGTAAAGTTAAGTCATTTCAAGAAGGAGTTTGGGTTGCCAGAGAAGCTAAATGGTATGCTTCTGAAACATCCAGGCATATTCTACGTCTCGAACAAGTATCAGGTTCACACTGTGCTTCTTAGGGAAGGATACAATGGCTCAGAATTGATTCACAAGGACCCTCTTGTTGTTATCAAGGATAAATATGGGGAACTGATGCAGCAGGGCTTGTATGTGTACAATCACAGGCGATATTTGGCTAATCTAGAGAAGAAGAGAGAGAAATGTATTGAATCTGTGAAGCCTGTGGTGCGAAAGAAAGACAGGATTGTCGATGGAGATGATGTTGATGAACAAGAGAACCGTGGGGATCGACCCGGTATGTTTGATCTAGAAGAAAGAAAAAGGTTTAATCAGATTCTTTTCAGTGACACCCAATAAGAGCATTCTGGTAAAGTTGAAACTGTATGCGCTGAGAGTTGCTAAATCTCAATAACTCTTGGGACAGACAGCTTGTTTTCGCATATGATTTTAGAGCGTATTGTGATATCCATAGCGTACAGAAAGTCAGAAAGCACAATACGGGTGGAATAAAGAGGGAAGAGTTCGCTGATTTAATGTTTTATCCTTGAAGTATAGTGGCTGGGGAGTGTGTTGGTACCTCGTGGACATGGTCCAGAAATTCAGTGAAGACCTTTGCACGCACTTGGAATTTTCTGCTTTTGCCAGAATCATACCATGCCAATGGATTTAATGCTCGTAATGTGACTCATTCCACTTTTGTTTTTTTTTCTTCCCGTCAGTATCATTACCTTATCCAGTAACACCTCATTCTTTCTTATCCAACAGGTGTACCTTTCATACCTCATAACATTAAATAAAGCCTTTGGTCCCTCTATGTTTTGAGGTAATGTTTGCATTTTGGTTCGTTACACACGGTCTTGGTTTGTTTTGCGTAGTACAGTTTGGTTCATAAAAGTCACTTTCATGGAATATAATACGATAAAAGGTAGCAAATAAACCCCCTTGGAAAACATGATAGAGGTTTGAGGTGGGAAAGAAAGAAAAAACAAGGTTGCAAAACCAAGAAGCTACGTTGATCTGCTTAAGGAGTTCCAGTTGGTGAGGAGATGATGTTTGTGCGGCAAGTGGGACACGTTGGATTGGAGGAGAACCACTGCTGGATGCAGTGAACGTGGTATCCATGTTTGCATCTGTCCAACACGCGAAGGGTGTCACCGTCCTGGAATTCAGACAAGCAAATGGTACACTCTGCTTCAGCGCCTGCCAGGTTCAGCCCAGGGGAGTAGACAAGTGTCGGGAAAGCTTCCGTGTGGGAGGGCTCAGGGTCAGGTTCGGGTTTAGGGTCATGCTGGAGGACAGGACGGAGGCAACAACGTATTGCAGCGTTGAGACAGAGGACGCAGATGAGAGAGGCGAAGATTATGATGAGAAGGAGAGAGGCGTTGGCAGCAAAGTCATTGGAATGAGAGTAAGGCTTCCAGCTGCAACTTTGGGACGTACATGTAGAGGTAAGTTGGGGTTGGGGTTCAGTTGATAGCAGCCGCATTGGAACTCAGACAAGTTCCCAAAACCATCATGTCTTGTTGTGTTTATAGAGAAAGGAGCATTAAAGAGAAGAGGACACACCAGAGTGTGGCTTCGGTCTTATTTGTGAGGCGGGAGACGTGGATGGGTCATGAGAATAGGGACCACTTGAGTGTTTGGAGACCAGATAATTCACTATAAGTCTATAATGCGTTCCCCTCTTGCAAGGCAACTCTACAGTTCCCTATTTTCTTAAATCTTAAATGCTCATTTAGTTTCTATCTTATTCTAAACACTTTTTTGAATAGATATTGTGAATCAAAGTTTTGATACTCTCATTAGATAATGTGTAGCATACACCTACACATATATACTGATCCAGTTACGTGTTCTATTCACACTACAACATCTTAAGTGGACCAAAACAAAACACCAACTTCATTCATTCCATCTTTTAGTCTATGCCTGACTTCTCCATAGTCCCATTCCATTGCTCCTACATAATTAATACGCCCTTCACCAACTGCCACTTCTCTCCTATACTTCCTACTCCATAGTTCCCATTGAACCCTCCAGTTCTTTCAGCGTTTGCTACGTAGAGCTGTCAAAATGGACGGGCTGTCCATGACCGTCCATGTCCAATACATTATGGACCGGTCATGGACAAGTCCATATTTTAATGGACTAAAATGGACATGGACATAAATGGACATGGACAAAATGGACCGGACGCGTTTGGACATGGACAGTCCAATGGACAGTCTAATACACTTAATTTTTAGGTCAAAATTTAAGATTTTTTTTATCAAATGCAAAATCGAGTTTTCTACAAAAACGTTTTACAACAAAACCACAAAATTTTGTTTTCTTGCCAAAAACATGATTCGGAAAACATGAGTCCGCGTTTTTCCACCAAAAGCGTGATTCCGCATTTTTCCGCCAAAAACATGAATCCACGTTTTCCCACCAAAACATGATTCCGCGTTTTCCCACCAAAAACGCGATTCCGCATTTTCCCGCCAAAAACGCGATTCCGCATTTTCCCGCCAAAAATATAATTCCGCGTTTTCCCGCCAAAAAACGCGATTCCGCATTTTCCCGCCAAAAACGCGATTCCGCATTTTCCCGCCAAAAACGTGATTCCGCATTTTCCCGCCAAATATATAATTCCGCGTTTTCCCGCCAAAAATGTGATTCCGCGTTTTCCCGCCAAAAATGTGATTCCGCGTTTTCCCGCCAAAAGTGTGATTCCACGTTTTCCCGCCAAAAATGTGATTCCACGTTTTCCCGCCAAAAACTTGATTCCGCATTTTCCCGCCAAAAACGTGATTTTGTGTTTTCCCGCCAAAACGTGATTTCGTGTTTTTCCGCCAAAAACGCGATTCTGCGTTTTTTCTGCCAAAACACGATTTTTCGGTTTCCCGCCAAAAATGGATTCCATGTTTTTCTCAAAAATATGATACCATGTTTTCTTGCCAAAAACTTGATTTCATTCCTGTTAAAACGCGGTTATGCGTTTTCTCGTCAAAACGTGATTTCTTGGTTTTACTCAAGTTTTGAATTAACTTTATTTTTTAACTATTTGTATTTTTAGGTAAATAAATTATTTGTGTTATCTTTTGATATTTAATATAAATTTAAAATATTATAATTTTGAAGAAGCTAATGGAATGTCCATTAACGACCATGGACAGCCCATTTGGACATGGTCGTTAATGGACATGGACGTCTATGGACATGGACAATTGTGGACGTGGACGTCATTTGTCCATAATTAAAATGGACGATTGTGGACCGGTCCAAACGGACATGGACAACCCATTTGACAGCTCTATTGCTACGTAACCCACACCACAATTATTCACCCATATTTAATTTCGGTTGACAGAACCATTTCCCTGGTCACCGTACCTCTTAAGACTTGCATTATATCCAGGGCCAAACGGCCTTCCAAAGCCTCCATTGGTTCCACTAACACAACTCTGATTCTGGTTTCCCTCTATAAAACTCAGCTCAATCCTGAACCCGTGGCCGAAGAGAGAGAAGCTGCCTCGGTTACCTACTGCTGGACTTTACCTACCTTGAGATTTTGCACCATGGGCCGAGATTTGACTCAGGTTAAACCCTTGGGTGTCATCGTTGAGCAACATACTCATCCTTTTACTTCCGAAGCTATGTTTATGTTCCGGTTAGGGTTGGGAGATGTTTCCTTAGGGACGGACACTTTGACCTTAACCATCTTACCATCAAGTTCATGGAATGATGAAGCTAAAGCCTCTCGGAGGCTGTGTTTGTTGTCAGACATCATTACAACATCAATGATTGTCCCAAACTGAGCGAAGTACTTCTTGAACTCTGTCTCTCTCACGGATGATGCCAAACCGCCAACAAATATCTTTCCAGTGTTTGCTGGCCCAGGCGATCCCTGGAGGCTGCTATTACTTTTGGTCAATATCATATGATCATCTCTAAGAACTGCCTTTTTTGCCTCCACCTGAACACACAACAAGATCAACAACTCTTTTTTTTTAATTAAATCATGAACTGGTATTGTAGCATTACAAATTACAGTCACCACAATGAGAGTTTGTTAGTCATATCGTGTAAGACTCTGATACGAGTGGACCTGAAACGTGGATTGAGAAAGGCCCAATAGATGCAAGTCCAAGAAAGGCCTCAGTCTAGGGACTATAAGAATAATGACGCTTGTTTCTTTTAGTTTTATCAAAGAATTCAGTCATCAGTTATTTGGAGAGGGGAGACTCCCTTGTTCTCCTTGTAACAGGGTGATTTGAATCAATAAGAATTCTCTTTGTTATCTGATAATCGTATTTGAGAGTTTGAGAGATCATTCACGTAACAATTGGTATCAGAGCAAGATACGAGCCATGGGGACATACACAGTCCAGATTCCGATCTTCTACGGTGAGGATCCGGAGAGGTGGGTTTCATGGATCGAAGAGTTTGCGTCTGCTCGAGGTTTTTCTGATTTCGATACATGGCATATCGCATACGGATTCATAGAAGGTGAAGCTCACAACTGGTATTGTGATGAGCATTTACGATCCGTGTTTAGAAGCTGGGAAGACCTCAAAACCAGACTGCTCTACCGATTTGCGAGTGTGGGGATGGCGGCAACGACAGAGAAAACCGATGTACAAATCTTTGCGGAGACTGTGAAAGATATACTGAAAGTCTTTGACAGGATCGCACCGGCAATGGAGAGGATGTCATCGTCGGTCGAGAGGATGTCATCAACGGTCGAGAAGATGTCATCGACAGTCGAGTCGATGGAAGAGCATATTGGCGAGGTGAAGACAAATCTGGGTAACAAACTCAGCTTTCTTGAAGATCTCCAAAAACTCACTGTGGATGAGGATCAACGACCTCTTGAGGAGAAGAAAACAGAAGGAGACGAGATCCAGTCTCTAGGAGGGTCACTGAAGGAAGTCGATCTGCTTCTGAACCAGGGCCAGTGGGTTACGACGACGAAATCGACGACAGTAGCAGAAGAAGAAAGACCACGTGAGCACAACCATAACACGAAGAAGAGGAAGAGAAAGAGATGGAAGAAGTGTTTGCTAACGATTTGGAAGTTCTTAGTAGTGAATCGAAGATATGGAAAGGAGGAAACATCTCTGAGCTGTGAAAATGTGTTGTCTGGGTTTGATAGCACAGGAATGAAGGTTAGACATCAGCTTGAAAGAGAGAAGCTAAGGGAGGCCAAGAGAGTTAAGTGTGCAGACCATATGCTCGACAAAATGCTTCTGAAGAGAACAAAAAAGGTAATGAAGAAGAGGATCTTTACCAAGTCTAAGGGATGGAAATACAAAGCTAAGGACGATTATTCAGAAATGTTTGGAACACAGAAGGCGAAAAATAAAAAGATCAAAGGAAGGTCTTCAGGTAAACACTTCGCTTTCATGTTGAACACAAAGCATGAGCCTCAACTGTTTATAAGAAACTACATCGGATGGAGTAAGAGAAAACACCATGAGGAAGCCTACTTGAGGTATGATGAAATGCAGCAGCTGAATGGTCTTATGAAGTTGTTTTGGGAGCTGTTTGTAGTTAGCAATACGAGAAAGAGAGAGAGGGTTGAATCGAGAGCAACAGTGGACCTAGGGCAAGTTGGTGAGTTCGTTATGGAATATCACAAGATGGTCTTCAAGAGTGCTGCTAAACAGCTTGAAGAATTTCTTCGCCAGAACAAAAGCAACAGTTTCAGTTCTATCGATAATCATAACGATCCGGAGCTCACCAAGCTAATTTGCTCCATTTCCCAATCAGAAAATGATCCAACTCGGTACCGTGAGAGTTACAGCAAATTAAGATCATGGACATATAAATCAATGGTTCTATATAAGTGTGAACTGCTCCGAGCTATTTTTCATGTGTTTATTCATGGTTACATGAATCCGGCAGAGAAAGGAAACACTCAAGAAACGAGAGTCTTCTCTAACAGTTTCCGTTTCAGTGAAGAACGAGAAATGATACAGTTACGAGACGCTCTTGCTTCATCTTATCTAGAGGAGCTAGAGTTGGCCCGTTCTCTTTTACAAAACAAGGTCACGTACCTGGGAAATCTCTGTCTTAAATGGCTGCAGCTGAACGGTTGCTCCACTGTGTTGGAGGAGTTGTTTCGGTGGGGAGCTTGGGTGATGGACAAGAACCCAAGAGTTGGGGACAGAAAAGAGAGCGTTCACATGCTTAAGGATGTGTTGCCTAAAGGAAGCACATGTGAAATCTGGAAGAAGGATACAAAAGAGGTGGTGGGCGATAAGTTCTGTGTTATGAAGATGAGGTCTAGGCCAGAGGATGCAAAGAAGAGCAGACTCATCAAGAGCTTATGTTACGTCTGGATGCGTATCTCTGTAAATCAAATCATGGGATTGGTTTCACTGCTGATTGATGTTATACATAGAAGCCTTAAGGTAGTGCAAGGGGAATACATTCACATGGAAGGAGAGATCATTTCGCAAATCTACAATGTGATTGCTGAGATTTTGCTTCTGGAGCTGTGCAGCGCATTGGTAAGGCTAAGATTTTCATGGCTGGAGATTTTGAAAAACTCAGAAGTTAAACTGGAGGAGACTGAAGGTGAGAAGAAAAAGAAGGAAGTGCTCAAAGATAAGTTCAGGAGCCTGTGCATGATGGTCAGTGGTGAGAAAGTCACGGTAGTATCAGACCCTATTGTCGACTCTCAGTGTCGTGGCGTCACCGGCGCGTACAGTTGGAATGCTGACATGGATGGGAGCATGAAGGCTCGAGCCTTGAGATACAGCATCATGACTGGTTACATGAACAACAAGGACACTATGGAAGTCAACCCAAAAGACTTGATTGTGGATGAATTGAGGGAGAGATCTGATGCAAACAAGAGCGACAAATATGTCAAGGAACTCGTCCTCTTTCCCCTCGAGACTACTCTCCTCACATCAGGTTTAAGCCGTGATGAATCCAACATCTTCAGAAACAAAATCGACAGGATGCTTACACTCGGTCTGTACATGGAGGATGAGCAGGAGAACAACAGAAGAATTCAGATGCCATCACTCGTAAAAGATGCTTTGGGAGTTATATGTTTCTGCAGCTCTAGCAGCATGAAACATTTCTTCAGCATGACCTTGGGGACAAGGTCAGTTTTATTGGGGCCGGTATTGATACGAGTGGACCTGAAACGTGGATTGAGAAAGGCCCAATAGATGCAAGTCCAAGAAAAGCCTCAGTCTAGGGACTATAAGAATAATGACGCTTGTTTCTTTTAGTTTTATCAAAGAATTCAGTCATCAGTTATTTGGAGAGGGGAGACTCCCTTGTTCTCCTTGTAACAGGGTGATTTGAATCAATAAGAATTCTCTTTGTTATCTGATAATCGTATTTGAGAGTTTGAGAGATCATTCACGTAACAGACTCGTTGCCTATAAGTTCTCGCAGTCAGAGACTAATAAGACATTCGAGAACCTATTGATATCAATGATGGATGAAACTGGCAAGAGCCAATTGAGACAAAGCACCATACATAACGTACAAGACTCTACGATCAAACAACTTTGAGCAACACGTGTAGATATACTTTTCAAACAGAACATAATATTTTTCTTTTCCAGTTGGTGCTTCATTACAATGAAACCAAAATGAATTCGCTTTCAATAGCAATAATCACTAAATCAAGCAACAAAGATCATTGAATCACCCGGAGATTTGTCATGACATTATAGATTGTCGTAATCAATTTGTGCTGTTTGGCATACGGAGTTTGTCAAAACTTACAGATTTACCATCAATCATGTGTATCTTCAAAAGACTCTCAGCCACATTAGAGTATGCGAAGACTATAAAACCAAAGCCAGTGACTCGATCCTTCATGATAAATATTGGAAATATTCTAGAGAGCAAGATATGTATCTTGACATATTGATAACACCTTTCAAATAATGTAAATGTTTTTAATCCTTATTGTCTAATTTTTATCACAATATAATATATATGAAAATATTTTCCGGTTGGACTTTACATGTTTGCTATCTATCTACAAAACTTATTTTCCAAGATACACTAGAGTCTGACTTGTACTGAGTGTACGTGTATTTTTTTTTCATTTTGATTCACATTGAAGAATTGTTTGATTTTTTTTTTATTTATGTTAATAGACGATTTTTCTTATTGATATATGGTAGTTAGATAAATATTTTTTAGTTTATATTTTAGATGTTAAAATTATATGTTTTTCTGGGTTTTTTTAATTAGTTTTTGACAACATTTGATTTTGTTTTATTCGCTTTTAAAAGAATTTATATTTGATTATGTTTACTCCCAATTATAAATATTAAACGCGTTGAGCGCGGAGGATTAGTTTGATGATTATTTTCTATTTGTTTTTTTACCGATTTTTTATTTGAGATCATTATATTTGTTTATATTACTATTAATTTTAATTATTTATGTTTTCTAGAATAAATAATTTTTATATAGGTTTCGGATCTACATAGTAATTTTTAAAAATTATATAGTGTGGATATTTTCTTGATCCGTCTTAAGCGAGAATTAGTTTGATGATTTTTTTATTCGAGATCGTCATGTTAGGTTTATGATAGAATATATTATAGTTAAGAGGTTGTTGGAAAAATATTTATTAAAAAACTAAAATAATCAAATACATGTTTATGTGTAGTTAGTTAGAATGCACCACATGATTTGTTTAAAAAAAAAAAATTCTTACTTGGTTTGCAATCAAATATTGTAATGTGGAACTTAAATGTTTTCAAGTAATATAGACAATGAAATAAAAATAATATCAAAAATTAATATGGAAAAACTAATATTATTTCTTGGACAAAAAAACTAATATTATTTTTCAAATAAAATAATGTTAGTAATAATAAGTAAAAAATTATTTTTATAAAATTAATATTATATTCAAAATAATTTCTATAAATTTGGGATTATGCAATATTCATTAAAATTGCAAATGGTATATTCATCAAGATTACATATTTCAGTTTCATAAAATATAGGCTACGAAAATAAATATAAATGATAAGCATGTTGAAAAAATAAATTAAAAATAAATAAATGATAGAAATAATATATTTAATTATATAAAATCAAATATTGTATACAAACAAATAGTACATTATAAAAAATATTTAAGACTTATAATTTTGAAATCCACAAATATATTTTAAACTAAATATTAAATCAAAAGATACTTAATTAAATAATTTAATATAAAATTACTTTTATAAATAATAAAAATAAATATCTGGTAATATACACATATTAACATAAATAAATATATTTTGAATATATTTAAACCAATAAAAAATAGAACTTGAAAATTTACCTTTGTATATCTCCTCTTTTTATGTATGAGATGTATTCCAATACTCGATTTAAGTTGCTCGGTTTGTCTTTAAATTCGTTGGTATTTCCGGTCTATTAGACTAAAGAAGTATCACATTTTCTCTTCCATCAAATAGGAGATGAGCCAAAGAAACCAGAGTTAATTGCACCCAATGTATTTTTTTTTAAAGTAATAGCAATGTTGTATCTTCTGAAAACTTTGTGCAATTATGTATCTTTTTATCTTCTTGTGAGCGAAAATGACTAATTTACCCTTCACTATTTATTCAATTTACCTTTATAGTTAGTTAGCTCAGTTAACTATTTGATCTAACTAGTTAAACATTTTTAAAAATTGGATGTCTATTTAGTTTGTTTTGAACTACTTGTATCTAAATTAGATAGATTAAAACAAATTGTATGAGATAAATATATTTCGGTTATGATTTTGTGATATACAACCACGAACACCCATGGATATCGAAGCTCATCCAGGCGCAAATATGCATTGTCTAGTAGTTTGCGGCTCATGACTGGTCACCGGCGATAGAGCCTGGAGATTCATCGTTGACATAGAGAGATTATCTCGGACCGTCACAATGAAGCTGAACATGAAGATTGAAGACCTCGTCGCCCTTGTTATGAAAAAAGTTTGGTTTGGAATGTACCTCGAAAGCAAAGCTCAGCTACTTGCCGGTTCTTACTTTGTCCTCTGCCTGCAGTGAGAGCTCGCCCCCTGTTATGGTAACAACAGATTTTGGATTATCCTGTTTCATGGATATTTTGTCAGTTAACCGCTCAATGAAGCTATTCCTGTCTCTGGGAAAGATAGTTAGGAAAGAAGGCGATTCTGCAAAGAAAAATGTGTCAAAGGAAGCTCACAGAGGGAGGTATATGACGTATGTTAGGCTATTATGTGACACACCTACGTCTGGTAGCAGAGCATCTCCGATCATGCTCGACGATGACATTGTTGAAACGCTTGACTCGATTTTTTGTACTTATTCACCTCCACGCAAACCAAGCTTTGAGGGAATGATTGTTCCATTCGTCAGGCCATCCTTCAAGCAAGAAATTCTTGCCACAACTGCAAATCAGCGCTTACCGTCGTTCATTTATGCCAACTACCCGAAAAACCGTTCACCTGTCGAACGTGGTAAGTTACTCAATCTCGCTTTATTTCATTTTCCAAACTTGTAGATGCGAGGACTTCGGTCCCCAAAAAAAAAAATCCCAATTAACAACCATTAATGGCTGTTTTTTCAGACTATCCATCCACCGCAGATTTAACAGAAAGAACGGACGAACGCTGTCCCAGCAACAAGCAACTATTCAGTTTTGAATTATTAGACAGAGATAGACAAGAAGATGACCTCACCAACAATGATAACATAACGAAAGTTCTTCCAAACAATCCACCAAGCGATGATTTAGTGGATATAGAAGTTAATTACGTCGCAGGTAACATGCCTCAATTCAGCTCTGAATTACAAGATAAATCTAGCCAAGAAAAGTGCACCGGTAACTCCTAGAGAAAAAAACCTACGCTTCCCAACAGCCCGCCTCGCCCCGTATTAGTGGATAGATCTATTGAATTCTTTCCAGATAAGAGGCCTCCTCTAGGTTTCGATCTGCTAGATAGTCAAGAAGATGTATCCACGAACACTGAAAGTGTTAGTCACGTGGTGCCTAGACATCCTTCTGGCGATGCTGAAATGGCAAAAGGGGGAGAAGAAAAATGCACACCAAATGATGATGAGAATGGAACGCCAGACGAGGTACCAGTGGATGTAGGAAATGTGGATCGTGAGTTTTGGTCCAACCTCATCGACGATGAATAGGGGGCTCCAACGCACTGAATGTGATGACCGAAATCCCATAAGAGCAGGTAATAGATCCAAACAAAGAACTGGTGAATCTTGTCCTGTACAGGAAGAATATGTGTACAAGTGGAGCGCTACTGAATCTGTTGGCAACTCCTACCTTGTTGAAGCCGAACAAGCTCATATCCCGCCAATGGTGGATGACAACAATTATCAACGAGATCATGTCCCTGATTTAGATTTAGACTCAATGGGTGATGATTTGTACAAGGATAAACTTTTCAAGGACAAAGAAGATTGCCTGGTATGGTTAGCAATCCATGCTATAAAGAACAAATTTCATTGTCTAAAACCTATATCCACTCTTCAAAAAATTGTTATCCATTGCATGGATAAGACTTGAAACTGGCGTGTTATGGTTCATGAGACGAAGGACACTGAGTATTGGTAGGTACGCAAGGAGAGTTACATTACTCTTGCCGTACTGACACTAGGAACAAGTACAAGAAACTTGGCACTTCCAAGGTCATTGCCACAGTTTTCAAAGATAGATATTCAGACCCGACATCTGGTCCAAAACCATCTGGACTCAGAGCATTATTGATGAAGGAGCTACGTATCCGTACGCCGTATAACAAGTGTTGGCGTGTACGGTCCAAGGTACTCATGATGCTACGAGGTACAGATGATGGATCTTTTAGGAAGCTACCAGAGTTTTTGCATATGCTTAAACTTGCTAACCTGGCACGATTGCTGATCTCGAGACCGAGGTAGGCGCATTAGGCTGCGAGTGGTTTCTATATCTGTTCTTAGCATTTGGCGCATCCATAAAAGGTTTTGCGAAGCTGCCCAGAATGATTATAGTGGATGATATATATTTGAGTGGTAGATACGAGGGAGTTCTGCTAACTGAAAGTGGACAGGATGCTAATTTCCAAGTCTTTCCACTGGCGTTATGTATAGTGGACAAAGAGAATGAGGAATCCTGGACATATTTCTGTACAAGCTTGAAAAGATTATCGCTGACAGCTCCACATTGACATTCATATCGGACATATGCCAATCAATATACAAATCCAAGGGTAGGATTTTTCCTCGAGCTCACAATGAAGCATGTCTTGAGCACGTTCAGAGAAATGTTAGAGCCATTTTTAAATCCGCAGGACTTTTGCAACTGGTCAAGTCGGCGGGGAATGCATACATAATTGGTGGCTACCGCGAAGTTACAATCATATACGTAACAACAATGCAGTATGCGCTAAGTATCTTGACAATATAGGCGTTGAACATTGGACTAGAGCATATTTCAAAGGAGAACGTTTAAATCTAATGACAAGCAACGTTTCCAAGACATTGAATAAAGCGTTACTTGATGGGAGAAGCGAACCCATTGTAGATCTTGTCAAATGTATATGGTCTATGTTGATCAGGTGGTTCAGTTGTCGACGTAAGAAATCAGTGGCACACCAGGCTGATGTTTTTATCGAGGTTGATAAGCTAATGGATGAACATATACAGTTAGTTCACGGATCTAAGATAGCTAATGTTCGCACTTTAATTTTGAAATTGTTGGACAATTTGGCGGGGAATCGATTCATGTTATTCCGGATGACAAGCGATGCACATGCAAGATATTTGACAAGCTCAAAATCCCATGCGGCCACGCGTTAATAGCTGCGGACAGTCTTGACGTAGGCTATGCGACTCTATGCGATTCTCATTATAAGAAATCAACGTGGATGTCAACTTACGAAGGAGTGGTAAACCCATAGGGAAATCCTAACGACTTCGATATACCGGATGATGTTCGCAACCGTTACATGTATCTACCAGACATCGACAAACCATCTGGTAGACCTAAGGAAGAAATGTATCCATCCATCGGCGAATACCAGGAAATACCCTTAACCTTAGCTGTGTGTTTATATGTAGGCTTCTAATTGTTCTAAATTCTATCTTTGCAATACTGGTTTTAGAAGGAGAAGACCCCTCGTTCCACACCAAACAGATGTTCCAAATGCGAAGAGTCAATCACAACCGTGCTACTTGCAAAACATAATAACAATCAGTTTGAAATTTGCTTTTTGTATATAACTAATCTTTTTTTGTTTGATGAAGAGTGGATACCTGCTACACTCCTTATGTTGGATGACCCTTTTTTTTTTGTAACTAACGATCATATTTTGATGGATACTTGTTGAATTACTTCGCTTTGGATTTCATATCTTTTTGTTATTCATCTCCCTTCGACACATTATCTTGTCAACTGTGTTATTCGTAGGTACCTTCCAATATAGATAGAATTAGCGTTTATTTCCACCATTCGAATAAACATCTAATATTAATTTACTTATGTAGCTTCACAACAACAATAAGGTGTGTTAATACATTTTAGTCCACATTCAATGATTTGATTTGATGGTGACCATTTGAAAAACTAATGATGTGGTTTATAGTTTCACCATAAAGCTGCTACTACCCTCTTGAATAAGTTGTCGACCGCCTACTTATTTTTTATACATATGTCTAATGATGTTAAACATAGTTTCAACGAAACTACATTGACTCGTAGTTACGAATAACTTTCAACCAGTCGTAAAACGCTACGTATTACCTTCAGACACAGATACAAACTGTCCATTTAACATACCTTTTGTGGATCGTTATTCTTAATTCTCTTTCTCTTATTGAGCTCATCATTTCCTAAATCCTGAACATGTTATAAATTAGAGGCTACCACACGAGTCCTACTACACGACCCCCTATTACGTCGTAACACAAATGTTTCCCAAAATGAGTTTCACGTCTGTCTCAACTGTCCCTGATTATAATCAACAATTACCATGTAGGCCGGTAGGCATCGCAGCCTCAACTATGTGTTGGTGTGGAGAACGCATTAAAGTAGGATATGGTAGAACTCGCGCTAACCTTCACCGGAGGTGGTTCAAATATCCCCAAGCTAGCCGAGTTATATCAAAATAAGATTCCTTGTCCGTCCTTATTATTTTTTACCAAACTTCCTTTAAAAAATACTTCTTTCTTCAAATACAGTTCCTAAGTGAAAGTCATATACGCGAGTGGGTTGACGACGCGATAATGAAAAAAGTGGACAGAGTTTCCAAGGATATCAAGAAAATGCAAGAGGACGTTAAGGTTTTAGAGAAGTAATTGAATTCTGTTGGAGACGAATTAGCGATCAAAATGGCTAGAAAGATCTCCGTTGAGGTCGCTAGGAACAACAACGCTCTTTATACTAAGAGGCATGTACATGAAAAGATTAACAAGCTGCACATTATCTGGATTGCAGCAGTCTCTTTTTGTGCAGCCGCGTAAACGTTTGGGCAGTTAAAGGCACACATATAATCTTTAGGTTGTTCGACTCTCGTGATATAATAAAAGAACTTAGTGGTGTTAATAATCTGAATGAGCCACTGGGACAAAATAGAAAAAACACTCTCTTAAAGCCCCATCGACCCGAGTTCGAGCACCAACAGAGACAATTTTTTAGTTGTTCAAATTTAAGTGAAACGACGTCGTTTTTAACGAGAGAAACTAACCCCAACTTAATGGAGCATTAATAGTCCATTAATATATTTAACGACATGTTTATTTTCGCGAAGTCAACAATAAATTTGAGATTAAAAATTATAAACAATAAAAATTCAGGTTTTAAGTCATCTACAAGTTAAGGTTTAAAATGGCTCAAACGACAAAGTTGATGATTTTAAAGCAATTTTACCATTTATTTATACAAACCTCAGATTTCGGAATGCTGTTCAACTTTTGTCACAGTGACTAAAAAGTTTTTTTTTAATTATAATATTATATTAATATAATCAAACCGACCCAAACCGAGCATAACCGAGATACAAACCGCCTAATAACCAGAAGCAAAAAACCAAACCCTAACCGGAAAGAACCGTACATCTAAGGAATTAGATCGGAGCGATCTCCGACTAATTTAGGGACAACCCGACAGCCCGTCTCCGATACACGACGGTTGCGAGTACGGAGCCGCCGGCAACAGACTGAACCGGTGACACACGCCGAAGCATGCATCCTTCGCCGACCACTCTTCCTTCTTCCCGATTCATCGATCTACCTTTCACAGTTTGTCGCAAGCTTACCTTGCCGTACGAGGAGCACCTGTCAACGCCGTCGAGCTAATGGGCTAGCACCAGTCGCCTTCCTGACCGTCTTCAGACGAGCGTGGTCACGGACCACCGCCGAGCCTCCTCTTCGCGCATCTCCGACCCACCTATCTTCACGGCGACTTCTGCGCAAAAACAAGACCAGATCTACTTCTTCTCGCCGTCTCTGTGCACGCGATCTGCACCACCGTCGTCCTCTAACGGTTCGCAAACCGGTGACTTACCGAGATAAGTTGATTTGAAGAGCCCTCGCTTCCTCCTGCTCCACCGTGAAGAAACCCTTGGTGCGCTTCCGAAAGAACCAAACCGCGACACTTCCGGCACTAGACGACGACCCCGGCTTCATGAAGCTCTTTTAGGACCACCTGAGGCCTCTCACGGCACCGACGGAGGCCGTCAGCCACCGGAGAAACCTCCACACCCACGAACGAAGAAGACAGCGAAACCTAGGTTGGGAGAGAAAAAGTTTTGTTTTACTATTTATAGTCTGTTTCTTCACCTTTTTTATGCCAAAACAATCTAGGGGCATAATAATTTCCATGCAAGTCACAGTTTTGTATCCATATCCTCCATAACATCTCTCTCAATACTATTAACAAACGAAGAAGACAGGTGTCAGAGAGTGAAAGGAGATTGGGATGTTTCACGAACGCCCTTAATCCCTGGATTTTTCTTACGTATTTGTGTGTTTGGTGACGCAAACGCGTTTTTCTTTTTTCGTCTTCTTTTGCCCCTAACATTCGTCTTCTTTTACTATTTTGCCATCCCACTTCCGTACAAAGTACAAATCCCTCTACGCACCTGCCAATGCCATCCATGGAACCTGAAAAGTAATTTAAAAACATGACGAGAGATGTCACCAAAATCTGCCGGTTGAAAATTCGTGCGTGACAGAGACAGATGTATATTCCAAGACGAGTAATTAGAATGGTGAAAGAGCCGATGGATTTGTATTTTTTTTAGGGAAAAATGACAAAAAAAACCTGAACTATTCAGAACTGGCCATTAAATACCCAGACTAAGGAGCTGCCCATAACAAACCTGAACTAAAAGTTGACTTACCAATTAATACCCCTACTTGTAGTTGACCTCTCCAAAATAGCATTCCGTTAACTAAATTAACAGCTGTGTTAGATAACGTTAATGAAGACGTTAAATGGTTCCGTTAGCTATATACGGCGTCGTTTTGGCTTTAATTTTGTATAATCATATAGAACCAAACGACGTCGTTTTGTATATGGCAAAAAATTAAAACCCAGAATTAAGCTGGGTTCGAACCGTCGACGAGAGTGTGAGAGAACGAGCGTCGTAACCATTGAGCCATTAGTGTCTCTTGTTTATGATGTAAATACAAAATCTCTTAAGCTTTATTTATTCCTTTTACCATTAAATTCCCAAATCGTCGTTTTTGGATGACTCAAACCCTAATTTGCTGAACACCGAGAATCTGTGACGACTGCGTGGTGATGAAGTATGCCTTGATGAGCTTTCGCAGGTAAATTATGTATTTTATCACAGTTCATAAATTTACTTCTCTACAATTTATAACTAGTTAACTATAGTTTCATAGATTTTTCTTACTTCTCTGTAATATAGAAAAATGTTATTCTAGTTAAGTTGCTTTCCTTGCTTACTAATGTTTTCTTCTTCTTTATTTGCAGGTAATTGGTGGAAGGAAAGATCTCTCCATATTCACATGATCACATCAGGATTACGCACTTGATGATTAAGTAGATAACCCTATCCAATTAACTAAAATAAGTCATCTCGACATTAGTGTAATATGTTATTGAATCTTTTATCAGGAAGACAACGGAATCTAATACTTTCTTTCTATATAAAAGCGAGTATCATCGAGTGTGAATGGGTCCTTTAGTAACGGTCGGTCGCTTTAGACAATAATTGGTCTTTAGAGTGAGTAAAAAATAAAATCACTTGAGAGTTATTTTTATCACAAGAGTTATATATAAGTCAACAACAACGACCACCGTCAGACAAAACTAGCATCCAAAGGTAAAGGAAAAAAGATGAAAGGTTCAAGGAAACTCTCATCGTCGGCAACAACCACAGTCGTACACACTTTCTATAGTGAACACACTGCCCCTCCATCAACCAAAGAAATCCCAATTGAAATCCCATCTCCGGCTGCAAAAGCCACCGTCAAGGCTAACGCTTCCGCCGCCACAGCCGCAGCAAGAATCCAGTCTGGCTACCGTTCTTACAGGATCCGAGGTCTCTACAAGAAAATCGCTTCCGTCAACCGGGAAGCCAAACGAGTACAGAGCATGATCCAACGGCAAGAAACGGTGGACGCCATCAGAAGCGATGAGAAAGAACGGCTGAGGATGAACGAAACTCTGATGTCTCTGCTTCTGAAACTCGACTCCGTCCCTGGTTTAGATCCGACCATCAGAGAAGCTCGGAGAAAGGTGAGCCGTCAGATCGTAGGGATGCAGGAAGTACTCGACTCAATCTCGGAGGCCAAAGACGAGAATCAATGGTGGTCATACTACAATCTCGGAGTCGACTTCGGACAAGGCGGCACGTGGCCTCTATACTGGGAAGAAGCTGTGGAGGAAGAGATGTGTAGAGAGAGAGGCGGCGATGAAATGGAGGAATAAGGATCAGGAACCTTATCATCATCGCATACTTCATCACCACGCAGTCGTCACAGATTCTCGGTGTTCAGCAAATTAGGGTTTGAGTCATCCAAAAACGACGATTTGAGAATTTAATGGTAAAAAGAATAAATAAAGCTTAAGAGATTTTGTATTTACATCATAAAAAAGAGACACTAATGGCTCAATGGTTACGACGCTCGTTCTCTCACACTCTCGTCGACGGTTCAAACCCAGCTTAATGTTGGGTTTTAATTTTTTGCCATATACAAAACGACGTCGTTTGGTTCTATATGATTATACAAAATTAAAGCCAAAACGACGCCGTATATAGCTAACGGAACCATTTAACGTCTTCATTAACGTCATCTAACACATCTGTTAATTTAATTAACGGAATGATATTTTGGAGAGGTCAACTACAAGTAGGGGTATTAATTGGTAAGTCAACTTTTAGTTCAGGTTTGTTATAGACAGCTCCTTAGTCTGAGTATTTAATGGCCAGTTCTGAATAGTTCAGATTTTTTTTGGCATTTTCCCCATTTTTTTTACCACACTTTTTCTCTACGGCAATTAAAACTAGTTTTGATGTACATTTTTTAAATATATTTTATGGACTTTCCGATTTATTCTCTACGCAATTTTCCGATTTAATTATATATAATTATTTATTTAAAATAATATATATTTAACGCGTGATTATGATTTTATAAATAATTTTAATATTTATAAAATTAAAAATATATCAATTGAAATTGACTAATACATATTACTATCACGTATTCCAGTAAACAAATTTTGTTTTTAATAGTATAGATAATTAAATTTAGTTCATCTATTTTTTTGACCCGTTTAATAATGGTCTAAATAAAAAAAAAATATGTTTATTTTATAAATCAAAATGTAACTAATATATAATAACTCGTTCATTTAACATTCTGGATCGATTTAAGTTCATTTTAATGTTTTATAATTAAAATTAGTTAATTCAACTTTTTAACTTGTCTTCCATTTTTTCAAAAAGAAATTATCTTCCAATGAATATAAATATTTCTAAATAATTTTATAATGAAAAAATTAATCTATATTTCAACACATTTTACAGTAGTGTAATTATTTTGAAAACTTGTTAAAACAATCATTTAAAAACAATCATCTTAAAAATATTAATTGAATCAAACTTATCATATATTTTAATAATATATGTATTGAATTATTTTAATATTTTATCAAATTAAGAATATAACAATTGAAATAGTTAATACATATTTTTAACCCGTCTTCTAGTAGTCAATTTTTATTTTTTAATAGTATCTATACTATTAAAAACGGTTAATCTATTTTTAATATGTTTAATGTTTTATAATAGTCTAAATATAAAGATTTTTATGTCAATTTAATAGATTAAAATGTAACTAAAATTTTATTATTAAACTTTAATAATAAATTTTAATAATAATTATGCATTTAGAAATCATCTTTCTTGAAAATTAAGAAGTTAATAATATTTTATAAATTTTTCGTAATATAAATATATATATTAATATTTCAATTAGAAAAAGATATTAAAAGATATTATGAAAATATATTTCGAATAAAATTATAATTTAGAGAATATTTATATTATTATATAATTAAATTTTTTTTATAATAAATATAACAAAATTTCAAAATCATTTAAATATTTTTTTAAGAAATAAAAAAAATCATAAGAAATTGAAATATAAATAATTATAATATATATATATATATATATATTTAAAATAAAAGACATCTTTATATTAATTAGAAAGTGCTTTTGGCTTTATATTCGCTCTAAAAACGGTTGATTAATAATTTGCCATTAATGAATTTAGGTTTTTTACAATAGTAACCTTGGTTTATATATATAATTTTGTTATTATTACATTAGTTTTAAAAAGTTAGTTTTATTTACTTAGAGATATACATCATCACACAAAAAAATATATATTATTTTATTTTAGAGATATACATCATTCGGATAAAAAATAAAACGATAAATACGAAAATATTTCTGAATTATGAGTTTTTAATATTGATAACTATGACTGTTAGGAAATTTTGATAAATATATTAAAAAAATACTTTAATAACAAAGTTATATTATTTATAGATGTTTTATTATTATATTTTATTTTAATTTTTATGAGATTTAGATTGGATTAAAAAGTAAAATGATAAATTCGAAATATTTATTAATATTTTTAAATATTAATAAATATGTTTGTTATATTTATCATAATTTTATATAGTAAATTTGTATTATTTGTATAAATTTTGAATTTATATATATATAAATGAAAAAATTTAAGAAGAAAAATTATATATTGATGTTAATACATATAAATATATAATTATAATTTATTTTATTGTTAGTTTTATTTTAGAATAAATTGTAAAATATTTTAATAACAAGTTAAGTATAATAATGTTTATTTATATATATATATAATTACAAATTATCTATATATATATATTTATAATATTATTGTTTTTAAATTAAATTGATGTTTTAAAAAAATATATATATTTATGCGGTAATAATGTTTGTGCTCGCACATGGTGCGAGCGAATCATATTAGTTAAAAGATATTATGAATGTATTTTGGAACAAAATCATTAATTAAAGAATATTTCATATGGTCCACATATAGTCTAAATTTATATAATATGAAATTACCCTTAATGAATTTCTCAAAAAGCAAAGAAAATCAATGGCACAAAAAGTAATATCCCCGTAAGACCAAGGGTAGTTTCAAAAAAGGTCACATGTTTTAATAGTATAGATATGTATTGAATTATTTGAATATTTTATCAAATTAAGAATATAACAATTGAAATAGTTAATACATATTTTTAACCCGTCTTCTAGTAGTCAATTTTTATTTTTTTAATAGTATCTATATTATTAAAAACGGTTAATCTATTTTTAATATGTTTAATATTTTATAATAGTCTAAATATAAAGATTTTTATGTCAATTTAATAGATTAAAATGTAACTAAAAATTTATTATGAAATTTTAATAATAAATTTTAATAATAATTATGCATTTAGAAATCATCTTTTTTGAAAATTAAGAAGTTAGTAATATTTTGTAAATTTTTCGTAATATAAATATATATATTAATATTTCAATTAGAAAAAGATATTAAAAGATATTATGAAAATATATTTCGAATAAAATTATAATTTAGAGAATATTTATATTATTATATAATTAAAATTGTTTTATAATAAATATAATAAAATTTCGAAATCATTTAAATATTTTTTTAAGAAATAAAAAATCATAAGAAATCGAAATATAAATATATTTAAAATAAAAGATATTAAAAGATATTATGAATGTATTTTCAAAATCATTAATTAAAGAATATTTCATATGGCCCACATATAGTCTAAATTTATATAATACGAAATTACCCTTAATAAATTTCTCAAAAAGCAAAGAAAATCAATGGCACAAAAAGTAATATCCATCGTAAAACCAAGGGTAGTTTCAAAAAAGGTCACATGTTTTAATAGTATAGACTAGATTTTGACCCACGCTTAGAAAGCACAGATTTATTTTTTGTACAAATTTAAATTATATTTATTTTGTTATTAGTAATTAAAAATTTTAATTATGCAATCTAATTTTGTTTATAATTTTTTAATCCGCATTATAAAATAAATTAATAATTTAGGTTTAAAAAAAAGAATTGTGTGTTATTTGAGAATTCGAAATTGGCTAATTTATTTTTCAACCCGCTAAAAATGCAATCGTAAAAACAAATTATTACGAAATAAATTAATTTAATATTATTTTAAAATTTTATTATAATATAAACATGAATATTTATATTTGAAATAAAAAAATAAAAAGATATTAAAATATATTATATTTAAATTTTGAATATAATCATAATTAAAGAATATTATCTTATATATACAAAATAGTTGATGTTTAAATTATTTAGTTATATTTATAAATTGATTTAATAGTTTCATGTTTATATATATATAATTAATTAGAAAAGTGAAACCCATTATATTTAGTTTGTTTGGATACATGTTTAATAATTGCCTTGTTTGAAAACATGGATAGTAGAGAAATTGTTATATTCCTTAATTATCCTTAATGAATATTAAAAACACTCTTAAATCTGTAATGGCACAAATTGTAAATAACACATGTCTCAAAAGTTAGTTTCCTAAAGACTCTAATTTTTTAATAGTATTGATAAGTCTTCAACACAAATTTCATAGTTTCTTATACAAAAAAAAAAAAAAATCAAATATGACTTTGGTACCTTATATTATATTCTTACACGCTCATGGCAATGTACATATATAATTTTTTTCTCAAATGTCACATGCATTTTGTATATATACCCATAACTTTGATATCCTTTCATTTTCATTAATTATAGAAAACGAGTTTGTTTGAGCTCTATGTTATTATGACGATCTAAGTATGTAACTAGCTAACCTTTTAGTGTGAATTTGAAATTCTCATAAAATCGAGGATTGTCATAACCAAACTTGAGAAGAAAAAAATAGTGAGTATAAACTTAAGCCAAAAATGACCACAAACTTTTACTTATTTGGATAAATAGTTAAATGGTGAATACTTAATTAACATTTGGACTAAATTAAATAGTAACGTTTTCAGCTAAATAAGATGATCAGGTTACATGTGCTGTTTTTATTATTCATAACTAAATTTTGAAAGTTCATGACATATATAAAAATTTAAAATTAACAAATACGATAATTTTTATAACCCTTCAACATGAATAAATAGCATGTCATACGAACAAAGTAGCATGTTATGTGTTTTCAAATTTCAAACATAAATATTTTTCCATGCTACCATTATCGATAACTATGTATTTTCACTAAAACTTTGATTAGTAAACTTTAAAATAATAAAACTGTATTTAAACGTAATACTTACAAAATCGTATTTTGGATTCTCAGTTTTACCATTGAGTTGTTATGTTACCACGAAGCCTAAATAAACAGTTACTTGTCTCTTCTATATTTTGGCTATTTTCTTAAATTCTTAATTAACCATTAAATTTGTAAACATATTGGAAAACAGTAAAATTTACATGGCAGAAGTGACAACAGGAGAGGAAATACATTACTAAAGAGTAATTAATAAAGAAACAGTGGTTAGTAGTGGTACTGCCGTAGTTGGCTCAATCTTCTTCCGTTATAGGATGGGTCTTTCCTTTCCTCCGGTGGTTTGTGGCATTAGTGGTGCATAAGTTGTTGCCACTTGTTCTCGATCCGCGGTGTGGTTTCTTAGTTGATGAGTGGGTGGTCTTAGTCATTGTTTTAGGCTTTGGTTTTGCTTCGACTAGTATATCTTCTTATGCGTTGAATCTTTACCGTTAGTCTCCTTTGTGCCGCTCTTCGTATATATGAATAATGAGTCTTGTCCTCTAGTCGGTTCATTTATCGGTTCTAGTAAGGCTAACCTCGTGTGGGGACGCATAGATATCGGTTTAGACTTGGTAGGATTAAGATTAGGTGTGGAGGAATTAGATTCGCGTTTCGGTTTCTTTGTGGCCTCTAGTCGTTGTTCATGGGTTTAGTTTGTGCGGTTTGCCGCTGTCTATAGGTTCTCCGCTTCTCGGGGGTCCTTTTATCGATGTCTAAGGAGTTGTAGGTTCCGCGTCTATTTCTCTTTTCCACCCTTTATTCTCTTGTGAGCTATCGCAGTTGGTTTCGGTTCATTGTGGTTTAGTCGCCCGATTGTGGGTTTTGCTGCCCGTTGGTGGGTTCTAGACTGCGGAAGGAATTTGTTCCTTGCCGCCTTAGTTGTCCGATATTCGTTCCCGTAGGGAAGGTCGGATTGGTTGCGTTTGAAAGTTTGTAATCCGCGGTTAGTGTCTTTTGATGATATATACAACACCAGATGACAAAAAAAAAAAAAGTAGTGGTACTGCCGTCCAAAAGTCAAAAGGTCAGAGTGGCATTGTAAGTAAATAAACGGAATAAAAATGGGCATTTAAAATGGTGCAAGAGAGTCATCACAATTTGCACTTTTATTATATCCTCTTCTTCTTCTTCTTCCTCCTCATCAAGCTGATTCTTGAGTCCGCAATCAAACCTTCTTCTTCTCTCTGTCCCCTTCCAACAATCTCATCCCCAATCAACAAAATCCTTTCAGGTTAGCTTCCCTGATGATCTTATGCACTCCCTTTCTCTTTTGTTTTTCATGTCAGTTAAACTATTCAACTCCATTTGTTTCTGTATTTAAAAATTGCTCCTTTTTTCTTCTTCCATAAATGAAACTGTTTGCTTATCTAATTAACTCGGTTTTAAGTCTTTGATCATAGGGCTTTTGAATCCTAGCTTTTAGGAATTACTTGTTTGATTTTGGTTTGGTGCAAGAGATTATTATACCAAAATCAATTTGTCTATGTCTTGTGTTGGTTCAAAATCTCCAAACTTTTTACTAACGAATGTATAAAATCATGTCGCGGTGCCTAAATTTATAATCTTAATCAATCCAATAGTCCGATTTACGATTCCATAGGTAAACCTCTGATTTAGGTTTTGACTCCAACCTGCAATCGGATTTGGTTTCTGTAGAGATAGATAGTGGAAAGCTTCTATTTTTGGTAATAGAAGGCAGTAGTACCAAATACGGATCTTTGATTCATGAACGATGTTAGATCTGTTCTCTGATGACCCTATGATTGATTGATTGTGAGCAGACTTGCTAAGGAAACTTGAGTACATTTCGTTCACAACGAACGCGTGTTTGAAACGAGACTTTATTTTCTTCTTGTATCACAAATCATAGTGTCTGTATTTAGTTTTTTTTGCTCTGCTGTGTAGCTCACTTGTCCTTCTCTTACTTTCCATGGAGACAGGTTCGGTACAAATACACTGTAAGATAAAAGACAATCAATCAGAGGGAGCCTTTTTCAATGCAAACGTCTCAGAAACATCACAGTGCGGCTGGACTGCACATGCTGTATCCGCAAGTCTGTTGTTCACCTCAGTTCCAAGTGGTTGACAGCAAGGGCTTCTCCGATATCCCATCCAAAGAAAGCTTCTTCACCCTCGAATCCTCCACTGCTTCTGGTAGTCTTCCTTCGTATGACTCCCCTTCTGTGAGCATCACATCTGGCCGGAGCCCATTTTCTCCTCAGGGCTCTCAGTCTTGCATCTCGGATCTCCATACTTCCCCTGAAAACGTATATGGTTCTCCCTTGAGCGGGGCGTCTTCCTATGTCTATGATGAAGCCGGAGTCAAGAGTAAGATTCAGGAACTTGAAGTCTCACTGCTGAGTGGTGATCCTAAAGTTGAAGAATACTCAGGTTTCAGCCCCTCTGCTGGGAAGTCGTGGAATTGGGATGAGCTCTTGGCATTGACTCCGCAGTTGGACTTGAAAGAGGTGCTGGTGGAGGGTGCTCGGGCGGTCGCTGATGGGGATTTCGCTACAGCGTATGGATTTATCGATGTCTTGGAACAGATGGTGTCGGTCTCAGGCAGTCCGATCCAACGGCTAGGCGCTTACATGGCAGAAGGGCTTAGAGCAAGGCTTGAGGGATCTGGGGGTAATATATACAGAGCCTTGAAATGCAATGAACCAACGGGAAGGGAACTGATGTCTTACATGGGGGTTCTCTATGAGATCTGTCCTTACTGGAAATTTGCATACACAGCTGCAAATGCTGCGATCTTGGAAGCAGTTGCTGGGGAGAACAGAATCCACGTTATCGATTTCCAGATTGCACAGGGATCACAATACATGTTTCTCATCCAGGAGCTTGCAAAACGCCCTGGTGGGCCGCCGTTTCTACGTGTTACGGGTGTGGATGATTCACAGTCCAATTATGCCCGTGGGGGAGGACTCAGCTTGATAGGTGAGAAGCTCGCAAAGATGGCGCAGTCATGCGGTGTCCCGTTTGAGTTTCACGATGCGATCATGTCCGGGTGCAAGGTGCAGCGGGAACACCTCGGTGTGGAACCTGGTTTTGCTGTCGTTGTTAACTTCCCGTACGTGTTGCACCACATGCCTGACGAGAGCGTAAGTGTTGAAAATCACAGAGACAGGCTGCTCCATCTAATCAAGAGCCTCTCACCGAAACTCGTGACGCTAGTGGAACAAGAATCCAACACAAACACATCGCCTTTCCTGTCACGGTTTGTGGAGACACTAGATTACTACACAGCGATGTTTGAGTCGATAGATGCAGCTCGGCCGCGGGATGATAAACAGAGGATAAGCGCGGAGCAACACTGTGTGGCGAGAGATATAGTGAACATGATAGCATGCGAGGAGACAGAGAGAGTGGAGAGACACGAGTTGCTAGGGAAGTGGAGGGTCAGAATGATGATGGCTGGGTTCATGTGCTGGCCGGTCACTGCATCCGCAGCGTTTGCAGCGAGTGAGATGCTTAAAGGTTACGACAAAAACTACAAACTAGGAGGGAGTGAAGGAGCACTCTATCTCTTCTGGAAGAGGAGACCCATGGCTACATGCTCCGCTTGGAAACCAAACCCAAACCAGATTGTGTAGGACATGGTGGTGAACTGAGAGTGGATGAAGAAGAAGAAGAGCAGACAACACACACATCTGTCGCCTGTAAATTTTTGAGGATGTGCAATGATGTTTTTAAGTTGTAACACAAACTATACAAGTCAACTAGTTATATATACATATGTATACAAACCAAACCTGGTGATGGTTGTTTTTTCTCTTGTAAATTTGCTGTTGGTGTGGGGTGGGTGCTACTAATGAAATATAACCAAAGCATTAATTAGTTCATTGTTCTATAATCTTATGTAATAACCGGGGGTGCTCTGGTTGTAGCCCCATCGAAATTTTGAAATTTGGGGGAAACCACACGTAACTTGCAACTCATGATTTTCCCCATCTAAAAAGTTTGTATGTTTTTTTTCCCATTTTAAGTTTCAATCATGTTTTTAACCCCAATGTCGTTAAATCTTAACGTTTAACGCCAAATCGACACTTATTCTAAACGGATGCTCTGGTTGTAGCCCCATCGAAATTTTAAAATCTGGGGAAAACCACACGTAACTTGCAACTCGTGATTTATCCCCATCTAAGAAGTTTGTATGTTTATTTCCCCATATTAAGTTTCAATCAGGTTTTTAACCTCAAAGTCGTTAAATCATAACGTTTGTCGTCAAATTGACACTTAAACCGGTTTTCGATTAATTAAAATCGTTTAACTCATATTAAATCTATAACTAGATTTTGACCCGCACTTAGAAAGTGCGGGTTTAATTTTCTTTACAAATTTTACTTTTTATTCATTTTGTTAATAGTAGTTTAGATTTTTAATTATGTAATCTAATTTTGATTATAATTGTTTAACCAACATTATAAACAGTAAGTTTGCAATTTAGTTTTTTTTTTTTAAATGAATTATGTGTTATTTGGAGGAGATATATCGTAAGGATTAAGAGATTAAAATAACGATTTCGCATTATATATTTTAATATGTGTTGTATCGTAAGATCATAGTTTGGAAAAATATATATATGTGAAAACAACTATTGTAAAAGTTATGTGGTATATGTTTAATTGTTATTATATTTATCTAAAATATTATTTTATAAAATACATGTTGTAGTCGTATATATAATTTGTAAATTTGATGGAACTATCCGTTAAAACTTCATTCAAACATAAAGCATAATTTGACGCTTCAAATATTTGAATAATATAAGTATGAAATCATTTTATTATTTTTATTAAGTTTAAAATATATCAACTGAAATTATTTACTATATGCGAATTTTTTTATAGAAAATTTATAATCGAGATTGGCTAATTAATTTTTCAACCCGTTTAATTAATTAAATATTTTCCAGTTTGATGGAAAAACTTGCTAAAAAGTACAATCGTAAAAACATCAATCGTAATATGTATATATATATATTTGAAAAAAAGATATTAAATATATTATAAATATATTTTGAATTAAATCATAAATTAGATAATCTTAATTTATATATAATAGTTGATGTATAAATTATTAATTATATTTATCAATTAATTTGTTTTGATTTTAATTAATTAGGAAAGTGGGACCCATTAGAATTTGGTTGTTTGGCTACATGTTTAATAATTGTCTTGTTTGGAAACATGAATTGTAGAGATAATGTTATATTCTCTAATTACTCATAATGAAATTTAATTAAATCATTAATATACATTATTTTACAGTTTTACCCTTAATGAAGGTTACAAATCCTAATAATATCAAAGGCAAATTCCGGGAACAACATTTATGTATCATGGCAAACCTTCCTGTTTTAATAGATTAGATATTTCTCTCTTTCATAAAATAGAAAAAACAAAAAACAAAAGATATTGAAACCCTCTGTATGAGAAAAAGGTTTCACTAAACCTAGAAAAAAACTCATTTGCGATAGAAAGAGGAAAAACAGAAACCCTAAGTCACGATTATTCTCTAATCGAAACCCCTATTGTCGAAATTCAGAAACGTTGAAGAAAAAATCACAATTTCCGTGGCCTGAATACTCGGCTCTAATTAGTTTGACGAGAAAATTATGGACAAATCGACTAGTGTGTATAAGAAAGTGATAGCACAGATAGTGAATCTGAAGGTGAGTTTGACGAAAAAATTATGGACAAATATGAAGGTGAGTTTTAATTAATCGGAAATCGGTTTAAGTGTTGATTAGAAGGTAAATGTTAGGATTTAACGAAATTGGGGTTAAAAACATAATTGAAATTTAATATGGGGAAATAAACATACAAACTTCTTATATGGGGATAAATCACGAGTTGCAAGTTATGTGTGGTTTTCCCCAGATTTTAAAGTTTCGATGGGGCTACAACCAGAGCTTCTGTTTAGGGTAAGTGTCGATTTGACAGTAAACATTATGATTTAACGACATTGGGGTTAAAACATGATTGAAACTTAAAATGGGGGGAAAAACATACAAACTTTTTAGGTGGGGGAAAATCATGAGTTGTAAGTTTCGTGTGGTTTCCCCCAAATTTCAAAATTTCTATGGGGGTACAACCAGAGCACCCTAATAACCGGTGTGAGTTGACTGAAGGTTATGAAGTAAAAAACATTAAGACAAAATCTACAGGTCAGATTGGGTTATGTCTGATAAGCAGCCTTAAAAAGAGTTCACCAACCCACAAAACCAAAGGTTGAACAAAGTACAGGTCATCACCTCCATTTTTATTCTTTTACTTTTGTAAGGTTCAAGCTTCCCTTATTGCCTTTTAATTCTCCATACAATAATAACAAATATATAATTCCTGCTAGTGTTGTTTATCTAATCCTCTTATCATTGTTTCATTTTTTCTTCTAATATTTATTTATTGTTCTATTATATATTATTATAAAAATTATTATATTACAATTTTACAAACGGACAATTCTACCAATTTATGAAGATTTATGTATGAGGGTACTATTTATACCATATTAAATCATCTTATGAAGATGCATGAACTCATATAAACCTTCTACTATAAAAGTACTAATAAAACTTTAATTAAACCGCTGGAGCAAGGGTTCCAATATCATTGTTTCATGTAATAAGTTTAGTAACCAAACCTTAAGACTTGGAAGCAAAGAAGGAAAGAGTCCCATTTATTTGAAAATCCTTTTTATAATTCAAAGAGAGATATTGAGTGACTTCCACTAATACAAAGAAAGCTTGGTTTGTGCAATGTTTTGCGGTTAAGCTATTAATTGCTGAGGCAACACCTTTTCATCCCTTTTGCTTTCCTTCTTCCAAGTTTTCAAACTCACTTACTTGGATAATATCCTTTAAAACTTGATATATCCATTTAATAATAATTAAGCTAATTAGTTTTCTTCAAAATTATGATAATTGTTATCTGTTTTTACCTACAATTCATAACCTTATCAAAAACTAATAAAGACAAAGGATACAAGGGAATATGATTTATAATTTATTAAAAAGAGTTTTCACCAAACGAAATACTCCAATCATTTAAATGATCTTTATCCTTATGATTAGTGTCTTTATATCTGTCATATGCTGCCTCTCCTTCCAACTCCTTTTGGATTATTCTCTGCTTCTCTTGCTTACACATTTATGTTTATTTATAATTTCCATTTGAGGTAGAACCACATCCCTGTTTTTAATAATTTATTTTTCACACCTAGTCCCTTTAGGCAAAACAAACTCCATTAGTTAACGTTGGAACATGAAAAACATGCGCTACCCGGTAATTTTGATGATGAACCAAATCTAAAGGACAGTAACTTATAACCTTTCATTTACTTGACGATGTAATCCACAGTGAAAACTCTATGCAACTGTGTGAGTGTGTGTGTGTGTGTGAGAGAGAGAGAGAGAGAGAGAGAGAGAGAGAGAGAGAGAGAGAGAGAGAGAGAGAGAGAGAGAGAGAGAGAGAGAGAGAGAGAGAGAGAGAGAGAGAGAGAGAGAGAGTCCAATAAAAAAAGTATATTGAAAAAGAAAAAGTCAACAACTTGAAAAATAAGAGAAAGGTAAGGGAGGATGAATATGAAATGAAATGGGTAGTGAAAAAGAAAGAAGAAGAGGGAAGGGTTGGTTACTGTCAATGGCTTCAAATGGTGACGGTTGCTTGAAAATGGGGGAAAAAAGTTAGTAAGTTTAACTCTCTCTCCTTAAACTCTCTCTCTCTAAAAACGTGTGTGTATATAAATTGAACGCCTCCATTTCTCCTCTGTATCATTCCTCTGCTTACCACCAAAACTCATTTCTAGATTGCAACAAAGAAGGGAAGAGCCTTTGAAAGTAAAAATATGACCGCAGGAGAAAACCCTTTTGCATCAAACACCTCTTCTCTGCAAAACCAGCTTAAAGGTTCTTCTTTTCTTCTATGGTTATTCTTCATCAATCCTTCTGAGTACTTGCTTAACGTTAAGGGGTGTGCTACTTTCTTTTCATTTCTCTCTACAGAAAAGGACAAGGAGCTTTTGGCTGCTAAAGCTGAAATTGAGGCTTTGAGAACAAATGAAGAGCTCAAAAACAGAGCATTTGGGGAGGTATGTTAGCATAAACAGGATCATTCCCATTTGTATAATCACCTAATCTTTGTGATGATCCTCTAAAAGCTCTAATTAGATGTTCCACTCTATCTTACCTACGTGTTTTCTTGATCAATATTATGTTTTCCATATTCAAATACACTTCTTGGAGTTTCTTGAGCTCTGCTGATGCTACTTGGTTGTGTTTCAGCTTAGAGAAAACATGAGGAAGTTGGAGGAGAGACTTGGAGTCTCTAAGAATCTTGTTGAACAAAAGGTGCGTTTTTTTTCTCCAAGACTATAGTGATGGAACTCATGTCAAAACATTTAGAAATGGATTCAGAATGACTAGAAGACTAAGTTAAGATTGTGTCATGATTGCGGAAGAGCAGGAGGTGGAGATGAAGAAGCTAGAAGAAGAGAAGGAAGATGCATTGGCGGCACAGGAAGCTGCAGAAGAAGCACTGAGGAGGGTTTACACTCACCAACAGGACGATGACTCTCTACCCCTCGAATCCGTTATTGCTCCTCTTGAAGCTCAGATCAAGTTTCACAAGAGTCAGGTCTTGATTTCAAACTTGTCATTCTTCTTGTGTTTACAAGCATCAGGTCTTGACTCTTAGCCTTTTGTGTGTTTACAGATCTCTGCGCTTCAAGAAGACAAGAAAGCGTTGGAACGGCTGACAAAATCAAAAGAATCGGCGCTTCTTGAAGCAGAGAGAATCTTGAGAAGTGCACTTGAACGTGCTTTGATTGTTGAGGAGGTTCAAAACCAAAACTTTGAACTTCGAAGACAGATTGAGATCTGCCAGGTAACCCTCTTATATAAAAACTGAGCATTCAGAGAAATATATTAAGCTGTGGCTAAAGGCAAGAAAAATGGCAGGATGAGTACAAGTTTCTTGAGAAAATCAACCGCCAAAAAGTGTTGGAGATTGAGAAGCTTTCCCAAACCATTGGAGAATTGGAGGAAGCAATCTTGGCGGGAGGAACAGCCGCAAATGCAGTTCGAGACTATCGCCGCCAAATCTCCCAGCTCAATGCAAGTGTCCTGTTACAAATCTTGTATTTAAACTCTCACATTTCTTTTGAAGAAACTCACTTGATTGTTTTCAACACTAACAGGAAGAGAAAAGAACCTTGGAGAGAGAGCTGGCTAGAGTCAAAGTGTCAGCAAGTAGAGTGGCTCTTGCCGTTGCTAACGAGTGGAAAGATGAGAACGATAGAGTAATGCCTGTAAAGCAATGGCTTGAAGAGAGAAGGCTTCTTCATGTACTACTCTTCACTTACACAATCAATACATATTGACTAGTCTATGTGGGGAAACTGAGTATTGTTTTGTCTGTGTGCAGGGAGAAATGCAGAAACTGAAAGATAAACTAGCTGTTTCAGAGAGAACAGCCAAGGCTGAATCACAGCTTAAGGTGGATGATTATTTTGTATATCTTTTTTTGCAAGAAAGTATAGTTTCTAATGCCTGTAAGCAATCCATACAGGAGAGGTTGAAGCTGAGGCTGAAAACCATTGAAGATGGCTTAAAGGGTCCAAACGCATTTTCCATCTCTCCAACAACTACAAAGACTGAAAAGTCTGGCAAGATTTTAGGATTCTTGACGAGTGGTGGTGGATCAAAGAAAAGATCTACTTCTCAGCCACGAGGCTCACTTACAGGAAGAATCCATGCTCTGAATCAGTCGATCAACAGAGTTGCAGAAAGTGATGGAAAAGAGAACTCAAAGATTACAGCCAATGGATTAACTAATCAGCATGAAGAAGAAGAAGAAGGCAAAAGGAAAGCTAAGGAAGATGGAAATGAAGATTCTGAAGATATGGTTTCAGGGTTTTTATATGACAGGCTTCAGAAGGAAGTAATTGCTCTAAGGAAGGTTTGTGAGAGTAAGGAGGGTACTATAAATGCCAAAAATGACGAAATCAAGGTAAACTTCTTCTTCTTGTTTCATCTCTCCAACTATATGAAACCTTGCTTAACAAGTTATTATGCCTCTGTACTCAGATGTTGTTGAAGAAAGTGGATGCTCTCACGAAAGCCATTGAGGTAGAGACAAAGAAGGCAAAGAGGGAAGCTGCGGCGAGAGAAAAGGAAAACGCATTGGCAATGTTGAATGAAGAGTCAAAACAATGCAGAAAGGCAAACTTACCAAGAAGGTTAGGTCATTATTCCCTTAGCGTTTGTCTCTGTCTTTTGAGAAATATAAACAGTCAAACGTCAAGACTAATAATGTCTATGCTATGTTGTGCAGCCGCGTACACAGTTCACGTTGAAAATCCTGTCCAGTAGAGGAAGAGGAAGATTCTGGGAATGAAGAATATGGTCTTTGTTTAGATGTACAAATGGAGTGCTTGGTGGATTATAAGAATGTGGAACTAAAGCTTCAATTAAAGAAGAAATGTGTGTGTGTTTATATCGTTTGGATTGTAAACAGTGTTTTTAGATGTTGAAACAAAACTTGTCTATCCTGTCCTATCACTTAGTTACGTGATTTGCAATTATCATGAGAACCTTAAAGTAAACCAGAGGAACACAAAATGTTCTGTAGTGGCAAAAAGATCTGAACATGAAGCAAACATTATATACAAAAGACTGAACCATATAGAAAAAATGTAACGCATGATTGATCTGACTAGCGAAGTGTTCTAAGTTAAGGTTGGAATGTCTTGAGTGAATCGCCATTTCTTCTTTAAATAGTCTCGATTTTGACCTTCTTGTTCTGATATTTCGGCCTTGCCTCCATAACGATCTCCGAGATTTACGTGGATCAGTTGAACCGACGAAGACCGAGTTGCTCTATCTCCACGTCGTCTGCTGCCGAGCTCGAGCTCGATCGCCTCTTACTTCGGCATCGCTTGGGCCTTGTCAAAGTGTCATTCGTTTGGGCCCAACAAATGAATCGGCTCGTCTCTTTATATTTGATTCTGGAACGGGCTCATAAATATGGGCCTTTATTTTACTTGTTAATGGGCCGGATTTCCTAGAGAGAAATCGAGTATCAACAATAACCAAGTTCGTCTTCTTCTACGATCCAAAACTCAATCTTGTCAATAGATTCGTAGTCAACTGATAAGATTTTTCTTGACATGTCTATTAAAAACATGTAACTACTTGTTATAAACTAAACTAATTAAAGAGAGAAAATTTCCATTATCCGGTTGATCGGTTCGACCGGTCCATCGGATCGCAAAGAAACCGCGGGTTTATATGGTTTTTTCTAAGATTTTAACTAAGCGGTTTTTGCACATAACCCGATCCGGAATGTTTACCGAGTCACCGGATTTACCGGTTCGACCGCGGATCCAGGTCGGGTTTCAAAACACTAACATTAATATCTTTATCCTAAAAAATTAGTTTTGCAAAATAAGTTCCAAACTATAGATCTGACCCAAATAGCCCCACTTTGTTTGGGTTTAATTGTTAAGCTTAAACCTTCCATTGTTGGATCCGAAAGTGTCTCTCGAGTTTCCGTAGATGGCCTCGTCTTCTTCATCTCCGACGCCGGATGCTGTGACCGCGATGGATGAGGAGCTGACTCTAATAGTTAAGTGGAGTGGGAAGGAGTATACGCTCCGAATCTGCGCCGATGACTCGGTTGCTGAGTTGAAGCGGCGCATCTGCTTCCTCACCAACGTCTTGCCCAAGCGCCAGAAGCTTCTTTATCCTAAAGTCGGAAACAAGCTGTCCGATGATTCGCTTTTGCTCTCTCAGATCCCACTCAAGCCCTCTCTCAAGATGACAATGATCGGGTCCATTTCTTAACCCTAATAGTATCTTCTGTGGTTGGAGAAACTAAATGAATTGAAATTATGGATTTTCAGTACTACCGAAGATGATATAATCGTAGATCAAGCAACATCTCAGGACATTGTTGATGACTTTGAACTTGGTAAGGACGAAGTGGTAGACATCAAAGACAAAGAGCTCAATAAGCAGAAGCTGAGGAGAAGAATCGATCAGTACAAGGTGAGTTCTTTGTCTTGAATTTTGGATTCTGAACTCGAAGCATGATATTAGCAACTTAGTACATTTCAGTGTCACTGATACAAACTAGCGTCGTGCTTCTTTGTGATTAGTACAAGATGAGATCTATGTGTGTTAACTTTTGGATATGTTCAAACCCTTAGTTGTGTGTTTTCTGAATAACGAATGACGCTTGAAACATATTAGTAGCTCGTAAATGTCAGGGATTTAAGCTTCTTGTGTGATTTGCAGATTAAACTTGTTAATCCATGTCGCAAAGGCAAAAAACTTCTGGTTCTAGATATTGATTACACTTTGTTTGATCACCGTTCCACAGCCGAGAACCCGCTACAGCTTATGCGTCCTTGTAAGTAGTATAGATTAATCATTTCTCGTATCTATTTCATTGATGGTTTTCACATAGATGTATCCCCTGACGAGTGGCTTGATTATTGAAATGCAGATCTTCATGAGTTTCTTACTGCTGCATATGCAGAATATGATATCATAATATGGTCTGCTACTAGGTGATGCTTCTTTTTTTATTATAGTTTCTTCTAAATTCATTTATCACTTTATCTTTCATCTTCTTTCAATATTTGATTACCTGTTTTGGTTTATGTAGCATGAAATGGGTTGAGTTAAAGATGGGAGAACTTGGTGTGCTGAACAATCCCAACTACAAGATCACAGCCCTTCTCGACCATCTAGCCATGATCACAGTTCAGTCAGACACACGAGGGATCTTTGATTGCAAGCCACTAGGCTTAATTTGGGCACTATTGCCTGAGGTATGATCCCATTACCACCACCATTAATTGTGTTATTGTTATCTTAATTCTCTTCTCATGGATTATATGCAGTTCTACAACGCCCAAAACACTATCATGTTCGATGATCTGCGGAGGAATTTTGTGATGAACCCTCAAAACGGTCTTAAAATCAGGCCGTTCAGGAAAGCTCATGTGAACCGAGACAAAGATGATGAGCTTGTAATGCTGACTCAGTACCTTCTGGCGATAGCAGACCTTGATGATTTGAGCTCTTTGGATCATAGCAGATGGGAGACATTCACAGAAGATAACGTCAAAAGGCGCAGGCACACATAACTTGCCTAACCTTAATGACATTGTTTAGATATGTTGTTGCTGGCTACTTGGTATGTTTTGTGGTAGAAAATACAATCAGCTTTTCTCTTTTATTAAGCATCAGTGAGTAATAAGCAATAACAAGTAGTACTATGAGCCAATGCACTTGGCTTCATTATTGGATTTGTTGATGTTTGAAAGGGTATAAGAGAAAATATATGACTCAGTCAGACTCAATTCCCAATGACTAGGCTATATATTTTGAGATGAAATGTAGTAAGGGGCATTTTATGTTGAATTTCCAGTAGAGACGGTGCCTTTAGCCAGACTGACAGTTCCGGTTTAGTGGACATCAAAGACTTTGACTCTGTTTAGGTACATGGCGGGAAATGAGCTAGCAGAGACATAGAAAGGTTCAGCCCTGGAGACTGGAGAGGTAAAGGACGAGATCTCCAATGTAAACAGTGTTTTCTTCTTCGTTTAGCATCAACACTAAAAGCTTTCTGTCTTCATTTCCGGCATACCCAACATACTCTTGGTGGTCTTCCGGTACAACCAAGAAAGCTTCACCAGTTGTTCGCGACTCGCACCAAGTGTTTGCTCGTGGAAAACGAATGCAAAAGCTCGCGTTTTTTCATACTCAGGTGGGGAGTGGTTGTGAAATCGCAACATCTGAATCTTGGGATTGTTCTTGTGTTTTCCTAGATCTCATGATCCGATGAGGTGGCCTCCAGATCCACGGGAGTAAAAGAAGCATGGGTTTGCCATCCTGATGTTGAATCACTAGTAGCAGCCACAAAAGCTGAGTTGAGGCCCCAAGAACCTGATAGCCATAACACAGTCCTCTTCCTCAGGAAAGGACGAGGACATTGACACGTTGGTGACAATTTTTGGTATGTCCATCTTAAGAAAATGGTTTTCTTTCTAAATACTTCTTGTTTTAGAATTCAAGGATTTGATGTCTAAAAATAGAATAATAGATAAAGGAAAGGAGGAGAAGGAAGGCCTTAGAGTGACAAAAGACATAAGCGCAAAACATGGCGACCCTTTGGTTCATTATTTGGAAGACGAAACATCCAGAGGATCAACATCAAACTCTCTGTTCTGTTTCATTACGTTAAACAAAGACAAAACATTTTGTGTTGAGAAAGGATCAATGGCGAAAATCAGAGCGGATGCTCCGGTGATGCCTCCGGAGACTCCTCCTCGGAGCAGTGAGGTGGGAGAGATTGACACTCGTGCTCCCTTCCAATCCGTTAGAGCCGCCGTTAGTACTTTATTCCGTCAAATTAGCTTCTCAAAGCAACAACAACCGCGTCTCTCCTCACCCTCGTCCTCTCAGGTACATTCTTTCTTCTCTACCTTTTTCTCTCATTCCCATTGTGCATCTCTCTAAGAAACAAGCGTTCTTTCTTTAAGGATGCAACGGATGTGTCGGAGAAAGAGACGCAGCTTGTGTTAGCAGAACAAGAAATGGAGAGAGTCCAGCTATGTCTTGATACCGCTGTCAAAGCTAAAGAACGAGCTCTCTCTGATCTCGAATCTGCTAAGCGAAAGGCCGCTGATTTGAGGGCTAAACTAGAAGCCACCAAACAGTCGAGAAAATCTGCGATCTTGACCAAACACACAATGAATCAACGGTTAGAGAAACTTCTATCTGAAAACCCAGAAACAGAGAGCGCAAGAGAGAGTTACATTTTAGCCATAACAGAGCTATTCATGGCGAAGCGGGAGCTAGCGGAGATAAAACAACAATTCAGCATTTCCGTGGAAGAAAGGTTAGCTGAGCTTCAAAAAGCAGATGAAGCAGAGTGCGCATCAATGGTTAACTCCAGAAGGATTGAATACATGTCACAGAAGATAGCTGAGATGCGTGAGGATGTTTCGAGATTGAAGTCCGATGCTGATAAGAAAAAGAAGGAAGAAGAAAAGATAAACGAGGAGCACATGGCCGCAAGGGAAACTTACGCGGCAAGGAAGCGAAAGGCTGAGCAGAGGCTGGAGGATCTGAGACGAGATTGTGATCCTGAACTGAGGAAAGATATAGATGAGCTTGCAGAGATATCTGCGGATAACGAGCGTTTACAGGAGGAGATCAAACTTGCTCGTGAACTCAAAGAGGCCAAGAGGGAGATGCAAGAGATTTGTGATGAAGAAAGATCATACAAAAGCTTGGTGGCGTCACTGACGGTGGAGTTGGATGGAGTGCAAAGAGAGAACAGAGATTTGAAGGAAAAGGAGAGACAAGAAGTTGAAGAAGGAGAATGGGTTGAAGCGAGCCGTAAGGTCGAAGAACTCATGCGTGAAGCAGAGAAAACAAGACAAGAAGCAGAAGAGATGAGGATGCACGTTGATGAACTCAGGAGAGAAGCAGCAGCCACACATATGGTGATGGGTGAAGCAGTGAAACAGCTGGAGGTAGTTAAAAAAGCGGTGCAGAAAGCGAAAACCTTAGAGAAGAGAGCTGTGGAAGACATGAGAGTACTTACTGATAAGAAAGAGAGTTTGACACATGATGAGCCTGATAAGAAGATTAGAATATCGTTGAAAGAGTACGAGGAATTGAGAGGGAAGCATGAAGAGTCAGAGAGAATGGTCCAATACAAAGCGAAAACGGTTGCTGCTCAGCTGGAAGAGATCAATGCGAGCAGAGTAGAAGGGGAGAGAATGTTGGAGGAGAAGATGAAGGAGATGGAAGAGGTAAAAGCTGCGATTGATGCCGCTTTGAGAAATGCAGAGATCGCAGAGGAAGCACACTGCATCGTTGATGCTGAACTTAGAAAGTGGAAACCAGAAGAATTGTAGCAGATGATGATATTTATGTTTTAGGTGATTAGGGTACTACTAGAATGTCCATACCACTATATATATATGTCGATAAATTGATAATTCACTCAGATTTGTTGATAAGTGTATTAACATTGGAACAAAGACTTGAAGAAAGAGATTTTCAAGGGCATCTCTGTTTTTATTCATGTTCGGATGTGAAATTGGACATAACACATCCACTTTGCTGTTGTCCCTTTAGTTGCTGTCCTGGTGAACTTAAAACTAGTGAAATTAATGAGAATGTTTATCTATAACTTGTTAATGATGTGTAGGTGTAGATTAATGCCTGGTTAATTATTTCCATACTGATGTGAAGAATGTTCTTGTTGGCATTGGAGTTTACTTTCAAGTACAGGTAGTTATTTAGCTACTGGTACATGAGAGCAATATATGATAAAGTTGGTAGGATCTACGAGAGCAATTTTAGCAAATTGTTATCTTTTATTTTCCATAGGATGACTATCTGGATTGTTTTGTTGATCCCAAGACAATCTTGAGTTCTCAAAGCTGATTTTATCGTATTTTGGTGTTATCTGACGGGGCAATACGCGGGTTGTTTGTCTTCGGTTTAACTGTTGTGTTTTGGTTTAATATATTTCTGGTGGTGATGTTGCTTTGCATTGAGAGTGTACTCTTTTTTTTATTGGTTTGCATTGGCATAGTTCCTGTGATTCTCTTCCTTGTCTTTTTCCTTTGGTTTTCTACCTCTAGGAAGGATTCTCCGGCCTATTTTTAAGTAATTGGGGTTTCGGCTCTTTTCACATATTGCCGTTGGTGGCGAATGGTAAACGATTTGGTCATTCGTCCTATTTGGTTTGGTCTGTATACTACTTGTTCGTGACTCTTTTTGGTGGAGCAATATAATGAGTATCGGTGGATTTGCCTCAATAATTATCGGCTTTAGATGTTATGCTCCTCTTCTTTTTCGGTGTTTGGTGGCCGCTGCCTCTTCGTTGTCATATCTGCTTGATCTCGATCTGACCTCTGTTACTTATTAGTTGATGTTAGTGTTCCGTCTGGTAGTTTTATGGTTTAAGGTTGAGCTTGAAGTCTTGTGTATATGTTGTTTCCAGAGTTTTTTTAGTCCACTTGTTTTTGGCTTTGATATCGGATTGTGATAACCGACTTTAGATTTCTATGTTTGTATTCGAACAATGTATTCCACCTTGGTAATGAAATAATGAATTTTCCAATGAAAAAAATATATTAGTCGTTATACTAATTGAGAAGTGTTTTTGATCTTATACTTACTTTCAAAATGATTGATTACTAATTTACCATTAATAAAATTAAATTAATTACTGTACAAGCCTTATTTTGTATTGAATTTTTTATTATTATTTTAGTGATAAGTACAGTCTAATAAAAATACTATGATAAATACGAAAATATTTTTTGAGTTATAGATTTAGTTATTGATAGATATGATTGTTGTAAATAATAATATTTTATATAATAAAATCGTATTATTTATATAAATTTTGAATTTGAATAAATATAAACGATAATTAATATGTATACTAATGCTTATACATATATATAATTTTAATCTATTATAATTAATATAAAACATGTTTACAGAGTAAATTTAGATACTTATATATAGTTTTACATAATAATTTATTTCGTTGCTATTAATTTTAAATTTATATATAAACTATAAAATCTTTTAATAAAAAATTAAATATAATAATGTTATATTATGTTTAATTATAGTTAATATTGAATTGCTGATTTTTTATAAAAGAATATTTATTAATGGCTGTACAATCATAATAGTTGTAGATATGTATGTCAGTATTTAGGGGTGGGACGGATCCGGATATCCGGGAATTTTGGGATATCCGGATCCGGATCCAGATCCGTCGGATCCGTGGTAACATTATCCAGATCCGGATTTGTGGCTTCTGAATATCCGGAGTCCGGATATCCGTCTAAAATTTAAGATATCCGCGGATATCCGGATCCGGATCCGAATCAGCAAAATAATTAAAAATAAATTTAAATATAAAAATAAAATATTAAAAATATAAATTTAATTATAAAATTAGTATATTATATAAAATATTTGAAAAGAAAATATAATATAATATATGACATAAGTAAAATTAAAAATTTATTCACATTTTTATATAAAAACATATATTATTTGTAAAAATATATATTTTAAAAATATTTTTAATATATTTAATGGTCCGGATCCGGATCCGGATATCCGAACCTCAAAATTAAGATATCCGGATCCGGATCCGGGCTCTCCGAATATCCGGAGCGGATCGGAGCGGATCTCGGATCGGATCTCGGATCCCGGATAATAGTTCCACCCCTATCAGCAGTGTTCAAGAAAACGCTAGGCGCTAGTCGGGCAGCAACCTAACGCCTAGTCGGGGTCTAGGCGATTTTAGGCGGTATATGCGTTTATAAAAAAAACGATATATATTAGATATATTATATAATATATATCATATAATTCAAATATTCTTAGTCTTAAAAATAGATTTAAAACTCAATGTACATCAAAATAATAATAAAATTTAGTTAAATTTATCAGCGCACGACTTACTAACAAATCTGTTAAATTTACAACATTTTTTTTATTGATAACCATTAATTTATGAAGTAAGAACTTATAAATTTATTTTTTACACCGAAACAAACATGAAAATTAAAAATCAAATGATAATTGGTTAAAGATTGTGTATATCCCGTCTAAGACCGCCTAGAACCGCCCAATCCCGTCTAGGATCGCCTAGAACCGTTTAAATCCGCTTAATAATATAAACGCCTAATTCTAACGTCTATGAGAAAATCGCCACGATCAATGACCGCCTAGCGACTAGGTCCCACAAAAATCGACATGGTCAATGACCGCCTAGCGACTAGGTCCCGCCTAGGCGGCCACCTAGACCGCTTTTTAGAACACTGCGTATCAGTATCGCACCTTGTCATTCTACAAACCTCAACAGAAAGGATCTAGGAAGGTGACTCCTTAATGAGACTGCATGTTGTCTTGTGTTGAAATAAACGTCACGCAGTGCAGTTATGAGATGCGGACACGGTAGAAAGTTTGTAATGAGCGACAAGACCGGTTGATGCTTCGCTGGATTTTGCTGGAAATCAACCGTCCCCGTCTTTATAGAAGAAAGAGATTCTCTTCTTTTCTCGTCTTCATCGGGATTTTGATTCGCCTGGACCTGCGGCTTTAGATTTCTTCCACTTCAATGTCATACGCTTATCTCTTCAAGTATATCATCATCGGCGATACTGGTAACTCCATCCATCTTCTTTTCTTTTCAATCCAGGAGATGAATCAGATCATTACGATCTATATATATATGTTTCATTGCTAAAAGAAGAAAAAAGCTATTGATCTGAATCAAGTTCGTTGGGAATTGAGATGAAAAGGCATTCAGGGATCGAAGTGGATGTTGATTGTGTATTAATTGTGATATTCAGGAGTAGGGAAATCATGTCTTCTGCTTCAGTTCACCGACAAGAGGTTTCAGCCGGTGCATGATCTCACCATTGGTGTTGAATTTGGGGCTAGGATGATCACCATCGACAGCAAACCCATCAAACTCCAGATTTGGGATACGGTATCTTTCTTAATTTTCAAACTGTATCTCATATTTTCTGGGGTTGATTCTTTCATCGTATCCTTGCTTGGACTAAATCTTCTCTGTGAAATGGCATGGCAGGCTGGTCAGGAATCATTTAGGTCTATTACAAGGTCCTACTATAGAGGAGCTGCAGGGGCATTGCTTGTCTATGATATCACAAGGTGAACCACTAGCTTTTTGTTTTTTGATATCAACAATTGACTTGATCATGAACTTGAGCTGCTTTTGTTGACATAATTCTTCTATTCTATAAGGGACCTTCACACCTAAAGATATGAATCTGTATTTGTGAAATATGTAACCGTACACTCATAATGGTTTGCAGGAGGGAGACATTTAACCATTTAGCCAGCTGGCTGGAGGATGCAAGGCAGCATGCAAACGCAAATATGACGATAATGCTCATTGGGAATAAGTGTGATCTTGCCCACAGAAGGGCAGTGACAACAGAGGAAGGAGAGCAGTTTGCAAAGGAGCACGGTCTTATATTCATGGAAGCCTCTGCCAAGACTGCTCAGAATGTCGAAGAGGTAAACCCGCATGCATTCCAGTGTGATTGATGAGGCTTAAGCATAGGTTTCTCCTGCAGTTCATATATGAGAAGGATTAAGCCGGTTAATAACTTATAGAAAGCATAACTAGTGTTCCATTCCACAAAATTCTCCCTACTAGTTCCACTCTTTACACACCAGTAGAAATGCTAAATCATGATTTTGATGTGTGTTATGTTTTGCTAGGCATTCATTAAGACAGCAGCAACAATTTACAAAAAGATTCAAGATGGTGTGTTTGATGTGTCAAATGAGTCGTATGGAATAAAAGTTGGATATGGAGGAATTCCGGGGCCATCAGGTGGTAGAGACGGATCCTCATCGCAAGGAGGAGGTTGCTGCGGCTAAGTTGGGAATGATGTCTATATCATCATGTAAAAAAAATCATCACATATGATATAATCAAAAATCTCTCTGTTTTTTTCTACAATTGTAAATCGTTTTGGTGTTCGATTTGGTGACTTGTGTTGTGGTGGATTTGGGAACGGATTACCCATTTATCTAAAAGATGTGTTTTGCGTATCCAAGCATATGATTAGGAATGTAGTCCATTTGCATGACAATCCGATACAGTAATCCATTTGCATGCTTACACACCAAAGATTCACAATCTCACGCATACATTGTATTTGTTTTTTTTCTTTCTGAAACCTAATGATCATCAAACCAAAAAATTTTGACAAAAAAAAAACTAATTGTCATGTTTGTTGGTCATGCTCAAAAAGTTATATATATCTTTATATTAATTGAGAAGTGTCTTTGGCCTTATATTCACTCTCAAAACGGTTGATTACTTGATTATCCTTAATGAAATTAAGTTTTTTACTTTGTTAACCTTAGTATATATTATCAATTTTATTTTATTTTAGAGATAAGTAAAAGCTCATATTAAAAATAAAAAATCAAGATGATAAATACTAAACTATTTTTGAAATTTAAATATTGATTGATATATATGATTGTTGTAGATAATAAAATTTTATATAGTAAATTTTAATTATTTATATAGAATTTGAATTTCGATAAATATAAACAATAATTAACATATATACTGATGTTTATATATATAATTATAAGTTACTATAACTAATATAAAAATATGTTTACAAAGTAAATTTAGATATATACATATATTTAAATAATAATTTTTGTTTTATTAGTTACGTATAAATTTTAATAATAGGTTTAATATAATTATAACTAATTTGATATAAATATTTTTAATAATAATATTATTGCTAAATTAAATTAATGATTTAAAAAAAATTGTTAATGGTGTGTTCGCACATGGTGCGAACAAATCATACTAGTATATATTTTAAACAAGAGACATTTACTATTTATCCCTAAAACAAATGGTTAAGAAAATATAATTTACACGCATCAAATCAATATTATTAAAAAAAAATGGAATATATTAGAAAATAATTTTTTTTCCTTCTATGTATTATATTACAATTTATTCCATTACACATTAATAATTTAACTAAATTTTATTAGTAATTAAAAAATATAATATTTTCTCTACTATCCATGTTTCTAAACATGACAATTGTTAATCATGTAGCTAAAAACTTAAATATAATGGGCTCTACTTTTATAATTAATTAAAATAAAACATTTATATATATAATCATGAAAGTATTTAATCAATTAATAAATATAATAAATAATTTACATCAACTATTTTTGTATATAATTTAATATTCTCTAATTTATGATTTTTCAAAATATATTTATAATATATTTTGATATCTTCTTTATTTTATTATATATATTTTATATTAAAACAAAATATTATAAAAATATTTTGTATTTTTATTTCTTAAGAAAAATAACTATTGATTTCACATTTATTTTCAAAATTTATTATAAAATCGTTTTAATTACATTTCAACCTAAATATTCTCTAGTTTTTATTTGATACATAATATTTTTTAATATCTTTTGTGAATATAAATTTGTATATAATATTCTAACAAAATCTTACAAAACATTTTTAAATTTACTGATTCCCTAAGAAAAAAATAATTATTAAAAATCATATTTATTATTAAAATTTACTAAACAATAATTAAATTAAATTTAGATCTATAATAAACACAAAAATATTTATATTTTTACCAGTATAAATACAATTATGTGTTTTAACATAATTAATTTTTAAAGTGAATATTATAAAATAAATAAATTAGTATAAATTAAAATTTAATTTTAAAAATAATTTTAGAAATTATATTACTAAAAATTAAATTAATAGATTTTTTACTTTGATAAAATATTAAAACTATTATTATTTAAATTTTTCAAATATATAATAGGTCATATTGCGAGTGATGTTTTACGATTTTTTAGCGGGTTGCTCTATCAAATTGCAAAATATTTAGATTTTTACAAGAACAAGTTGAAAAATAAATTAGCCAATTTTGATTATAAACTTTCTAAAAAAGAAAATTTCACGAGTTTAAAATATATGTATATATATATATATATTAACTAATTTCAGATGATATATTAAATTTAATAAAAATAATAAAATTATTCAATATTTATATAATTTAAATATTTGATGTGTCAAGTTATGATTCCTGTTTGGATACAATTTTTAGCGGGTTGTTGCATCAAATTTGTAAATTATATATACCATTACAATACATGTTAAAAATAGATTAGCCAATTTTGATTATAAAATATTAGAATTCAACTTTGTTCACTGGAACAAGGTGGAATAGATTAATTGACTGATTCAATTATATAAACATTGAAATAAATTAAATAACTGTAAAAATATAAATTAATTGTTCTGTTTCTACTTTCTTAAATATTTAATTACTAAAATATTAAAAATCATAATAATTATATATATATATATATATAAATAAATACATGTTGTTTTGTACAAGAATATTTTAAATAAATGAAATAAAGATTAAATTTATATCATTTAGTTTTTACAATGGTTGTTTACATAAAAAATAATTAAAAAAAAATTATTTTCAAACCATGATCTTACGATACAGTGTGGGTTCGAATTTATAATACGAAATCGTTATTTTAATCTATTTATCTTTACGATATATCTCTTCCCAAATATCACATAATATTTTTTTGAAGCCTAAACTATTAATTCATTTTCATAATATAGATTAAACAATTATAATCAAAATTAGATTACATAATTTAAAATAAAAATTACTAATAACAAAATAAATAAAATTTTTAATTTGTAAAGAAAAATAAATCGGCACTAAGAAATAGAAAGTGTTGTCAAAACCTAGTATAATATTATTTCATAGTGGCCGAATGTGGAAGGTCACAACTCAAATTTCAAACAACAAATCCAAAGACAATAACAAAAGAATATTGATTAGAACACAAATGTAAGCACTATCCTCTGACCACAGAATAATACAGTCAGAAATACATCGATGTGACCAAGTTTAAGGTGACTGAAAATGCTACCTTGCACTAGGAACCACCTCAGTATCAACGCTCGATCTCAGTTCGAGAGAACTATTCGAGTCCATGTCATTGTTCATCGAGTTTTCAGAAGCTATACACTCCTTTAAATCGATAACAACCTGAGACATGTTTGGTCGTTGTTTAGAAGAAGGGTTGGTGCATGACATAGCCACTTCAAGAGCTCTCCAAACTGAACGAGAGTTGTATTCACCGTCAAGGTTGGGATCAACGATGCTACTAATATCTCCTCCATTAAGCACAAATGCCACCCATTCTGTAATGTGACGTTTTCCGCGTGCTTGGTCAATCACATGTTGGTTTGTGATAATCTCTAGTAACACAATCCCAAAACTGTACACATCGCTCATCTCAGCCAACCGACTGGTTCTATAATATCTAGAGAGAGTTATATGTATTCAGTTAAAATGATGAAAGATGAATGTAGGCATAAGGGAGTAAATCAATGGTACTTACTCGGGATCAAGATATCCGGGAGTACCAGCAACAACCGTTGAAACCTGAAGCTCATCTCCGACTTTGAACGATCTTGAAAGCCCAAAATCAGCAATTTTTGCCATGAACTGATCATCCAATAGTATATTCGTACTTTTAACATCTCTGGTGAGTGAAAGTTTGATGAGAAATAGTTCAACATCATTATATGTTGGATTATAACATGATGTATCACAATTATTTTACTGAACAAAAGTACATATTGATTTAGTGTTCTAATTATTAGTACTGTTATTTTCTTTTGTCAAACGGTGTTTTAGTTATATTAAGATGTATACACATATATTTAAATCGTTTACATCCTTTAGTGAGTTGGGGCATGAACGCTTTTGTAATGAATTGAAACTATTTTTTGAGTTAGTACGAACCTAGAGCAGCATCGACAGCTATTCGTAGTCTGGTATTCCATTTTAATACAGGATCACCTTGTCTTCCTGTATTAGATTGTCAAAAATGGATGTCATATGAATTATATTCCAATATAATCAAGAAAATTATAGTAAATATATGTATTTATCTTTGACCTGATAAGTGATCTTTTAAATCTCCGTTGGGCATGTATTCGTAGATGAGGGCCAAGTGATCCCTCTCATCGCAATATCCTACAAGGCTAACCAAATTTATGTGGCGAACTCTTAGGAGAAGTTCGACCGACATACCAACAATGCCAAAACACATTAGTCTAACACTATGTGGCTACTTAGTAACCAACCAAATTGATTTTGTCCAAACCAGTTGAACAAACTGATGGGCCGATTTTGTGACCGTCTAGCCCAATCTTTTATGAAAATTAAAATTTTAGATCTAAAATTGGAAGACTCTAACTTATATCCAACAATGCCAAAACACATTACTCTAACACTCTGTTGCTACTTAGTATCCAACCAAATTGAATTTGTCCAAACCAGTTGAACAAACTGATGGGCTGGTTTTGTGACCGTCTAGCCCAATCTTTATTTGAAATTAAAAATTTTAGATCTAAAATTCGAAAACTCCAACTTATATTCATAACTTTAACAAAATCATATATTTATAATTTTAATATTTGTTTTCATGTGTTTATCACAATTTTGAGTATAACTAGGTGTGGTGCCCGCACCCTGTGCGGGCATAGAATATTTTGGTTAGTATGATTATATTCATAAACCTATGTTTTTGATCTTTCATCACTTATTAAATGTTTGTGTTGTAAAACGTAGTGATTTCATTAGAGCAACAATAGGTTTTTGCTTCTAGTAAGACCGGTCGACAGATACTTAACGGGTTAGCTCGGTAACTACCTCATGATAGAAGCATATACTTGAAAGCAGTTGAGAATGTATTGAACTGGACTTCTTGTTCGGTTGGTGATCTTAAACCTTTGTAAACTCAGAAAGCGCAGTCTTGTTGTATTTCTTGTGTTTCACAGAGTTATTTTTGAGATAATAGCATATTTTGTTCTATTGGTTATTTAATTTATTATGGTGATGACATTGGCTTTTCTGCCCCATTGGTGAGGTTTTATTGTTCATTCAAATCATCTTCGCTAGACATTATGATGTCTCAACGCCACAGAAAGCACACAACAATTGATGCTTTCATGTTTAATATACATCATTACTTGACTAAAAACACAGAACTCTTGAATCAATAAGAAAAATTCATACTGTTGTAACTTATGTATTCACATATGAGAATCTCTAAGCAAATTAGAGGAATGTATGAATGGAAAACGTTTTAAGTCATTGCAAGATATCTCAGTCCCTTAGCATTCTCTTCAATGTAAAACAATCAAAATAATTCAATTTCATAATCATAACTAAGAAAACAATGGACATCATCAGCTGCAATTCTGCAGATCTACTGTGTATTAACATTAGGTGGAACCTTCTTATGTGTATAACTTGTTGACAAAGGTTTCCTAATGTTAATACACGGTAGTCCACAAAATTATAACTGAAATGATGGAGTTTATGAAAAGATCAGAGTTGAAAAGCTCTTGCAAAACGAACCGGAAAATTTATGTATAGCTTTCTTTAGTTGGATCCATTGCTACAAATCTGTAGATCTCCCATGCATTAACGTTGGGTATAACCATTTTGCGTATTTATCTTGGTAACAATGGTTTCCTAACGCTAATGCATGGAAGTCTTCAGAAATGTTAACAGAAGAAGTTAGAGAGATATGTTAATGCTTTAGCATAACTTATGTTATGTTTCTTATATAGAAGCGTTTATGCATGCATTTGTGTGACACTAATAATTTGAAGGCTGTTGATGCAGGGTGTCGATTGGTGGTTAGGTAGGGGGTCTATTGGTGGTTGTGAAGGTCCAATTGTGTGAGTATAAGTCTGCATGCATTTGTTGTTTTTCTAACCCTGCAGGTCAATAAATGATAGCTTGGCAACGGTTGGATGATTTAGGGGCAAGGTTTAAGCTTACCGTCGGCATTTCCAATAGTGGTTTGTGTTTGTTGTCTTTAGCTTTAATAGTGAGCGAATCAAGACCTTGCCGTTGTTTTGTAGCTGAGTGTTTGATGTCTGAACCTGCTATCTACTCTACATGCAATGGAACGTCAGATGTTTATGACACAAAGAATGCATGCAGCTCCACATGTCATTTTTCAGACTTTCAACTAACCGAGAATGTGTTCTCGTGATGCTTAAGATGCATCTTTCTTTTATTCTTCCTTAGGTAAAAGTATATATTTCGTTTGTTGTTTTCATGTTTTATTAGTTATATATTTTTCTTTGAGTATTAGCATATTCAGATGAATTGTAAAAATTATATGTTTAATATAACTAAATAATATATTTTACTAATTCAAGAAATCTTTCCAGTTATAAAACATAATGGTTTTTAATGGATACTAATATATTTTTATTTAATAACATATGGTTAAAAGATTGAACTATTCTTTATTGGGTTTAGATCATGGAATATATATATAAATTTAGGTTCTCTACTAAATATAAACGTTTACTTTTCATTTAGATTTGTCTTATTCTTTGATAGCTTCCATTTTCTTTGATAGTACTAAACAATTAAGGCCTAATCGTACAACATTTCATTAAAAGCTAAAGAATCATTGTTGAAAATATAGACTTATTTTGAATTTCTAAAACATGTTATACTGTAAAATCTAGGCATTTCTTTATAACTACTAATTTATGTCCACAAATAAGAAAGCATAACAACATCTTATAGTAAAATCTCAAAGTTTTAGTTTTTGTCTAAGAAATTAATGACACAAAGAATTCTTGAGGAGGACCAAGGAATCGAAAATAAACTCTCACCCAAGTCACCGTTTGATAGACCAATATCCTATTACCATTCTTTTCGACCATAGGACCAAAATAAATAAGTGACATATTTAGAGACCCTAGAAAGTTAACACCAAAAATACAAGTAGACTATGATAAAAGCCTGTGGCATTGATTATAGTATCTAACATCTTTTGCGCAGGTTATGACACAAAGAATGCATGTGGAGAACCAAGCACACTCTCTTTATTATCTTTGAATATTTTGCATACAATAAATAAGAATGAAAGGTAGATGAGTAAAAATAAGCTTCTATAAATACCAAAGTCTTGACCTACCAAGCTTACACTCAATTTGGTGTATTCTTCATCTTACATAGTTTGTATCTCTCTTTCTTCTTCTACGTAGCTCTCACATTCATCCATATTCTTTTAGTAGAATGTAACTCCACTAACTCCACAGATTTACCATTTTCACAATTCTGTAGACTACCTTGCATTAATGTTAGGAAACCATTGTGACAAAGATAGACACGCAACATGGTTTTACCCAACATTAATGCAAGTTAGGTTTGCATATTTGTAACTACAAATCTTGAAAAAAAGATCGAAGAAATTATTCATAATCGTTTAACATAGCTCTCTCTAGCTATTAGATGTGTGAAATTCTCTTGCTCATCCATTATTTTCGTCAAGTACACAATGTCAGTATTCGGCGGCTTCCATGTATAAATGTTAGGAAAACCATTGTGTTTAAGTATCAAACAAACTATGGTTTTCCCTTCATATTTATGCATGGCAAGTCAGCCGAATATTGCCACTGCTTAGATTGACTGTGATTTAAGGTCATTATTTGTTCCGCGAAGGTGAGTTATAATAATTTGTTTCGTTCTTATTAAGGTAAGTAACTTTTTTTGTCATTGTAATTTGGTTTTTTCTTGGGACTCATATTATGCTATGACGGCCACATTTATGGGTAGCGGTTGAGTACGTGAGATTCATGTATAGAAAAGACTAAATATTATGTATCTTTTGTTTCATGATACATGTTCAAAGAAATATTGATGACATAAAAATGTAAGCTTCAGTTTAAGATTACTCGATTTTTATATGTATATTGAAGCATTGAGATGACTTTCTTTTGTTTTGTGTAAAGTGAGATGGCAAAGAAGAAAGGAAGCCTTTATTTTAATTTAGATAATAGTTATTTGAAATAAAAATAATGATGTAGAACAACCTACTTTATAATTTTTAAAGCTGAAATTAAGCAAATTTTAACTAATGTTAGAGTTCCATAACTACTTGTTTTTTGGTTTTTTTTTTGGAACATTAGAGTTATCGTCTTCATCCTCTTCATTGTATTCTTCTTCAACCTCTTTACCATCTTTTTCACCATCTTTTTCAACTTCTTCGTTTTCTTCCTCTTCCTCATCTTCTTCAACGTAAGAATACCTGTAAAAACCAGTGCAATCTGTATTAATACTCGATTTTATATCTCTGTTCACACAATAATTAATGGATAGACTCTCATAAGTATTTACCAGTATGTATATCCGTTTGGTCCTTTTGTTCGATGTAGTATCTCTCCCCAAGGTGTGACTTCAATCAAGAAATGCTTATAAATACAAACATGTAACCTATCTTTCCATCATTGGAAAGTTCCAGCTCTTTCACCACCAAATGTTTTTATGGTTCTTTTTTATTGCACAAAGTATTTTTTACAATCAGTCAATATCTCTAAATCTTTCAACTTCTCTTAATCCGACTTGCATATATTGATTTTTTTGCGGATTACCTGGCGTAAACATTAAGAAAACCATTGTGACAAAGATACATCCCTAATGTGGTTTTCTCTTAATGCTTGCGCCAGATAGATCCGCAAAATAGTACATGCATATATACAGCCGTTTTATCGTCATATTAATGCAAGGGAGATCATTAGATTGTTGTCATGGATCAAGATAAGTGTACTTTATTTACTTAATCATATAAAAATTTTCATTTTCGGCTGACCATATTCAATCTAGACTATTTGCTTGCTCACACGAACTATTGAGTAAGAAATTTAAAAATCAAACTAACACTAAAAACTTAATTATATAGACTTGACAATTTAAAACTGACCATATTGACATGACCATATCTACGTGACCATATGGTAATACCAAAATAGTCAAAAGGTTATGGTCAGCCCAACTCAAACCCTTTGTTTCTCTCTCTTTTAATTTTTCCGTTTGTTAAAATTTGTATCGATTTAACCCAAAATTAATAATCTAATTTTGTATTTTGAGTTGGGTTAATAACCGTGTATTTGTATTTTATTAACCCCAAAAAACTATGAGTTATATTTGATTGTATTCAACTCTCCTTCTCTCTTTGGTTCGATTGTTAAAATTTGTATCGATTCAAAAGAAGGTCGGAAAGCAAGTATCCAGAACCTAAAGCTCATACTCTTTGGTTCGATGGTTAAAATTTGTATCAATGCAAAAGAATGTTGGAAAGCAAGAATCCAGAAGCTAAAGCTCATACATTGGAGGTTGTTATTAAATTAATCCAATATATAATTAGAAACCTAAAGGAGAACAGATGAAGTAAAATATGTAAAACCTAAACACACATTGTTAAAACAATACTAAGACCTACACTAACACAAAACTCGAATCAAAGCAGTCGAACTCATCACATGTAGATGCATCCTCGTTTGTATCATCATCTGAATCATTGTACAATACGAATGAATATTTATCAAGAGTAAAGCAAACAATGTAATTTATGATAAAAATCAAATTAACAATAGTTAAAGCAAAAGATGTTAAAACCAAAACACAATTTCTAGAAGGATTCGATCACCTACACTAACACAAAATCCGAATCAGAGCAGTCGATCGCATCACACCTAGTTCCATACTCGTTTGTATCATCATCTGAATCACTGCATATTTACATTAAAGCAAATTAGAAACCACGAATATTAGTATGATATAAAGTAAAGTAATGATCAATGTACATGTATTCCGTAGTGTTCTTAGCGAAATTCGATCCTCGCATTGTATTCAACGTATTGCTAGCTTCTTGGAAGGTTTCGTAGGCAACATCATCAACGGTGCAAATCTCTTTGTAACTTGACGGACGTTTAATAATATTTAGCAAAATCCTCAAGCAGTAGATCTCATAGTTTTTAATAGACGGAGGTACATGCGATATACTACCAATTGCACGTCGTTCTCTTATATTCCAAGACCTCTTTTTCAAAACCGGGACAAATTCTCTTGGAAAATCAGAGTAATTGTATTTCCTAGCTTCGACATCAATAGCGTTACATGCCATCCAATGCAACATTTTAGAAGGTACGACGGAGGGAGGTGAATCAAAGTCGCATAGGAAGGGTAGGAGATTAGGAGATAATTTAGACGGCTCCATGCTAGGAGATTAGGTTTAAAGCTTGGAGAGATTAGCTAAAAGTCTTTGAGAAGAGGTTTGATTCTTGAAAGAATAGAGACGGCTACTTAAGTATATTTATACAAGAGAGATTATGTCAAATTAGGTTAGTGATATATCATGGTTTTTACCCATTTTAGACCATGATATAGTTGTGTTTTAGTGTCTTTTGTCTTTGTTTAGAGTCTTTTACAGGTTTAATCAGGTTTGGAGCTAATTGGAGATATTTGGAGCATTTTGGGACTTTTGGGACGTATTGGCCGAGAGATTTACTCACTGTCCGATTTATTGATCATGCATCGACCGACACACATTGTGCATCGGTCGACACACTAGCGAGATGGGCCGTACGCGTCGGTTTAACAAGTTATGAAGATTTGCAAAGAGGCCCAGAATAGTTCCAGTATTTACACAGAAGCCACATCCGAGATTATGCCTATATATACTAGTTTTTGGTGTTTACTTTACATACGCTTTACATTACGCTTTGATACTAATAGCTAAGAGATTTCTAGAGCTTTTGGGGCTGATCTATTTCCTGTATTCACTTATTTTGGAGAAGATTTCGAACCCCTTTATCTATTTAATTTCTTATATGCAATCTATTATTTCTTTGATTATGTTTTCATTAATCATGTCTGAGTAGATCCATAGTTGAGTTTAGGGTTTCTCACATAGGATTTCATGACTTGCTAGACTTGTTCTAATTCAGTTAAGGATTCATAACTATATCTGTTCTTCAATTTAATTGTGCTTAAAGCTAGTTCTAACCTGATCAATTAGAATCTAGATCTTAGGTTGCTAAATACGTCACGGAAGTGGGGTTTAGGAATCTGAACTAATTAAATTGGGCAATTAAACTTTGCGCAAACGGAAGTTTGGTTTAGGATAATTGTGAACATATCAAACTTGGGATTAATGCTAGTTTAATCTGTTAGTTCTCGCAAACGAAAGTTTGGTTTGCTGCACTTAGGCTTGGAGAATTATCGCAAAGGAATTTGGTTAATTCTATATATGTGTTTTGAGTTCTAGAACTGTGCTTAATTAGATCCTTGCTGAATGAACTGTCTGCTTGTCTGATTTCCTGAGAATACCCTAGGCTTGACGCTTTTAGTTTATTGCTTCACAACCGTTAATCTCTGCTACTATTTACTTTCTTGCTTCGCAATTTATTTACTTCACCATCTGCTTATTTCTAGTTTAATCTCTACGTTTCTGTTTCTATTGAGACCAAGTGTCCCTGTGGATTCGATAACCCTATATACTACTTTGACATTGCTGTTCACTTGCAGTTTAGTATAGGGTAAAACTTTGAGCCTATCAAGTTTTTGGCGCCGTTGCCGGGGACTCTTTGAGTCTTCGATAGGACCGAACTTAGGGTTTTTGCTAGAAATTTTTCTTTTTGTTTTTGTTCTTTTTCGTTTTTGTTTTTTGATTTTGCTAAACTTTTTCTCTGTTTCTTTCTGTCGCAGGTACGAATTTCGCCTTGCGTCGATCGTTGCATACTTTGCGTCGATCGTCACTAGGCGATTCTGAGATTGAATCGATCGTTGCACTGATAGCATCGATCGTTGCTGGACGATTACAGACAGTTTATGCCAACGCAGAAAACTCGAAGTAATCCGAACTCGAGCTTGCTTAATCTCGGACTAGAGGAACTTGGACGTCTAGAAAAGACTAACAGAAGAGAAAAGAGAGAGAGAATGGTACGAGAACGTTTGATCTTGATACCAGATGCTGAAGGTACCCTGAGGGACCAAGATGACAACCCGTACAATGCTGCTGGGCATCGGGTTGATGCTGAAGGGAATGTCATCCCTGATCCTCCTGAGCAACAGCAACATGAGCTGAACCGAAACCAGGGTCAAGGACAGGCCCAAGGTAGAGAGATGGTGGTTCATGAGAGGACACTAGCTGATTACAACAGACCTGATGAGTTTCATGCAAACCGAGCAGCTCTAGTGCTTCTTGCTTTTGAGAGGAATGATTTTGAGGTAAAGACCATCTACTACCAGCTGATGAGACAGATTGCTTTTCATGGTCTTCAAGCAGAGCAGCCTATGGATCATATTGACAAGTTTGAAGACATAGTCACTGGCATGAAGTATGAAGGAGTATGCCCAGACTATCTGTTCCTTAAGCTATTTCCGCACAGTCTTGCTGGAGACGCTAGTGCATGGCTGAGACAACTGGCACCTGGTCAGTATACTACTTGGGCAGCCTTAAAGAGTGATTTCTTGCGTCACTTTTATGATGATGCGCGCTCGGATCAGTCCAGACAGGACATACTCACCTTTTCTCAAGGAGCTGTGGAGCCCTTGAAGACTGCCTGGATGAGATTTAAGCAGTATCAGCGTGACTGTCCACACCATGGATTCACAGAAGTACAGCTGATTGGTATTTTCTTCAGAGGCATAGATCTCCCTTATCAGACTGCGCTGGATAATTCCAGTAATGCTAATTTCAACACCAGGACTCCTACACAAGCTAAGCAGTTGATTGAGAACCTGATTGGCAGCAACAGTTTCAAGACAATGGATGAAAGGAGGAAGAAATCTGGTGGAACTGTAGAGAATTCTGATATAGCTAATATAAGATCCAGATTGGACACAGTCTACAATCTCCTGACAAGTAAGAAATCTGTCCACTTTGCCCAAGATGTAGAGGTGATTCAGGCTGAGGAGGAAACTCAGGAAGAAGATGTGAATTTCATAGGAGGTTCTGTTTTCCAAGGTAATAGATTTGGTAATCAACAGGGGAACAGATTCTCCAATGGTGGACAGACAAGTGGTTTTCAGAAGACCTATGGACAAGGTACTCAGAGAACCTATGGATCTACATCCTATCAGACTCCTCCTGCGCCTACAGCCCATGAGAGAAAAATGGAGGCTATGATGGAACAGCTGATTGAGAGTCAGACCAAGATTTCTGTGGACTGCAACAAGAAGTTGGACGCTGTCTATGAAGACCTCAATGGAAAATTTGAGTCTCTGAGCACTCACATGAAGCAGTTGGACACTCAGGTAAACCAGATGTCCAGCTCACTGAAGGGAAAAGGAGTGGCAGACACTCATGTTAAGGCCTGGTCTGTGTGCATTAATGATGGATCTCACCTAGGTGAAAGATTTGAGCTAAGTACAGCTGAGTTGGTGACAGAACAGGAATTTTCTGATATTTGTGAAAAACTCTCGGGTGAAATCTGCTGCTGTGCGTCGATCGATGCAACATCTGTGCCGATCGATACACCCGTCGGGATGGCAACGATCGACACACCCTTAGTGTCGGTCGTTGCAGGGCGTGAATGGACAGAACTGTCGGATGATAATGGCATAGATGCTGACTTGGAGCTTGATCGCCTATTCAATGGAGCCTCTGAGATCTCTCAACAAGAGATCTACGAGCAGATCTTTAGACAACACTCCTCAGTGTCTGAAGTGATTAGGCAAGAGATTGAAGAGCTGAAGAAATTAGAAGGTATTGGTGAAGAATTGGAAGAAATTCAAACTTCTGATGATCCACCTTATCATCCATGTGTGCAAAGGTACCTGAACAAGATGTTGCCCCTGGATGATGATCTGAAAGATTGGGTGATAATAGTTCCTCAACATATCAGTGATGTTCTGCTAACCAAGGTCCCGAAGAAGCTATCTGATCCTGGAGTCTTTGTGCTGGATTGCTCTATCTTTGAGGATAGTTTTAGACGCTCTCTGTGTGATTTAGGAGCTGCTGGAAGTTTGATGCCTTACTCTGTGGCAGAGAAGCTGGGTATGCTGGATTTTACTCCCACTAGGACTTCTCTTGTTCTAGCTGATCAGTTCATACGAGTTCCTGAAGGACTCCTTATGGACATTCCGGTGAGAGTTGGAAACTACTTAGTTCCAACGGACTTCCTTGTTCTGAAATATGACTGTGATCCGGATGAAGCATTATTGCTTGGGAGACCCTTTTTGGCTACAGCAGGAGCGTTGATTGATGTTAGGAACAGCTTGATAGACCTCCATTTGGGAGATGAACCACTGCACTATGAGGTGGATAAGCTGCGAAAGCCACTGATAGATGGGCAGACATTCACCATAAGGGACGCAGATTTTGAGCAGCCTGATCATACCGTGGTTATAGATCCTGGAGCACATTTCACTCCATCTTTTCTTGGCCATGAGCATTCCGCAACAGCCTACTCACCACCTTGGATGAGGAGACTTGAACAGAGACAGAAAAAATCTCTGCCAAGACCTCCTGGTGCTTGAAAATTCCAATCCGTTTGGTCAAGCTATTGACCTTAAACAAGAGCTGGGTGGGAGGCAACCCACCATTAGGTACTGGTGTTTTTCTACTTAATTTTTGGTGTTTTTGTTAGGATTTTACGTTTGTTTTTGTTTCTGGTGAGTTTATGTTTGCAGGTCTCGGTTAAATCGCAGTGCAACGATCGACGCACTTCTGTGTCGATCGTCACAACACGAAAGGAATCGCATTGCAGCGATCGTTGCGGTCCTGAGCAACGATCGACTATACACGAAAATCGCCAAGTAACGGTCGATGCACTTAGTGCAACGATCGATGCTCAGCGACAGAGGTAACCCGACAGACATAATTTCACCTTTTCAATTTTTATTTTCTTTTTACCGATCCTTCGCTGGACACTACTGGGGACAGTGTGTCTTAAGTGTGGGGGAGGTGCTACTGACTTTTGTTTTCTGTTTTCTTAAGAGCCAGTCCGTTTTTCAAAAAAAAATTTGTTTTATTGAGTCAAAATTGTTTAAGTAAGAAACTATGATTTTCTGAGAAGATTTACAAGACTTGCAGGAACTTAAGTAACCATTGGGATGAAGTTGCTGGATCTATCTATGACTATTAGAAAACCCCATCACAGATCAACCTACTGGGAACACCCACATCACTTCAGGTATCAGAGGATCCTTTTACTGACTTCAACCTTAATACTGACTTAGATTTCTCACCTAAGGGCTTGGTATACTTTGTGTCGGATTCCCTTGTTAGTTCTGACACAGCCTGTAAACCTGTCCTATTTAGTTCCCTTCTCCCCTTCTATAAAGTAAAAAAAAATAATAATAATAAACTGAGGATGAGTTAGTAACTCCGAAGTGGTCATGGGAATAGTAGCAAACACTATTATCTCTCATGTGATCCATGGAATGTGTCCAAAGTACACCCCATAACGGGAAGAACACTGATAAAAAAAATAAAATGATACCCAGTGGGGAAAAATCAGTTGTTAAAGAAGGGAAAGAGAAGAAAGGGACTAGAGAAAGATAGTATGGTGGTCTAGAGCTGATAAGGTAAGAATCCATGTGCCCTTTGATCGATAATCCTTAGGTGAGACCGCACTTAAATACTTGCAGAAGTCAGTAGGGAGAATTTGAATGCTTGAATGTGATTGTGGAGTTTACCTAGGACAGTTGCTAAGTGTGGGGGAAGTACATTGTGGTCTTGATATCCTGTGATTGATTCTTGCAGTGGTTTACTAAGGGGAATCTGAGTATTGTAGCTTCTAGGATGAAATGAGTTTCTGAAGAGTTTTCAAACCTCTTCACCATGCTTTAGTTCTATGTTTTGCTTGAGGGCAAGCAAAGGCTAAGTGTGGGGGAGTTGATATATCATGGTTTTTACCCATTTTAGACCATGATATAGTTGTGTTTTAGTGTCTTTTGTCTTTGTTTAGAGTCTTTTACAGGTTTAATCAGGTTTGGAGCTAATTGGAGATATTTGGAGCATTTTGGGACTTTTGGGACGTATTGGCCGAGAGATTTACTCACTGTCCGATTTATTGATCATGCATCGACCGACACACATTGTGCATCGGTCGACACACTAGCGAGATGGGCCGTACGCGTCGGTTTAACAAGTTATGAAGATTTGCAAAGAGGCCCAGAATAGTTCCAGTATTTACACAGAAGCCCCATCCGAGATTATGCCTATATATACTAGTTTTTGGTGTTTACTTTACATACGCTTTACATTACGCTTTGATACTAATAGCTAAGAGATTTCTAGAGCTTTTGGGGCTGATCTATTTCCTGTATTCACTTATTTTGGAGAAGATTTCGAACCCCTTTATCTATTTAATTTCTTATATGCAATCTATTATTTCTTTGATTATGTTTTCATTAATCATGTCTGAGTAGATCCATAGTTGAGTTTAGGGTTTCTCACATAGGATTTCATGACTTGCTAGACTTGTTCTAATTCAGTTAAGGATTCATAACTATATATGTTCTTCAATTTAATTGTGCTTAAAGCTAGTTCTAACCTGATCAATTAGAATCTAGATCTTAGGTTGCTAAATACGTCACGGAAGTGGGGTTTAGAAATCTGAACTAATTAAATTGGGCAATTAAACTTTGCGCAAACGGAAGTTTGGTTTAGGATAATTGTGAACATATCAAACTTGGGATTAATGCTAGTTTAATCTGTTATTTCTCGCAAACGAAAGTTTGGTTTGCTGCACTTAGGCTTAGAGAATTATCGCAAAGGAATTTGGTTAATTCTATATCTGTGTTTTGAGTTCTAGAACTGTGCTTAATTAGATCCTTGCTGAATGAACTGTCTGTTTGTCTGATTTCCTGAGAATACCCTAGGCTTGACGCTTTTAGTTTATTGCTTCACAACCGTTAATCTCTGCTACTATTTACTTTCTTGCTTCGCAATTTATTTACTTCACCATCTGCTTATTTCTAGTTTAATCTCTACGTTTCTGTTTCTATTGAGACCAAGTGTCCCTGTGGATTCGATAACCCTATATACTACTTTGACATTGCTGTTCACTTGCAGTTTAGTATAGGGTAAAACTTTGAGCCTATCAGTTAGACTTTTTGAGGTGGGGTTTCGAATTTTTAAGAATAGAGGCGGCTAATACACGGTTTAACCTAATAACAAACGATTTTAGAAGATGTAATGGGCGATTTTAAAGGCATATTTACATATAAAATAAGTCATTAAATTTAATGGACGATTTAAAGGGAATTTTACATTTAAAATTTGTCATTAGATTGTCATTAGATTTTCATTAAGGGTATCATCGTAAACAACCTCGTGAGAGTGAACGTGGTGCGTTTTCACTTCTCAGTTATATAATTAGAAATTAAATTGTCATGGTTAATTATAATGGATTAACATGTTTTTAACCCTAAAGTATTCTCCAATTTTATTTTGTTAGGGGCTAGTTCCAAATCAACCGCACATATAAAACCTGACAGATTTCAAGTCAAAAGTTTAGCATGAAGCGAAATACAATATTGATCATATTTTATTTTTGCCATTTTGTAAGAAAATCAATAACATCATACCTCTGCCTTGAAGTGTTTATAACCCTGTGATGATGACTGCGAGAGTATTTTAACTGCCACTTGATCTGAGTCATTCAAATAACCATGATAGACGACCCCAAACCCTCCTTCCCCTAGAGTTATTTGGAAGTTTTTTGTCATTCCCACGACTTCTGAATAAGTAAACCTTCTCCTTTTTGACTTTATACTAGTTGACTTTATATCCACTATTGGGGGCATTACTAGCAATATGTTGTAGAGAAAAAACTAGTAAACCACCTTAATTATAGTATATAGTTTGTTGATTAATCTGCAAATACCTTCCACATGACTTGATCCCCTTTTCTTTCCGAACACAAAAATGAGAATCATCTTTGGAAATTTCTTTGTTGGAACACATGAATTTGATAAACACTTCTCGTCGTCAACACTACAAAACAAAAGATTATATTTATCTTTTAGTATTCTGAATGCACAAGCCTTGTGCCACAAGGCAATTAATCTTGAATGTGTGGATGATGATTTCCTTCTTACAGTAACTGTAGTCCTTTCTTTTCTCTATCGCGTAGAGACTTTGGAATTGAACCATTCAAGTTGTTCTTCCTCAAGTCTCTGTTAAAAACCAAAGAAATCTTCCTACTTAATTAGGTAAACATGATCCATGATAGAAACACCAAAACATGTTGGGAAACTTACATGAGCAGCAAGGATTGCAGATTTGCAAGAAATTCGGGAACTAATCCTGTCAGATTGTTATTTGACAAGTCCCTGAAGTTCAATGAAAAAGGTCATTGACATATATAAAGTTTATTTTTCTTCCAGTTAATAATAAGGTCATATTTACAGCTTTTGGAGATGTGTAAGATTTTGAATTCCAGTTGGTATGGTTCCCATGAGCCCACTTGAAGACAAGTTCCTGTTTATAAGTTGAAACAAGAAGAAAAATAAGAAAAATTTCTAACAAGCCTAACGACGACGTTGAGTGATAGAGAGAGATCTGACAAGGAAATGATTCTTGGTGGGGTGGACACATTGGTGTCGCTGCAACTTAGACCGTCCCACAAAAATTGCTTGGGAACGCACGGATCTCCTTGCCATGAAATTCTCCTCAATCCGTGGGTGTCTTTGATGTTTTTGATAGCAATCACTGTTACGTGTTGGATTTAGCATTAAAGATTTTCTTAGAGTATCTAACTAGCTAGCTAGCCATAAAAAAACATACCATCATCATCGTTTGTTTTGGACAGTGGAAAGTCGATCACTGTGAAAACTTCCATGGCGGTGAGCGAAGGTGGAAGAGTAGAGTTTTGAGTTCTTTTGTGCTCTAATAAGCATTTCCCTACTTGACAAAGAACTGGTGACAAGCTGTAACGTGTGCTGGCCTTTAGATACTTGGGACTCAAAGTGTAGATAACTTGTCCGTTCCACAAAATGCTAAACTCTCTAGTCTGGTTGGACTCTAAGGCTTGGACCTCAGAGAAGTGGAAGTAGAAATAAAGCTCAGCTTTAGGGAACTCAAGATCCTTGGTAAAACTCAACGGCGCACTCTCATTCCCCGGTACTGCCGCACTCATGACCACTTCTTGCGGCGCAAGAAAACCATTAATGGTGTTGTTCACTTTGAGAGTTGTGGAAATTTGCCTCCATTCCGATTCAAAGTATGGAGCCCATATTCGATCGTAGAAATCATTAGGGTACCTGCACTGACCATAAATCTTGTATTATTAACCATGTAAAAAAACTTCATCAAAATGATCATAATTAACACTTACCGTATAAATTTTGTTGAATCGCTTAGGTATGACCTCAATATCGACTTCAAAGAACCTGATTCAGTGATGTATGTATTATTTGGTAGAGACCTTAGTTCCAGGGACGAAATGATTGGCGTTGATGTGCCTGTCTTAACAAGACATATATCCAAAGAGTTTGACTTTGGGATGTGAATGATCTCCTCCCATGTATGACCACTTACATGCTTCTCCAAATCTATTGTTACCCAGAAATTTGGACCTATATACAAATCAAATCTAGGAGAAACGTTAAGACCATCGTAATTTCCATAGCTACTTGTAGCTCTGATCAAATAATTGGTTCCCTGATACACGCTAAGATTGTAACGGTTCCGTATCCCGTCTGGAAAGTATCTCAACGTTGTCTGTGATTTTGGGTACTTGGACTCTATACAGCTATACTTGCATCAATTCTACCAATTACTCCAGTTTGGATGAAGCTTGAATCTGATGAATATTGTAATCCAGTTTCCAGCTCAATGTAAGGAGATTGTTCATTTGGGGATAACCCGCAATCCAAACTCATGAACCCTGTTTTGTTGAAACAGATCGAACATGTTAATGGTAATAAGACAGACCGTGGTCATCCAAGGCCATACACATTTCGCGTCTGTTGGTATTACATTCAACATCTGGACGCTAGCATTCACAATTATAATTCAAAATCATGTATACCAAATCCTATAGGTTTGAGTTAAAGTGTGGGTACGTACCTGCTTGAGCTTGAACAATGTGGATAATAGAGGAAGCTAGTATCAGTGCCACCATTTAAAAACTTATGTGGACTCTCCATATTCGTTAAATTCCCAAGAAATATCCGAGCGATACCAAAAATGCGTCTAAGCAAATGGGAGCACAGAACTCATTTGGATATTTCAAGGCATTTTGACAGCGAAAGTGCATATACCAAGTGCCTATAAAAAATGTGGTGGTAAGAGCAACTCCAGCAGTGTTATCCTAGTGGGTTTCTTAATTTTTATTTTAATATATATTTTTTTCGGACAGACTTAACAAAAAAAATTAAAAAAAAAAACAAATCAACCAATCCAAAGACGCCACGTGTAAGAGACGGGTTCTTAAATAGGTAATTTAAGAGCTTGTCTCTTAAGTGGGTCCCACGGATATTATTATTTTATTTCAATTTGCCTAAGAAACTGCACCCAAAAACCCTTTAAAAACTCTAATGGACATGCTCTAAGTGGTAACATGTCTATGTTCCAAAAAGGATATTAAAAATTGATGATCTGAGTTTAATACTTTACCTAGTGGGCAATACATATTTTATTTGCCAGTTTGTATTTGTCAGAAACATATTCAACTTGTCTTGTTTATTTTCAAAACCTATCAATTATCAATTAGGGGTGAAACTATTATCCGGAATCCGAGATCAAATCGGGGATTCGTTCCGATCCGTTCTGAAAATATGGATATCCGGAGAGCTCAGATCCATATCTGAATAGTAAAATTTAGGATCCGTCCAACCGGATCAGGATCCAGATATCTTAATTTTGAAGTCCGGATACATACCATTAAATATATTAAAAATATTTTAAAATGTATATTTTTACATATAAATTATTTCTTATATAAAAATATGTATAAAGTTAATTTTAATTATGTTTTATATTATATTAGATGTTGTTTTCAAAGATTTTATATAAAATACTAATTTTATAATTAAATTTAGATTTTTAAACATTTTATTCTTATTTTTAAATTTATTTTTAATATTCTATTTTTATTGTAGGTTGGACTGGCTTTGTAAATTAACTTAATTTGTTACAGTTTTAATATTAATATAAGGCAATATTTATAGAAAAGTAGAAATAACTATAAATGTTACATTTTGTAAATTTAATGTATTTTGTATATTTAGTTTAAATGTTAAATTTTAGTTAGTGTTGGTTTATTCCATTTACTCGGTTCTATTGCACACAATTTATGTTTGGTTTGATTTATTTGTATAAGAATTTCCATTTTATGTTTGGTTAAATTTTGGTTCAATACATGTCTAAGCCAATAAAAATTATATTTGTATGTAAATTTCCCTGTTCGAAAAAGCGGATAAAACGACTGTGCATTCGTCGGAAAAGCGGTGGGCGGCAGACCACCGCCGCGATTTGCACTTATGTGGTGAACAAATCATTTTTTTAATTTCGTTTTAGGAGTTTTGTGTGTTGTAAGATGATATTTTTATATCAAATCTATCATATCTATGTTGAAACAATAAGAAATACGAGTTGAAATCACGAAATAGAAAAAAAAGTTTACGGCGCAAATTTAGAGTTTTTGGACGCAGAGTCGCGAGGAAGAAGACAAGGTCAATTTCGTTACCAGAAAACAACTTCAATTCGGCTAGACCACTAGACTATGATGTACTTGCTGTATTATTCCACATAATATATACACTAAATATATCGATAAAAAATTCAAAAACCTAGGTTTGATTACTCTCCGCTTAATCTTCGAATTTCCAAAAAATCGCTAGGCCCAAAATAGCCGCGTGTACAACGCCTAACACAATTCCAAACATAGGTAAATTCACATATTCAAGAGTTTATGTGTGAAATAGCATACAAATTTATTCAGATACTAAACGGTATTGTTGTTCATTGTTAGAGTGCGAATTGATCGTTTCTCGTTTTCTATGCAACATTAACATTAGACATTGACTTTTGGTTTCTCTCGCTCAAACATCGCCACATGGATTAAGATATGCAGTTTCGGATTGTCTTTATTCGACTTTGGATTATATCAATTATTTTCTGTTTTAGTTGTAGATTTTGTTTCCGGGGATTTCCTTTTATTCAACCGGCTTTGTATCTCTTATTTGGGCTTAGTTTCTGGAGAAAGTTCTGTTTTCTACCGGTTCTTGCATCTCAAAAACGCATCCTTCCTTCGTTTAATATAAATATAACTTCAGACGAAAAAGATTCAAAAATAACCATATTTTGTTTTAGTTCGATTCTGTTTAGATAAAATAACATAATAAAAATATTAATAATTAATCAATGTTATATTTGTAATTTTAATGTATTTTATATACATTCAATTTTTTTCCCGACAAATCATATATATTGATATCATAAAGAATTCACAAGATACAAACACAATCCGAATACAACTGTTAAACCAAATATAGGAAATTGAAACAATTTCGATGAAGGAGTGGAGAGTCACCAAGCTTTCCTTACGGAAGTCTTATAGGCTAACAGAAGATCTGTTATGTCCCACCTTCACATACTCTTCATTGGCTATCACCTTTGCGATGAAACTCCAAAATGCATTCAGCATTACTTTAAATAAGAAAATCACTTGAAATGTTGTTGGTGATGTCTTTGAATCTTGTCTTCTCCATGAAACTAAAACATTTGATGCATATATCGGAATCTCTCTGTGCCCATGATGCTTCTTCTGTAAACACTTCTCGGCCAATTCATGATGTTTATAGATAATGACAATTATCTTTTCCTCCCAAACACTATAATCTCCAAATAACTCCTTTTTCCCAAATGATTGCCAAACATCTCGTCTCCACTGCAAAATAACTTCTTCTTCAAAGATATAATATAACAAAGAGAGAAATTTATTCATAGGAGGATTCTCTATCACAACATCAAATGTAGGCCCCAAATTGCAGAGATGCTCGTGGACTTGCTCGCTTGGCTTAAAGATCCTCCATGAGCATTCTAGAACTACCTCTTTGTTGTTAAAATGCCCGCCAAAGTAATTATCAAAATCCAGAAATTTTGATATATGACCAAAATCATGTCTTCTATGAGAATAAGAGGAAAGAGTAAATGGAAACACAATACCAGGCTGTGGAGGTTGTGATAATAATTCCACTGTCATATTGATGAAATCAACTTTGGGCTTTACATCCACCATTGTTACCGAGAATTGATGTTGGGTCTGCTCAATTTCGATTGAGTTCGAGAGCAATCTCAGATTATTGTTCAGATTTCTCTTAAACTCATCACCCACATCAATGATTGTTATCTCTGGGTCCCATATTTGTACGGTTACAAATATGAACCGAAAGATGCCGTTCGGAGGGTTCCTTAACGGAATGAAGCCAACACAAAATATCATAGACAAAGGCTTGATCATGGTTGGAAGAAAACTCTCATGAAAGTAGAGAGGAAAATAGAGATCTAGAAGATGAATCATCATGCCAGATTTTATTTGAAAGATAGATCTAATTAACTTTAAACAAAAGAAAATATACAAGTACGTCCGACGCCGGAGTCGGCGTCGGCCGGAGATCGTATCAGAAAAGTTGCCTCTGTTCTTGGATCGCTTGCTTCGCACAGAGAGAGAAGCAGAGCTGTTACTTTTGTAAATTTTTTTTAAGAATAAATCAATTTAAAAAGTTTTTTTTACATTCAATTAAAATGTTTAATTTTCGTTAGTGTCGGTTTATTCCATTTATTCGGTTCGATTGCACACAATTTATGTTTGGCTTGATTTATCGGTATAAGAATTTCAGTTTGGGTTAAATTTTGGTTCGCTTTTGAGTTAAATTTTGGTTCAGTTTGATTATTTCGATTATGTTCGGTTTTTAATTTCTATCCTTTTGTTAAAAAAAAACTGTTTTTGCTTTTTAGACCATCTCCAATGTATTCCTCTATTTTTACCTCTAAAATAGAGGAATTCTATAATAGAGGTGGGTTTTGCTCCAATGTATTCCTCTATATTTTCCTCTAAAAAGAATATTCTCTCTAATATTCTTTTTTATTTTACTAATAATACTTTTTATTTATAAAAGTTGCAATTTAGCCCATTTATTTATTTTTACAATTATAAAATTATAATATTATTTAAATTATATATTAGTTATTAAAATATTATAATTTATAATTTATTAATTTTATATTGTTAGTTATTAAAATATTAATATTTAATTATTTTGGTCATAAATAAAAGTATTTGAAAGTTAATGGACTCATTTGTAAATTAAAAAGTTCACCTCTATTATAGAGGAAAAAATAGAGTTCCTCTATATATAGAGGAAAAAATAGAGATCTCTATTTTAGAGGTGAAAATAGAGGTGGGTTGGAGTAGATTTGCCTCTAAAATAGAGTTTAGAGGCAAATATAGAGGTGGGTTGGAGATGCCCTTAGGCAACAATTGATAAACAGCACCGCCAGCCAAGAAGATATTTAAGTCGGCAAAAGAAAAAAAGTGCAGAAGATATTTTCTATGATTCTCCATTTACTGTGACGTAACTCCCCCAAGTCATGACTACTTCACAATTCCAAGTGCGCGTAGCGTGTTCTTGAGGAAACGATCCTCATGTGAATTCGCTTCTACTCCGATCGAAATCGAACACTGAGAGAATCTCATTCTACTCAATTTCTTCTCTAATCACACATCGTCTTAGATAGATGACTTGATTGTCCGGTTGTTTTCCTAGTTTACTTGTAAGAAGTTTTGCTTTGCAGAATCTGAAGATGTTGGAAGATCAGGTAGCCTACTTGTTACAACGGTACTTGGGGAACTACGTTAGGGGATTGAATAAGGAAGCCCTGAAGATCAGTGTCTGGAAAGGTGAGATGGGTTTCTCGTTGAGTTTGTCTTTGTGTCCACTATGATTTTTCAGTAGCGACTTTGATTGAGCTGTAAACGAATGTCTGTAGTTGGATGAACGTAGGTTCGACTATTTGAAGAGCGTCACTCGGATTTTGATTTTGTGGAATTGGGTTCTGTTCGAGTTAATCCTATTCTTGTAGCTATTAAGTCAATAGCTTCACACTTCTTTCAATTTGGCAGACGGGTGGGAGTGGGTTTGTGTCTTTTACTGCATCTCTTCGGTGTTTAGTTGGTCGGAATTTTTCCATTTCTCTCGTGACATAAATGATCGGAAATATCGGCTTGCTTGCAAGCTTTATAGCTTTGTTCATCGTTTTATTTTGGGTTTATGCTGATTGTTCTCTTCGTAAATGTTGAGTTGGTTCTCCTATTTGCAACTAAGAACAGATGGACTGAATAAAAGAAAAGATTTAGTTTTTCATTTGTTAATATAGTCTTGGATTTACTTAATTTCGCAGGAGATGTAGAACTGAAGAATATGCAACTAAAACCAGAAGCACTTAATGCTTTGAAATTACCTGTCAAGGTTAAAGCTGGATTTCTTGGATCAGTGAAACTCAAGGTGTGTGTTGTGTTTTTTTCGTCTATCGTATTTAAGCTAAAGTGTATCTACTTGGGTGCGTTAATTATCTTTTCGTTTTTCTACCCACTAGCTCATAAATAGTATTTCACTTGTTGTCGTAGTCTCTATAAGTGACGCAATTTCATACATTATATACTTTTCTGGGGGTTGATTTTGGTTTTTTTTTCTGGGCATGGATCTCTTCAATGAGTTTGCCTTCCAGGTGTACAGAGTTCTACTATTTATTGATACGTTTCAGTATATCCTCATTTAAGGTACCGTGGAGCAGGCTTGGACAGGAACCTGTCGTGGTTTATCTTGATCGGATTTTTGTATTAGCCGAACCCGCAACTGATGTTGAAGGATGTAGTGAGGATTCTATCCAAGAGAAAAAAAGAAAGCTAATTCTGGTGAGTTAGGTCTCTCAAGTTATGATTATTTTCCATTCTCTAATTTGAGTTATTGAATCACTTGTCTGTTTGCAATATACAGGAAATGGAAACGAAACTTGTAGAAAGAGCTCGTCGACTACATACGGAAATGGTGTGGCTAGTATCCGAAGTAGATAGTGTGGGGAGAAATATTTTACTATACTAACAACCATATTTTCTTATTCTCTCCAAAGAACAAATCATGGATAGGATCATTGGTCGACACAGTCATGGGAAACTTAAAGCTGTCAATATCAAATATCCACATAAGATACGAAGATCTAGAGAGGTAAATAGATTAAGACAGAAGTAATTTTTTCTTGTTCTTGATTGTCTACCCATTTGTATGATTAAAGCTTATGTTATAAGTGCAGCAATCCTGGCCACCCGTTCTCTGCTGGTGTTACACTAGAGAAACTATTAGCTTTAACAGTTGATGAGAGTGGAAAGGAGACCTTTATTACTGGCGGAAGTCTGGCTTCTATCCAAAAGGTATATATTTGTTCATCAATATCTGGCTGGCACAAGCTTTTCTGTTCTTATGGAATACATTGTATTTAGGTCCCTCCATTTCTTACTTTTGTAACTTTCAGGAGGGTTGTTGTGTTAAAATCTCTTGCACTTCTGCTGGCATGTAGTAAGTACCTAGGTAGCTTGTTATTGTAATCTAGTTCAATAAGTTACGTTTATGTGGCTATAGTAAGAAGCACCCGAAGAAGATTAACTTGGGGTGCTCTCCAGAAGGGTTAGTGATATATAGCAGCAGACCTTTGTGTGGAATTGATATATGGATTGCTTGCATTGGGAAAGAAATATCCATGCCAAGAAGTAAACCAAAGTAACTATAATTATGTTTTCTTTTGCCTCTTTTTTTGCAGTCGGTTGAACTTGATCGGCTTGCATTCTATCTTGATTCTGACATGTCTCCGTGGCATATTGACAAATCATGGGAGGATTTACTTCCTTCTGAGTGGGATCAGGTATTGAGAAGCAAAATCATGTATATAGTGGAACAAAATTTACCACGTCCATTGTCTCTTACCCCAAAAATCTCATTTTCGGCGCATGCAAATTTCTAGATTTTAAGATTTGGCACCAAGGATGGTAAGCCAGCTGAAGGCCTCACGAAAAAGCATTTCTATATTCTGCAACCTGTCTCAGGGAATGCAAAGTACTCTAAGTCTCAAGCAAATGGATCTTCCAATACTGGTCAACCTTTGCAGAAGGCATATGTTAACTTAGACGATGTGACACTTTGTTTATCTAAGGTTAAGCTAAAAATATAAAGCTCCTACTGTCTTCTCTATTTGGCTGTCTCCGGTGGTCTTGATTGTGTGTTTTTTGTACTCAGGGTGGATACAGGGATGTCATGAAACTTGCTGATAACTTTGCTGCGTTCAATCAGCGTTTGAAATATGCACATTACCGTCCATATGTTTCAGTAAAAAAGGACGCAAGATCGTGGTGGAAATATGCTTACAGAGTTGTTTCAGAACAAATTAAGATAGCAAGGTGTCTAAATATAAATCTTCATTTCTGTTTTTGTTATTGATACCGGATTTCTCTGTAATTTGCATTGGTTGTGGAAGCCGTTTCCTTGCGGTTCCTTACATCAGGGTCTGTTTACATTTTCTGAGATTGTTACCTTTGTGACAGCGGGAGAATGTCATGGGAGCACGTTTTAAAGTACACTAGTCTACGCAAGAGATACATCACGCATTATGCTTCCTTGCTGAAATCTGATGTCAGTAGGACAGTTGTTGATGATGATGAAGAAATCAAGGCCCTTGATCGGGAACTTGATACCGAAGTCATTTTGCAATGGAGGTAAGCTACTGTTTCTTAAAAATTAACATTCTTTAGTTGCATCCTAGCAGATCAATTAGTTTTCTCAAAGGTTTGTTCTTGTGTAGTTCTATGAATTTTCATCAGGACTAATTTTTTCTCTCTCTTTGTTTATATCCATGATGTTTCTCTGTTTTCCTTCCATTTCATAATACATGGGTTCTGCTTGGTAGGATGTGGAATTAAAGGGTAAATTTAGAAACCATTTCTAATTATGTTTAATATTCTCGATTTTCTATAAAGGATGTTGGCGCACAAGTTTGTTGAGAGGTCGGTGCAAGCAGAAAATTACTTGAAGGCGCAACAGGCTAAAACTTCATGGTGGCCGTTTGGAGGGTGAATGTTTCTCTGGTTGCTTCCAAATTCCCAACTACGTTTCCGAAATTTTCTTCTCAAGTATCTTTTATGTATCCTTCAGGAAAGTGTCTGAAGGTGAAGGACAATCTGTTCAATTCACAGATGAAGATTGGGAACGGTTAAACAAAGTCATAGGGTACAAAGAAGGTGACGACCAATCAAATATCGACAATGCAAAACCTGATGCTCTCCATACTCTCTTGGAGGTACACATGAGGCGTAATGCTTCAAAACTTTATGATGGAGAGAAGGAATGCCTTGCTGAGTTATCATGTGAAGATCTTAATTGCTCCATTAAGCTTTTCCCCGAGACAAAGATTGCCGACGTTAAATTGGGGAGATATCGCTTGTCATCGCCAAATGGTCTGCTTGCTGAGGTTCGTTACGTGGAATTTGTTTTTCTGGCTGCAAAACATTGTCAGTGGTATCGTTAACTAACTCTCTTGAAAAATGTCTCTGTTCTCGCAGAGTGCGCCTGCCTCTCACTCTGTACTTGCTGTCTTCTGTTATAAGCCTTTCGATGCTAAAGTTGACTGGAGTCTTGTTGCAAAAGCTTCTCCGTGTTATATGACTGTGCGTGATCTCTCTCTAAGGAAACTTTGTTTAAGCAGTTCTTTTTTAAAATTATATGGCTGATTGCGTCGCCGTCTGCAGTATCTGAAGGATTCTATTGATGGAATTGTCAACTTCTTCGGAAGCAGTACTGCTGTGAGCCAGACAATAGCTTTAGAGACTGCAGCTGCTGTACAGGTGCGTCTTTTATGTGCTATGGTGTGAAAAGTTGGCAAAAAAAAGGTGCATATTGGGTTTATATAGCTTGGTAATTATAATATCGTGGTAAACTATTTTTCTGAGGTAAAATCGGATCTAAGTAAGCAATTTCTGTTTGTTGTCCATTCAAGACACATGGAGTAATTCTGTTGGAACGTTCCAATATCATGCTCATGCGACTATTTTTTATAGTGGAAAGTAAAAGCTTACACCGTTGATATGATACTTCATATCTGTGACTAAAATGGCATTACAATTTGTAGAGCTTGCTCCTTGCACGTGATCTACAATTTTGCCTGACAGTTTTCAAAAACTGTCGGAATTAGACTTCTGATCTTTCTTTATATTCAACTGCCCGTGGCGAACCACTTTAATCATTATAATCCACCTGCTTACCTTCTCAGTCAACTATTGATGAAGTTAGACGCACTGCTCAACAAGGAATGAATAAAGCATTGAAAGATCATGCAAGGTCTATTCGTACTCCCATATGCTCTTTTGTCAAATTTATGTCCATGTTATAGTAAATGACGTTTTACGAAACAACCAGGTTTCTGCTCGACTTAGATATTGCAGCACCCAAAATTACAATTCCAACCGAATTTCGTCCTAATAACCATCATTCTACAAAGCTTCTTCTAGACTTGGGTAACCTGGTCATCCGTTCCCAGGTAAATAGAAAAGTGTCAACTCTCTTATCAATATAATTCGAATATCTTCTAAATGCACATTCTCTAATTTCTATGCATGGAAATTTTCAGGACGACTATAAGCGTGACCTGTCAGAGGAAATGGACATGTATCTACAGTTTGATTTAGTTTTGAGTGATGTGTCCGCTCTACTTGTTGACGGTGACTACTCCTGGAATCAGTTATCCTCTAAAAGTTCTTCTAGTTCTGGCAGGGAAAGCAGTGTTACTTTCTTGCCAGTTATTGACAAGTGTGGGGTACTCTTAAAACTTCAACAGGTAAAATTCTAGACATCTGGCATTTACATTTTTGGTTAAAAGAATTATGCTTCAGACATATTTAGCACTAGTGTTACTTGTTATGGTTTGTAGATTCGTCGGCCAAACCCATCGTACCCATCAACCAGACTTGCTGTGCGGCTACCGTCACTAGGTTTTCACTTCTCACCGGCTCGATACCATAGGTTGATGCAAGTTGCACAGATCTTTCAAACTAAGGATGATGAGAGCTCTCACATTCTTCATCCATGGGAAGAAGCTGATTTTGAGGGTTGGTTGTCTATTCTTAGCTGGAAGGTCAGTACCTTTCTGCGTACCACAATCAATTTCGTGGTTGCAAGCTCTCTGTCATCTTGGACGCTAGTTATTTATTCCATTGTTAATTCCATGAATAGGGCAGAGAAGCTACATGGCAGCGGCGGTACTTATGCTTAGTTGGTCCTTTTATCTACGTGCTGGAAAGTCCTGACTCAAAATCTTATAAGCAGTATTCCAGGTATGATTCCAACTATTGCAATTTGGCTATGGTAATAGGCTTTATAGATTATGCTTTGGGTGAAATGGATTGCCTGTACAAACTCGATTAAGACCAGCACTCTTATATAGAATGTTTGCGTGTGTTTACAAATATCTTAAATCTTGGAATGTAAATACGAGAATCGACATGTGGGAAGACTATGGCAAGAGTGCCTTTTGGTGCTCAATGTTTGTTATTGGAGCAATTTGAAAATTAATCAATGCTATGCATTGTATTATAAACTAGTGAAGCTAAGCTGAAACAAAGTATTTAACGGGCTTATTAAGCTTCCCTGTCTAACTAATGATCCACTAAAAGTTCACTTATCTACATTTGTAACTCTAGTGTAAGAATTCACTACCTAAAACTATATGCTATTTCACCAAGCAGTTAAAGTACTCCATCTGTTCGTTGTAGTTGGTGTTTGTCATATTTCTTCGCGTCTAAGGGTTTTGTATCTTTTGTAGCTTACGTGGGAAGCATATATACAAAGTTCCTGTAGAACTCGCGGGAGGAGTAGAGCACGTCTTGTCCATTCGTAATGCTTCTCGAGTCAATGAGAAGGTTTACATCTCATTTAGTTGAGTTAATAAATGCATGGAAAATTGGTCCTGGTTTTTATGTTTTGATTGTATGTTTTCATCAATGAGGGTTCGAATCATTCTGTTGATTGTAAACTTCAGTGAATTTTGGCGCTGCATCTTTTATTTTTTCCCCCCTTGTGTATAGGTTATGGAGGACGTAAATTCACTCATATTAATGTTTGATTCTGAAGAGTCCAGAAAAACTTGGCACAGCCGTTTGCAGGGCGCTGTCTATCGGGCCTCGGTAAATTTAATATTGGAACTTCCATTTATCAATAAAGCGTCCACCGTGAGACAGTTCCACTGATGATCTGCCTGTTTATTTAGTTGATTAAAGTTTAATTTTCACTTAAATATACAGGGTTCTGCTCCCATAGCCGGTCTTTCTGATAGTTCATCTGACAGTGAGGAATCAGAAACAGAACAGAAAGAAGATGTTTTGGATTTGTCTAAGTTGGAGAGTATATATGTAACCGGTGTGCTTGATGAACTCAAAATATCTTTTAGTTATGGTCATCAGGTAAATATAAATTATTTTTGTGAGTGAAATTCCATTGCTAGTTGTTAGTTGGGACATGCTTTGACTGAGTATATTTTTATATAGCATGAGGCTTCTTTCATGGCGGTGCTTCTTGCAAAAGAGAGTAAACTGTTTGAGTTTAGGGCCATCGGTGGGAAGGTAAGATGATCTGCTTCTTAATTATCATTTTGTCATTTCTTAATTCTTTTTTTCTGAATGTCTGTCTGTCTTTGTCGAACCAGGTTGAAGTCTCGATGAGAGGGAGTGATATGTTTATTGGGACTGTACTTAAATCTTTGGAAATAGAAGATTTGGTGAGCCATTCTGGTTCAAATGAGTCTTGTTATTTGGCAAGATCTTTTAATCAGTCTTCAGTGGTGCTTCCATCCTTCGAAGATGTTGAGATTAGGAACCCTGAAGGAAATGATCGTACTTCTAGTGAAGGGGAGGAAAAGTTTTATGAAGCACCAGAGATCTTGGTTGATTCCAATGACTATACATCTCTCAGGACCCCTAGTTTTAGTCGCATTGATGGATTGCTCCCTGTTGACAACAAGAATATAACTATGCCACGCAATGAGGGAACTGAGTCGCAGGATAGTTTTGTCAAGGCTCAAATAGTCATATACCATCAGATGTCACCTCAGTATAAAAACGTTGATAACCAGGTTGATAGATTTCTGATTTTACATCTTTCAATCCTGAGATTCAAGTTTTTCATAGGTATAAAAGGCGAAGCCTTACTAAAAACTCATCTTTTGCTGACGTTTCACACATTGTAGGTTACCGTAAGCTTAGCCACATTATCATTTTTTTGTCGAAGGCCAACAATTCTTGCTATTTTGGAGTTTGTAAATGCTATCAATGTTGAGGATCCAAGCTGTGAATCTTTTGAGGACAGCTCTCCTGTAGCTGGAGAGCATAGTTCACCGAGAAGAGATGGATTTGAAGATTCTAGGGATGCAGCTGTCAAGGGTTTGTTGGGGAAGGGGAAATCTAGAATCATTTTTAACTTGGCATTGAACATGGCTCGGGCGCAGATATTCCTAATGTGTGAGAATGGAACTAAGTTTGCGACATTGTCACAAGACAATCTGCTAACAGATATTAAGGTGTGATTATGCTCTTTAAATTGCACTCCATATTTTATTTATGATCCTTTGCTTCAGCATAATGGATTTCCATGAGGTAAATGGCATTTTTCTGCGCTGATTCCCATTTGTTTGAAGGTCTTCCCGAACTCGTTCAGCATTAAAGCAAGTCTTGGAAATTTACGAATCAGTGATGACAGCCTCCCAGACAACCATATGTACTTTTGGATCTGTGATATGCGAGACCCTGGAGGAACTTCTTTTGTTGAGGTATTCGTTGTTTTTGTTTTCTTTTCACTTTTCTCTTCGTAGATGAGATGCACGTATTTTCCGTGTTGATTTACGTTCTTTGATTTGTGTTGCTAGTTGGCATTCACATCATTCAGTGTCATTGATGAAGATCATGAAGGTTTCGACTACTGCCTCTCTGGACAGCTTTCTGAAGTGCGCATTGTTTATCTGAATCGCTTTATTCAAGAGGTAGTTCATTCTCTCTGCATAGATGCGAGTAACTTTTTGTCTTGCTTCCTACAATCAGTCTCTGCAATGTAGGTTGCTGAATACTTTATGGGGCTTGTGCCAAGCGATGCAAAAGGGATTGTCAAGATGAAGGATCAAATTACGGACTCAGAGAAGTGGTTTACGACTAGCGAAATTGAAGGATCTCCTGCTCTTAAGTTGGATCTCTCTCTTAAGAAGCCTATAATTGTTATGCCTCGACATACGGAGAGCCCTGAGTAAGTTCATGCTTGGATTTTGATTTCTCCCTCTCCACCCATTTTTTTTTCTCCATGACACATTTTTGTTGTAACAATTACTGGTTTCTTATGCATTCTCTAGACTTATCAGAGTACTTGATTTACATTTCTCCATTTTTCGGATTTTTCCTTTTTTGCAGTTACCTGAAGCTTGATGTTGTGCATATAACTGTGAACAATACCTTTCAGTGGTTTGCTGGAGATAAAAATGAGCTGAATGCAGTTCACATGGAAACTATGAAAGTGATGGTGAGAACTCTCGTTGTTTGGCTGTTGGGATGAGCATGATTCATTCTGGTTGCTATCACTTTAAGTTGACACAACTTTTTGTGCATTTAGCTTTCTTTCTATGATCCTCTCATAATTTTTTTTTTGTTTATTCCTTTGACCAAAAAACTTTAACTTAGGTGATGGATATCAACCTTAATGTTGGTTCTGGAGCTGAAATAAGTGAAAGCATAATTCAAGATGTGAAGGGGGTTTCTGTAACCATTAACAGGTCTCTGCGAGACTTGTTGCATCAGATACCGAGCATTGAAGTCTCTATCGAGGTAAAGGATACTGTTTTATATCCAGTCTGTATCAAAATAGTTTCTCACTCATGCGTTCTTGAAATTTCTGCTTTATCAGATAGACGAACTAAGAGCAGCCCTCTCGAATAGGGAATACCAGATCTTGACAGAGTGTGCACAGTCTAATATTTCTGAGATTCCACATACCGTGCCACCATTGAGTGGTGATATTGTGGCATCGTCAAGAAACTTACATGAAACTCTTACTTCTGAAGATCCTAATGCTGCTCAAACTGAAAAAAGTGATGCTTGGATTTTAATGAAGGTTTCTGTTGTCATCAATCTGGTGGAATTGTGTTTGTATGCTGGGACAGCAAGAGATGCGCCACTGGCTGCTGTACAGGTCCGCTCCGTGTACCATTCATTACAATTGTCATATTTGTCTAGGAGTATTTAGTATTCTTCTGTCCTTTGGAGCTACCATAGCTGGTACATTTTGGGGGATAAAAGTGATTTCCAGTTCCTGACTGAGAGTTTGGGCATATTCATTTGTGAAGCTCTTTCTTGAAAAGGAATCAACTCAGTCGGAATTGGTTCTCTAGAAAGACTTCAAAATTTTGATTTCTGCTTCCTTGTGATTTTTTCTTAGTACACATAACATTATCAAATCAGCCTTCTGTGTAATCTCTTTCTAGTTCCGGGGATCAGCCATGTGATTGTTCTCATAGGACTCTACTTCTTCCATATCTCTTTGCTTCCCATTTTTCCTTCTCATTGTCTGTTTTTTCCTAGAGATTTTACGTTAACAATCTCAAAGGGATTTACAACAGTAACGACCTCATGGCTTATTGAGTTAACATGTAAACTTTTTTCTGTTTGGTTACAGATCTCTGGCGCCTGGCTTCTCTACAAATCCAATACACACGATGAGGGTTTCCTTACTGCAACGTTGAAGGGATTCAGTGTTATTGACAACCGTGAAGGAACTGGAAAAGAGTTTAGATTGGCTGTAGGAAGACCTGCAGATTTAGATTTTGGTGACTCGCATTCTCTGACTGATATAGATCAGGGATTAACTCAGTCCCATGTAACCAATGGGAGTGATATTAGACCGTTGCCTTCGATGCTCACTCTTGATGCGCAATTTGGTCAGTCGTCAACTTTTGTTTCCGTTTGTATTCAAAGGCCACAGCTGCTTGTAGCTTTGGATTTTCTACTGGCCGTAGTAGAGTTTTTTGTCCCTACTATTGGCAGTGTGCTATCAAGTGAAGAGGATAGAAACCTTAATATGGTCGACGCAATCATCATGGATCAATCTATCTACAAGCAACAAACTGCTGAAGCGTTTCTTTCTCCTATGGGTCCTTTAATTGTTGAAGATGAGAACTTTGATGATTTTGTTTATGATGGTAATGGTGGAACGTTATATCTGAAAGATAAACATGGAGGCATCCTTTCTTCTCCCAGTGCAGAGCCTATTATATATGTGGGAAGTGGGAAAAAGTTACATTTCAGAAATGTAGTCTTCAAGGTATAAAAAGTTCTTACATTAATTTTGTTAGATCTGAACTTCATTTCTGTCCGTCCGTTTAGTTTGTCTCAATTTTTTTCATTCTGATCCAGAATGGCCAAGTTTTGGATTCATGTATCTGTTTGGGAGCATACAGCAGCTATTCTGTTTCAAAAGAGGAAGGGGTTGAGTTGGAAGTATATCATAAAGCCCCACAACAAGACTCTGAGAAGAAAGAAGATCTGGTTTCTCAATCTCCTAGCATCACAACCGAGAAGTCAACGGAATTGATCATTGAGTTCCAGGTTCTTATAGTGGCTAACTTTCTTCTTTGTATGGATATGATAAGCCAAGAAAAGTTCCATGTTAATGTTTGAAGCCGTTTCCGCTGCTGCAGGCTATCGGCCCAGAACTTACTTTCTACAACACATCAAAAGACGTTGTTAAAACGCCAGTGCTCTCCAATAAACTTTTGCATGCTGAACTGGATGCTTATGGCAGGTCAATGGCTTCTCTGTGATAATATTGTCAGAGATGAAATTTAAGCATGATTAGTTGCTTAAAGCTTGATGAAGTTTTGTACATCTGTTGTTCATAATTCTATCGGCTTTCCTATTTGCTACAGGGTTAATATAAAGAATGATGAAATAGAAATGAGTGCCCATACGTTGGGTCTGACCATGGAGAGTAATGGAGTGAAAATTCTGGAACCATTCGACACCTCTGTAAAGTATTCAAGTGTTTCTGGGAGGACTGACATACGGCTTTCAGTTTCAAACATATTTATGAACTTTTCATTCAGCATCTTAAGGTTGTTTATAGCTGTTGAAGAAGACATTTTATCATTTCTAAGGATGACATCCAGAAAAATGACTGTCGTCTGCACAGAGTTCGATAAAATTGGGACCATCAGAAGTATGTCCAATTATTGCTGAAATTTATTAGTTCATTGAATCTTGGTTACCTGGTACTTAATACCTATATTTCATGCAGATCCCTGTACAGATCAAAAATATGCATTCTGGAGACCCCATCCGCCCCCTGGTTTTGCAAGTCTTGGCGACTATTTGACACCATTGTTAGTCATCCATCCTAAAATATACTATATAACTGGTTGCGCAAGAGCCTTTTCAAGTTAACTATTGGTATTTACATGGCAGGGACAAGCCACCTACTAAAGGGGTTCTTGTTGTCAACACCAATTTGATGAGGGTGAAGAGGCCTTTATCTTTCAGATTGATTTGGTCACCTTTAGCTTCCGGGGGATTAGGTGATCCTTCAACGGATGACAAAGATGAAAGAGACAATTCGTGTTCCATTTGGTTCCCTGAAGCACCAAAGGGTTATGTGGCGTTAAGTTGTGTGGTTTCAAGTGGAAGTACACCGCCTCCACTGGCCTCTGTCTTCTGCATCCTAGCTTCTTCCGTTTCCCCTTGTTCTCTCAGAGATTGTATTGCAATCAGCTCAACAGATATGTATGTGTGCGACGAACTTCTCACTTTTAGAATTTGCTAACTTCTATAAACATGGACACAACGCATGCACAAACAGAAATACATGGGGATGCATGCATGTTCCCTTGTGCAGAGATGTGCAGACATGCTTACTGACTGTTTTTCCTGACATTTCGCATAAGTGGGTTGCCTTGTGTCTATGTGATTTATGTTGGTTTCATGCGATTGTTCAAACGAAAACTGTAATTTAGTTGGTAGTATCCGTGTTGCAGATGCAGAAATTTGTTTGTTCATTTGGGATTCTGGTTAATATTCATAAATGATTCCATTTTAGTACTTCTTCAGTGTACGTCTCTACTGATCACCTCAGTTTGGTTTATCTTCCTCCATCAATGATTGGGATTTTCATGTTTGCTTTTGTATTCAATGCAGTTCACAATCAAGTTTAGCATTTTGGCGCGTGGATAATTCTGTTGGCAGTTTCTTACCTGCGGATCCGTCTACTCTCAACCTATTAGGAAGACCATACGAGCTACGTCATATATTATTTGGATCCACAGGAGTCTTGCCAAAAGAATCCAGCGACGTGGATGTTTGTACTAGTCCTGATAATATTCAGTCTACGCGGCCACAGCCAATGAATTCTGTTAGATCTGGTCAGCGATTTGAAGCTGTTGCGTCCTTTAAGTTGATATGGTGGAATAGGGGCTCAGGCTCGCAGAAGAAAGTTTCAGTATGGAGACCAGTCGTTACTGAAGGGATGGCTTATTTTGGAGATATTGCTGTTAATGGGTAAGTCATAATGATGTACAATATAATTTTAGTGCACACTATTCTGGTTGTAAGGTGGATCTAAATTACTTTCTGGGGTAATTTTGTAGGTATGAACCTCCAAACTCTTGTGTGGTTCTTCATGATACTTCCGAGCAAGATATCCTTAAAGCCGCTGTTGATTTCCAACTTGTTGGACGTGTCAAGAAACACAGGGGAGTAGAAAGTATATCTTTCTGGATGCCTCAAGCTCCACCGGGTTTTGTTTCTTTGGGTTGTGTTGCATGTAAAGGCTCACCGAAACCATACGATTTCATCCAATTAAAATGCGTTCGTAGCGATATGGTAGCTGGTGATCATTTTGCTGAAGACAGTTTGTGGGATACCTCTGATGTGTGGCAGAGGGAAGAACCATTTAGTATATGGAGCATAGGCAATGAGTTGAAGACCTTTATTGTCCGTAGTGGTTTGAAAAAACCACCAAGGAGATTTGCTTTAAAGCTAGCAGACCAGGATTTGCCTGGGGGAATTGATAACATGGTCATTCATGCAGAAATTGGGACTTTTTCTGCTGCGCTTTTTGATGACTACGGGGGACTGGTAAGAAAAACCGAATAGACGTATATGGCGTATATATCTGCGTGAAAATAATGGCGTAACTATGTACTTTGCAGATGGTTCCATTGGTTAACCTATCTTTGAACAATATAAGTTTTGAATTACTTGGCAAACCCAACTACACAAAGTCAACCATCAACTTCTCCTTAGAGGCCAGGTCATATAATGATAAGTATGAAGCATGGGAGCCTCTCATCGAGCCAGCAGATGGATTCTTAAGGTTCTTTTTTGTTCTAATTTTGTCATATTAAAGCTCGTTAGTGCAGAATTGTTAAGGTCTAAAACCCCTGTGGCTACGAGTGACTTACTCTTTTATTCTGTTTGTTATATACTCCAACGAACGTGGAGTGTATTCTATATCATGGCTATATTCCATTGGGTTGCAGGTACCAGTTCAACCCTAGATCCTTTGGTGCGGTTTCTGAGTTACGCCTGACATCTACAAAGGACTTGAATGTGAACTTCTCAGTTTCAAATGCTAATACAATTATCCAGGCATATTCTAGTTGGAACAGCCTTAGCAACGTCCAAGAATACCATAAAGATAGAGTGAGAACTTTTCCTTTGGTCCCTCTGTGCCACATGGTGAAGCGGAGGCATTAATTGGCTTTACTTTGTGTATTAAAGGAGCCTCATCTTACGTTTGCTACGTCTTACAGGGAGCATTTCCTCTAGTTGACAATGGAAAATCTGTCATTGAAGTGCATCAGAAGAAAACCTATTTCATAATTCCACAAAACAAGCTTGGGCAGGATATATATATTAGAGCCACCGAAATCAAAGGATTTAAGGATATTGTAAAGATGCCATCTGGGGACATGAGACATGTAAAAGTTCCCGTCTCGACCAATATGTTGGATTCTCACCTCAGTGGAGAACTATGCAGGAACCCTAGAATAATGGTTACAGTTATTGTGATGGATGCACAGGTACCTTTCTGCCTTGTGGTGTCTTTTTGTGTGAATATTTCTACCGCCCAGGCTCTCGTACTCGTACATCTCTTTATGTTTCATCTTCTTTTACTTTTCTATGGTGATATAGAAAGGAAATTACTTCATCTGATACTGTGTGCTTTCAGTTTCTTTTGTCCCTTATGGGAGTGACTTTTCTACTGAGTTTATGCTATTTGATTTACATAGAAGCTTTAGAGAAGGTGTTATGTGGTGTAACCTTGTTTTCTAACATTCGTTTATTTTCATATGTTTGTAGCTTCCAAGAACCTCAGGATTGTCTTCTCATCAATACACTGGAGTTATACGTCTGTGTCCCAATCAGCCCTCCCCTGCGGCGTCAGTGCTTGACCAGCAAAGTGCACGTACTTGTGGAAATGTTTCAAATATGTTTTCCTCTGAGTTGGAAGTGGTTCACTGGAGTGAAATATTTTTCTTCAAAATTGACTCCGTGGTACTCTCTCCTCCATTACATCTTACATTCTTTTGTTGGCCTAAAATTAGTTTATAGCCCTGAATACTGCTGGATTCTGTCTCTTCTCAAATGCGCATGTCCCTCTTCTCTTCTATGTCCATCATCATTCTATTTGTATTTCTACTACTTCTGTTCTCCAGATTGATTATCAAACGTCTTTAAATATTAAAAAATGCAGAAAAGTTTATGCAGTGCTATAGCTTGGCAAATATTAGTGCATGTAATTCTCTTGTACAACAACATTTTGAAATAAATTGCATATGAGTTTTTATTTCTGGTTATCATTTTTGGTCTTCAAGATCAAGGTTGCCGCGGCTTTTTGATATTTTATTGTACTTTTATCTTTCCAGGAGGACTCTATCTTGGAATTAATAGTGACAGACGTCGGAAAAGGTTTGTTTCCTTGGTTCTTGTTGCGTATATATAAAGCACTAATAAATCTAAGTTTAAGTGTCTTTCATTTTTGGTATATCAATTAGTGTTGTTTTCACATTTGCAGGTGCGCCTGTTGGCACTTTTTCAGCTCCGTTGAAGCAGGTAGCACGATATATGAAGGACAACGTATACCAGCACAATTATGCCAATGACCTTGTCTGGTTAGACTTGTCTACAACTGAAACCATGGTAAAAATCCTGAACTTACCATGCCTTTCGCGTCAGGATGTAGACATCATTGTCTAGAATATTATATTGAAAATATACTAATACATGCATGTAAAGAATGTCTCGGCCTTTTGGGTTCAAAAATTTAAATTTCTCAAATTGGTAATGTTTTACCTTTTTCCCTGTTTTCCTGCTTTCCTGCAGAGCATGAACCATGGGGATCAAAGAAAGAACTGTGGGAAAATAAGATGCGCTGTACTGTTGCCAGCTAAATCGAAAGTGGTAGACCCAAGCAAATCCCCAAGTGAAAAAAAATCTGGATTTATTCAAGTAAGCCCTACCATTGAGGGTCCTTGGACGACGGTGAGGCTGAATTACGCTTCACCTGCTGCTTGCTGGCGGTTGGGAAATGATGTTGTTGCAAGTGAAGTTAGTATGCAGGATGGAAACAGATACGTAAATGTTAGGTCTCTTGTTTCGGTGGAAAACAATACTGACCTCATGCTTGACCTCTGCCTGAAGCCCAAAGTCAGTTCATCTCCAAATATATCAATTGGGTTGCTGAAACCTGGTGAAACGCTGCCGGTTCCCTTATCAGGATTGACACAGTCTGCATCGTATGTTCTGAAGCTGAAATGTGTAATGCCTGATGGTTCTGATGAATATTCTTGGAGTTCTGTGGTTTCAAGGCCTGGGGGACCAGATGTTGCTTGTGAATCAGAGTCTGAAATATGTATATCGGCTCTTACTGAATCTGAGCACTTGCTATGCTGTACTCAGATAAGCAGTACTTCTTCCGGAAATAATAAAAATTTGTGGTTCTGCTTAAAGATCCAAGCAACAGAAATTGCAAAGGATATACGTTCGGACCCTATTCAAGATTGGACTCTTGTGGTCAAATCACCGTTTTCTATAGCAAATTGTCTTCCATTTGGAGCTGAGTACTCAGTGTTAGAGAAGCAAGCCAGTGGTCATTTTATTTGTCATTGTAGAGATGTCTTTAGTTCTGGGGAAACTGTGAAGGTGCATACTGTTGATATAAGGAACCCTTTATACTTTACTTTACTGCCACAAAGAGGATGGCTACCAATGCATGTAAGTTAGGAAATTGAACCTAAATTACAGAATTTTTGCTCCATTTCTTTATTCTCCCTCGTATATTTATTAGATTTGTCGAATTTGGCAGGAAGCTGTCCTTATATCTCACCCAAATGGTGTCCCTGCGAAGACGATTGGCCTAAGAAGTTCTGCCACTGGAAGGTCTTGTTCTTTCTGCTTAAATGTTTTAATTGCATAGTTTTTCTACTTTATTTGGTCTCATACTGTTGATTATTTGCGAGCAGGGTTGCTCAAATAATACTGGAGCAAAATTATGATGAACAGCAGAATCTTTTGACGAAGATGATCAGAGTCTACGCTCCGTTCTGGTTTTCCATTGCGAGGTGTCCATCGCTTACACTTAGACTTCTAGATCTGTCAGGGAATAAGAAAACAAAGAAATTTGGTCTTCCATCGCGAAATAAAAAGAATGACGAAGTAGTCCGGGAGGAGGTAACTGAAGAAGACATATATGAAGGTCATACAATTGCTTCAAATTTGAATTTCAAACTTCTGGGCCTGTCAGTGTGTATATCTCAGTTTGGCAATCAACAACATGGTCCTGCAAAAGATCTTTCTGCTCTTGGTGACATGGTCAGTTGAATGTTATTGTATATTTTTATAGACTATTTTCTATTAAAAAATGAGTTTTGTTGACACTACCTTTTTATGATTGGTATATATTTTTATAGGATGGATCTTTGGATGTGGATGCGTATGATCCTGATGGAAAATGCATGCGGCTATTTCTGTCTACAAAACCCTGCGCTTACCAATCCGTTCCTACGAAGGTAATTAGCACTTTAGCAGTTTATCTTCTACATCTTCTCTGTTATTACTTACTGACTCGAATTTACTCTTCAGATCATATCGGTTCGACCATATATGACTTTCACTAACAGGATCGGTGAAGACATATATGTTAAACTGAACAGTGACGATGAACCAAAAGTACTCCGTGCATATGATTCGAGGGTTTCCTTTGTTTTCCAACCAAGTGAGAAATATGAACTCCAGGTGAGCTGACTAATGTTGCAGATTTTCACCGTTAGATATTCCTCGTATCTTTGCTTTAGCAATGAGTTGCAATACTGCGAGACAAAACAAAAAAACTGTTGTTTAGGGTGTCCACTGGAAGCATGTAGCATGATATTTTCTCAGTCAAACCAGTGACACTTCTTGAAGTGGAGGAGTAAATTACAGTTTGAACAAGTCGATTATGTTCTATATTATTAAATTGTTTGACATGTTGATACTAAGCCCTGGCTACCACATATGTTTTCAATTTGAGAGGTAAGAGCATCTCTCTTTTTATTTAATGATGTATCATCTTTTTATTACATGGCCTAATTTCAGGTTCGGTTAAGAGAAACAGAGTGGTCATTTCCTGTTCAAGTTTCTCGAGAAGACACATTTGTTCTTGTAACAAGGAGTCAAAATGGTGCGCGTAGATTTTTGAAAACAGAGATACGGGGATTTGAAGAAGGGTCACGTTTTATAGTTGTATTTCGACTTGGACCAAGCAATGGTCCTATGAGGTATCTTCTCTAAAATCGACAGACATGTTTGTGAAACCGTCTTTAATTTCTTCTCTCTTTTGTGTGTTATACTTTTAAAACCAGGGTTGAGAATAGAACAACTGTCAAAAGCATCAGTGTCCGCCAGTCTGGTTTTGGTGAAGATTCTTGGGTTTTGTTGGAACCTCTTACGACAGCAAATTTTGCGTGGGAAGATCCTTATGGTCAGAAATTCTTGGATGCTAAGGTTGAAAGTGATCACGGCTGTGGGGTTTTGAGACTAGACATGGAAAATGGTGTTGTGGATTCTGAATTGTGTAGGGAGTTAGAGGTGAACTTTCATGTTACAGAAACTGGTGACATCAAGATTGCTAGATTCACTGATGATGACAGTAGTGCACAGAGTCCTCATGAAATCATATCTTTGACATCGGTTGGGAATCATGGATATTCAACTCCTCAGACACCTACAGAACAGAAGACCACCACTCTGGAGTTCATAATTGAAATGGGACTAGTGGGGATCTCTCTTGTAGATCACATGCCAAAAGAGTTAGCATATTTTTACCTTGAAAAAGTTTTCGTATCATACTCCACTGGGTATGATGAAGGAAGAACTAGCAGGTAAAATCAAATATTGCAAGTATTGTTTTCTTTTTATGTCTGTTTTCACGTATACATGGGGTGATATAAATATTGCTTATGTTTGGAAATTAAGAACATGGAATGTAGTTTAAATTAATAGCTCTACTTGCAAGTATGAATCAAAGTGTGCTAGTTTTAGGCAAATGGTGTTATCTACAAGACTATGGTCTTTAAGTTGCACATTCCTGTAAAATTTTCAGTGGAAGTCGTATGTGCTTGTATTAGGAGGCTATGCAACCACGCTGCTTTATTTTAATGTACTTGAAATACCTACGAAAATCTGAGCATGAAATTCTTTTCTATGGTTTACAGGTTCAAAGTCATTCTGGGCCGTTTACAGATTGATAACCAGCTACCTCTAACTTTAATGCCAGTACTATTGGCACAAGATAACACTGGAGATAGTCATCAACCAGTGCTTAAGATGACAATTACAATGTGTAATGAAGAAACTGATGGCATTCAACTGTATCCATATGTATATGTACGGGTATGTATTCTAGTCAGGTTCATTTTCATGGTACTCAAACGTATGAGATACTATTTGAAGCACATGATGGATTTGTTGGTTGATTGATAGGTGACAGATAATACCTGGCGACTAAACATTCACGAGCCTATCATTTGGGCTTCGGCTGACTTCTGCAATAAGCTTCAGATGGACCGTCTCCCCAAAAGTTCTAGTGTCGCGCAAGTTGATCCTGAGATACATATAAAGTATTATGGCCTTCTATTTACCATTTCGGGATAAAGTCCATAGTATTTGGCAGTTTTAGCATGCAAGTTGAGCAAATTTCGAAGCCTAATTTTGTTTTTGATTTTCAGCCTCATAGATGTTTCAGAGGTAAGGCTTAAGGTCTCACTGGAAACAGCGCCAGCTCAGAGGCCTCATGGAATTCTTGGTGTTTGGAGCCCCATTTTGTCTGCTGTTGGAAATGCATTCAAAATTCAGGTGATTGATTTTCCTTTGAAGTCCCATATATGAAATGGAATAGTGAACTACAATTTTAAGTCTAGTAATAGAACTAATTATTGGAATACCTGGTTCCATTTCACGGGAGATTAGCTGGCTAGATATTGTGAGAACTGAGAACTAGTTGTAAATTAAGAATTGTTGAAGCATGAGCTGGTTTCAGCCATGTTCTTTTTTGACTTCCAACATGGGATAAGTAGCTCAGAGATTTTACCACATCATAAAGAGAAGCTTTTCTACTTGGATTGTCATGGAACAACTTGTGGCTAGAACGCCTTTCTACTGCTTAACACCACAAGTTAATTCATCATTTTGCCATAGTTTGAATATTTACTGCTGAAAAATAGAGAGCGAGAATGTTGCTAATGTTTCAAAACAATATCCACGTTTAGGTCCATCTAAGGAGAGTAATGCACAGAGATCGGTTCATTCGGAAAAGTTCAATACTTCCAGCCATCGGGAATCGCATATGGAGAGATCTGATCCACAATCCCTTACATTTGATTTTCTCAGTAGATGTTTTGGGTATGACTAGCTCAACATTGGCTTCTCTTAGTGGAGGATTTGCGGCGCTTTCAACTGATGGTCAATTCCTGCAACTGAGAGAAAAGCAGGTACACATTTCTTGCAATAAAATTAAGTTATTCACTTTGGCAGTTTGCTTAAAAGAGGGATGAAAAATTGGATCAGGTTTGGTCGAGGCGGATCACTGGTGTAGGTGATGCTTTTGTTCAAGGAACAGAAGCCCTAGCACAAGGTGTTGCCTTTGGGGTATCAGGAGTTGTTACGAAGCCTGTAGAGAGTGCCCGACAAAATGGTATTTTAGGGTTTGCCCATGGGGTAGGACGGGCTTGCCTAGGATTTATCGTACAACCAGTGAGTGGTGCATTAGATTTCGTCTCATTGACTGTTGATGGAATTGGAGCAAGTTGCACCCGATGTTTGGAGGTTTTGAGCAACAGGACCGCTTTGGAGAGAATTAGAAATCCTCGTGTTGTTCATGCTGATGGTATACTCAGGGAATATGATGAGAAGGAAGCTATAGGCCAGGTACTCCCTCAGTTTGTTTTTATTGTCTACCAGTGAGAGTGCATATTGAGAAATTTTAGAAGCTTTTAAATCCACGACCAAATCCAAAAATTCTAACTACAAGTCGACTATTATAATATGCAATATTTCAATCTAATAGTTGTATATCTAAGTATCCTTCTAAGATATGGTGTAAATTATACTGTTAATGTCACCAGAAAGCTATGAACCTGCAGTCTTCTAGTCAAGCTTGCCATTCATGTTCAAATTTTCAAGCTGGTTCTGATTTCTGTTTTTGCAGATGATCTTGCACCTAGCAGAAGCAAGTCGGCATTTTGGCTGTACAGAGATATTCAGGGAACCCTCAAAATTCGCTTTGTCTGATTGCTATGAAGAACATTTCCTTGTTCCATACAAACGCATTGTCATGGTGACCAACAAGAGAGTTGTGCTATTACAGGTTAAACCAACTAGCATTCGATTTCACCTGCAGTTTTTTCATTGTCTTAAATTTATTTTTATTAGCTGACTTGTTACTTCCATTTAGTGCTCTGATCTGGATAAGATGGATAAGAAACCCAGCAAGATTATGTGGGTTGTGCCTTGGGAGGAACTTATGGCTTTGGAACTGACAAAGGCAGGTGGCCAACGGCCCTCGCATCTCATACTGCATCTGAAGAATTTTCAGAAGTCAGAGAGTTTTGCTCAGGTTATAAAGTGCAGCGTGCCAGAAGAATCAGATGTACAAGAACCCCAAGCTGTTCGAATTTGTTCGGTAGTACGCAAAATGTGGAAAGCATATCAGTCTAACATGAAAAATCTTGTTCTCAAGGTTATTGCTATTCCTAATCTCATTATACTTATTAGATTAATATTTTCATCAACTAATTTGGTTATGAATCAAAGGAGATCTTCATTCAAAATGACTACTCTTAAGATGTTTTTGTCTTCTATTTTATAATAGTGTCAATATGACCATTAAAACGTGTTTTAAGTTTCACATAGCTTACTAACATATGCAACGCACCTAATGGACCTTCTACTATCCCTTCGCAGGTTCCTTCAAGCCAGAGACATGTGTATTTTGCTTGGGATGAGACTGATGGAAGAGACTCAAAAACGCACAACAACAATGCTATTATTAAATCGAGAGAAATTTCTTCTTCTTCTTCAAGTTCTGTCTCAGAGGACAGAAAGCTTGTCAAACATAGTATCAACTTCTCAAAAATCTGGAGTAGTGAGCGAGAATCCAAAGGTCGATGTTCTTTGTGCAAAAAGCAGGTAATTTTCTTTCCATTGCTCTCTATATCTTTGAGCTTAGAAAGGGACCTCAAACCCTTATGAGGCGAGACCTTTAGAATTCACAAAAATGTCAACCCTTTCGTGGTTTGTTTACTGTTACTTCCTTTTTTGCTTTCAGGTTTCTGAAGATGGAGGAGTGTGCACTATCTGGAGACCCAGTTGTCCAGAAGGGTAAGTAAAGCCGAAGAGAATCAAATTCCACCAAAAAATATTATTGTTTCTTTATTTATTACCCTAATGATGGTACTTGAGCTGCATAGAACAGTTGAAACTGAAGCAGTTTTCGTCATTGTTTTATGTCAGATTTGTGTCAGTGGGTGATGTTGCTCATGTTGGTAGCCATCCTCCAACTGTTGCTGCTGTTTACAATAACACGGACCGAGTGTTTGCACTTCCAGTGGGTTATGACCTCGTAAGTATCTCTCATCCAGTAATTTCACCCTTAATCCTTTGCATTTAGCCGCACAATTCTCTCAACTCTGAACCCGTATTGAATGAAACCCGAGTTTGTGCCAGTGATACATAAATGTTATTAACTTTCTCAGGTGTGGAGGAACTGCTTAGATGATTACATACATCCTGTATCGATCTGGCATCCGCGAGCTCCTGAAGGATTCGTATCTCCTGGATGTGTTGCAGTTGCTAGTTTCAACGAGCCAGAGGCTAACACAGTCTACTGCATGCCGACGTCTCTAGCTGAGCAGACAGAGTTCGAGGAACAGAAGGTTTGGTCGTCACCTGACTCGTATCCGTGGGCTTGCCACATTTACCAGGTTCGAAGTGACGCACTACATTTCATGGCTCTGAGGCAGACGAAAGAAGAGTCTGATTGGAAAGCCATTAGAGTTCGAGATGATTACAGATCCCTAGATTCTGAATCGGCAAGGAATTTGCGTATAGAATGAGAGTATTTTCCACATTTTCATCCTTCGTGTAAAGAACTAGACTTGCAAACGTTGAGAGTTTTCTATGTTTTTTTCGTCTTCGTCAAAGAGAGCTTTTATGGTTGATATGGTGTACATTTGTGTATAACAGACTTATGCATTCCGGGAAGCATATATCTATACAACTGCGTGTAATGGAGTATATACTAATAATATTATGAGAATGTTTCTTTAATTGCTCTACACTTGGATTGTTGATAGTTTTCAAACCTTGTGTCTTGTGTAAGAGCATGTACATTGGTGTTATTTTCCTTTGGGATTTTTAAAAAAAAATTATTATTATTTTTTTTTTTTTTACAGATAGAACAAAAAAAAATCAAAAAAAAGTAACCAATAAAAATGCGCCACGTCACGTGAATAGTTAAGAGACATATTCTTAAAATCCAGAACCTGTCTCTTAACTATTCACGTAGGACTCACAATATTTTATTAATTTTTTTCTTAAGAAATTTTGCCTAAGAACCTCCAATAGAGGTGGTTTAACGCATATTATGATGAAAGCATTTACAGATACGACGATTATACCATGATGGTGAACAACTCTCTCTCTCTCTTTCCGTTGGAACATGAGAAATTATTTGTGATATTTAAAAAACAAAAAGAAAAAGAATGATCACGATTTGATCCAAACTTGCTATATTGAAATGGCACATCATATAAAAACTACACATTTGATTAGAAATTCATAAAGAAACAGAGTTTCGCCTCTGGCGATTTTTCTCTCTACGTGTCGCCTCTGGCGCACTACGTGTCCTTTCCGGTTTCTTTTTCACCGCCACCTCAGGCGGTGTCTCTGCCTATTTCACCTCCGGTGACTCTCCATCTCTGTTCCGATTCTCTTTCATCCCAAATCAAGATGGACAGGGAGCTATGGTTAGCGCTTCAGAATCTCAATCTAGGGTTTCATCAAGACCCTCTTTAATTATCAGCTGCCGCAACTCGTACTCGAGAAGCTACTCATCGCCTTAGCTTGGTCGTTGCGGGTCTAAACCCTCTCCATCAGAACCCAACCGAAATCCAGACTATGATGCCGCGAGCCTGGGGTCTGGAGGGTCGTATCACCAGTCGTATAAACGAAGATGACACCGTCCAGTTTTTCTTTCGCCACGAACACCATCTGCTTACAGTCTTGGACAACGAGCCTTGGGCTTATCGAAATTGGATGGTGTTTCTTGACCGGTGGACTCGCCGGAATTTCCCCAATTACTTGCAATTAATTGCTTTCTGGGTAAAAATCGATCATATCCCAGATGATTCCAGGGAAGAACGGGCAATACGTGAAATTGGGGATCCGTTGGGTCATGTCGAAGAAGTATTTATCCAACCTCCTCCTCGTCTTCAACCGGGTGAGGTATGGATTCGTGTCATTATGAATGCGTACCAACGTTTTATCTTCGTTCTGTTGGGACAGTGTCCTGAAATCACACTTGTACTCACTCCTGATGATAGTTGTGTGTCGAGATCAGACATTCGTATGATACTGGGCGGTTGCAATGTTTTGCTAGAAGCCTCTTGCAATCTGTAAGTCGTAGACTTACTGCCAGTATTATATGATCCTATAGGGTCACACACCTAAGCAAACTGGAAGCTTAAATATGGGAATGATCATTATGGTAATGATCATGTTAATGTCTATTGGATGTACATTAATATCGAGTATATGGTGGTGTGTCGATCGACACAGTATGTGTGTCGGTCGACACAGATCGGGTATCGAAACAGACGTTTCGATTTTATGACTTAAACGAGTTGGCCCGTTAAGAGTGATTCCAGGTCTTAATAAAACTTAGAGTTTCGACCTGGAAGAGCAGCCGTCGACTTTTTCTTGACAGAGAAAGTAGAAACACCAAAACTCAGAGATCCCAAAGATCCGGCACTAGCATCCCGGTTTCCAGGTTTGTGTGCGTGTGTATCTGGTAGAGGCGAAGCATCTGAGTCGCTAGATCTCGTTCACCAATCATTCCGCTGTCAGTTCAAGGTAAGAACGAGGTTGGTAATTTCAATATAACAAACCCTAGATCCTAGGCGATCCAACACGTTCGTCATGTCCGGTTCGCACCCAACGTTGAACCTGTCCTTCTACGCTTCACTTATGAGAAGCTCCGACGATTCTGCTCAAACTGCGGTAGTATCACTCATGCCATGGAAGCTTGTACCTATCAGCCAGCTCCCCCTGATGATCTAGCAATGCCAAAAGCTCCTCCATTGGCTCCTGAAGAACCTGTCCCTCCAGCTATTCCTCCTTCACCTGATGCTCCAGTGGTCTCGCCGGGCCCGCCAGCAAATCTTAATGGGATGGATGATAATCTCTCTGACGGCACAAATCTCTCAAACTACTCTGGAAATCTTGTACTCACGGAATCAGAGCTCATGTCGCTTCTTCCATCCTCCCAACATGCTCCAGTCATTCCTCCTAGTACAGGAATCCGAGAAGTAGGATCCTCCTCAGCAGTGGCTTCTCAGCATGGCCAAAAGCGCAAAGCTCCTGGTGAGGATCTCCCGGAAGCATCATCATCTTCTCGCCCTCGTCTCACAGGTTCTTCACCTCCAACTACTCAGGGTATGGTGGCGCCCTCTAAGCCACCTGACCATATATGAAGATTCTCCACTGGAATTGTCAGGGATTGGGGAGCTCCCTGACCATTCCACATCTGAAGGATATCAATAGTAAATATAGGATTGATATCCTTTGTCTAGTAGAAACTAAGCAGCCTGATGATTTTGTTCATAGCTTAAGTGCATCACTTCATTTTGACCATCATTTTGTAGTTTCTCCAAATGGTCTAGGAGGTGGTCTTGCTATTTTTTGGCGGAATCAGATTCAGTGTACTTTTGTCTCTATACCTACTTTGCACTGTATTGATCTAAACGTAACCGATGGAAATAAAACTTTCACTGTTTCATATGTTTATGGTCATCCTTCTCGTTCCTTAAGACAACACCAATGGGAGCACATGACTCAACTAACTCAATCTGGCCTTTACCATTCGCAACCCTGACTTTTTCTAGGTGATCTTAATGATTTGGTTGATAACTATGAACAGTTAGGCGGTTGTTCCCATCCTGAATGGTATTATGCTCGGTTTCGAAGACTGCTTTCTGTCTCAGATCTTCATGAACTTCCCACCGCAGGAGGCTGCTTTACTTGGATGGGACGCCGTCGAAATGGTATGGTCAGATCAAAACTAGACCGTGCCCTGGCTACTGTGGATTGGTTTGAATTTTATCCCAAAGCTTGGGTGCAACTTTTACCGTGGATTGGGTCTGATCACAGGCCGTTACTAATCCAAGCTGAAGAGTCTTGGCGTGGTAACCCTCCTCTCTTTCGCTATGATAATCGTTGGAGAAATCTACAGGAGACTCATCAGCTCATTTCCAGCACCTGGTCAACTCACTGTCAATCACTCCCTCCAGCCCAATTTGCTCGGTGTTTGAAGCATTGTCGCACAGCTCTATCACGCTGGAAGTCTCAACACTCAACCAATTCCCGTACTTGCATCCAACAACTTAAAGCCTCGTTGCACCAAGCATATGAAGTCTCTTATCCGGATTTTGCCACTATAGCGGACCTTAAAGTTAGACTTCATGCAGAATATCAGCTTGAAGAAGAGTTCTGGCGGTTGAAGAGCCGAATCACTTGGCTTAAGTCCGGCGATAAAAACACTAAATTTTTTCATGCTCTCTCTCGTAAACGCCGGTGTCAAAATAGGATCTCTGCACTTGATAATGGCCAGGGTACAATACTTACATCAGACCAGGACATGAAGCAATTGATCCACCAATACTTCACCGACCTCTACTCATCCTCTGGTTCAACAGGATTCGAACCCATTCTTCAGAATCTTTCTTCCAAAGTTACCCCAGCTATGAATGCTCAACTTACTAGTCCGGTTTCTGATAAAGAAATTTCAGCTGCAATCTCTTCCATGAATGTCGATAAGGCACCAGGCCCCGACGGCTTTACCGTGGGATTCTTCAAGTTCCATTGGAGTGTCATCAAGGATACTGTCCTTCAATACGTTAGATCGTTCTTTAGCACAGGTTTTTTGGACCCCCAACTCAATTCTACTCATGTTTGCCTTGTTCCTAAAACTTCCTCTCCCACTCAGGTACGTGACTTTCGTCCTATCAGCCTGTGTAATGTGGCTTATAAAATCATATCTAAGGTTCTCGCTAGGCCTGGGCGTTCGGGTACCCGTTCGGGTTCGGTTCGGGTCTTTCGGGTTTTCGGGTTTTCGGGTCTGAGATATAAAACCCATTCGGGTATTTTAGAATTTCGGTTCGGGTTCGGTTCGGTTCTATTCGGGTTCGGTTCGGGTTCGGGTACCCGAAAAACATAAAACAAAAATAAAAATTAGTTATATTTAAATAAAAATTCGTTAAATTTTGATAAATATAACAAAACCCTTCATATATTTTGTTTATTTTTGATAATTTAGTTATTTTAGACTAAAAACAACTAATATATTTAAGTTTATAATTATAATTTTGGATAATTTTGTTATATTAGGTCTAAATATAATTAATATTTTAGGTATATAATTGTAATTCGGATATTTCGGGTACCCATTCGGTTCTCGGTTCGGGTCGGATTCGGGTTCGGTTCTTCGGATATAGGAGTTTAGGACCCGTTCGGGTATTTTATCGTTTCGGGTTCGGGTTCGGTTCTACTTTTTCGGTTCGGGTTCGGTTCGGTATTTCGGGTCCGGATATTATGCCCAGCCCTAGTTCTCGCTACCCGTCTAAAGGTTGTTCTACCTACTGTTATCTCTCATTTCCAATCTGCTTTTCTCCTGGGGCGTATGATCACTGATAATGTTTTAATATCCCATGAACTTATACACTCGTTAACGACTAAGAAGCTGAAAACTCCCTACATGGCTCTCAAGCTCGATGTCACAAAAGCTTTTGATAAGGTTGAGTGGCCCTATCTTATGGCAGTTCTTCATCGGTTAGGCTTTTCTGAGCAATGGTGTCGTTGGATCTTTACATGTATCTCCGTTGTTTCCTACCCTGTCCTCATGAATGGTTCCCCTGGTTCACTGGTTCTCCCTCAAATATGACACGTTCTCCTTCATCATCCAACGAGTCCTGCAAAAACTCGAAAATTGGTATTCTCGTTTCTTATCTCCGGCTGGGAAAGAGGTGCTCCTCAAAGCAGTAGCAACTGCCTTACCAACCTACTGCATGTCATGTTTTCTCCTACCCAAAAAGCTCCTTTCTAAGCTTACTAGTCTTCTCAGGACATTTTGGTGGTCCTCTTCGCCTGATCATTTCAAAATTCAGTGGGTATCGTGGGAGCGTTTGACTCTATTGAAGCAATATGGTGGTTTGGGTTTTAAAGAGTTCCACTCTTTCAATCTTGCGCTTCTTGCCAAGCAATGTTGGCGTCTTATCACTCACTCCTCCTCTCTCTTGGCCCGGGTCTACCAAGCGAAATACTATCCCCACTCCTCTCTTATACATTCTTCCATAGGGCATCGGCCAAGTCATGCCTGGCGAAGCATCACCTCCGCTCTTCCACTTATCCACCAGGGGCTTCGCTGGAAAATTGGCAATGTCACCAAGTGAGTATCTGGCAGGACCCTTGGTTGGATTCTCCTCCCCGGCCTTCTCACCATACCCCTTCCTCATTATCCCTATATGCAAAAGTCTCTCACCTTATTCACTCCTCTCCTCCAGCCTGGAACTCCACCCTTCTCTCTCAGGTTTTAGACCCCGTTGACTTTGCTTTAGCCTCTAGGATGCGGCTTCCTCGCTTTCCCCTTCCTGATAAGCCACTTTGGATTTTTACTCCTCATGGGGAATACACGGTCAAATCTGGCTACCACCAATTGACCAAGCCGTATATCCCTCCTGACTCTGAACACCTTCTGCGCAGTCGGCTCAGTCATAAAATTTGGCAGCTTAAAGTCCCCCCAAAAATTCAGCATTTTTGGTGGCGTATGCTTCACAATGCCTTACCTTGTGCCCAAACCCTACGAATCCGACATCTACCAGTCTCAACTGACTGTCTCTTTTGTGGTGATCATCCAGAGACCATCAGCCATCTCTTGTTCCAATGCCGTGTTGCACAAGAGATTTGGGAGTTGTCCCCAGTTCCTCTTACTAGGGATCAACTCAATCCAAATCAATCTATACTATCTTTTACTCAGTCATTGCTTTCCATTGGCTCTCCTCCTTCATCTTCCTCCCCTATTTTCCCGTTCATTGGTTGGCGCCTATGGAAGGCTCGAAACTCTCTTCTGTTTCAGGGCCACTCACAGCATATCCTTGATATCCTTCATCAGGCCCTCCTCGATTACCGGATGTGGTCAGAGGCTTTATCTCCTCCCCACACCCTGTTGCAACACCCCTTGGAATCTCCTGCCCAAATCACCTCGAGAGAGCTTCTTTTGTCAGGACAGTCCTCATATCTCTGTTTTGTCGACGCCTCTTGGACTCATCCCACTGCGAAGTGTGGTCTGGCCTGGAGCCTCTGCTCGGCTCAAGGAACCCCGCTTCTGACGGGCTCAACGTCTGCAGCAACGGTTGGCTCCAGCTTGGAATCTGAAGCCCTTGCCCTTTTAGAAGCGGTCCATCATATTCAACGACTGGGGTACAACAATGTTGGTTTCTGTGGAGATAATGGCACTTTATACTCCCTTCTAGCAAGATCTACTGGTGAACCCATCTCTCCCTCTCATCAGGATCTCTATGGTTATCATCATGACATTCTTCGCTTAGCTCCGCCGCCCTGTTCCTTTTTATGGATCACTCGGGAACTCAACTCCTCTGCCAACGCTCTAGCTCAGTGTGCTCGTCGCAACAATGCAGCTTATGTAATTAAATGGCATGTTCCATAATGCTTAATATTAGCTGTTGACAAAAAAAAATGGCACATCATATAGAACTTCTGAAACGTGAAAGCATACACAAATCATTTCGGCATTTAAATAAATTACTAAAAGTAGAAAGATTATTTCACTATTGATTACTATGTATCGATAATTCTACAGCTACAATACCCTCCCCTGAGGTTTTTTTTTTTTTCGATTAATCTGAGATATCCGAACCTATGAAGGGGCTCAGACTAATCCTCAACGAAAAGTGCAGCCTATAGATAAACCATTTTTTTGGGTATTCAAATGGGCCGAAAACAAAAACTCATATCTATCTATGTGGATGTCCATCCGATCTTTTATTATCCGGCAGCATTTTGACTTTCCCACGCAAGAAGAGAATAAGCAACTAACCGAGCAACAAGACTTCTCGGTGAGATTTTAACTTCATTTACTCTTAAGCTATATAGATTTAGACTAATTTGAAAAGAAGATAAAAATAAGACAATGATGGAGAACTAATGTTTGAAAATGGAAGAACTACTTGATACATGACACAAATGAATTCAATACTTTTTTATTGTTAAGTGCATTTAAAAATTTTATTCAACACACATATTAACTTGTCAATCTAGCCTCACTTGTTCAAAGATCTATATACGATCTAATTCCTTAGCAGCCATGAATTCAAATCCCTGTAAAGCCTTCTCTTTTTATTGTTGTTTTATCTTGAGGAAGCCAAAGGAACAGTAGATTATTAAGGCTACATTGTAAGTAGCATATCTTTCGTTCAATCCATAATGTTTTATCCAATATAAAATACGTAGAAACATGCAGGTGTTTAGTTTGATGTGCACGTACACTCCTTTTGCGTGTACATTATTTTGATGTACACTTCCCTTGTGTGTACATTGTTTCACATACTTGTAAGTAACATTCAGAGACTCAGCTGCTAACAATCCATTTCAAATGGAACGGTGTTTTAAAATCAGTGTCAAGTATGTAGGAAAATCTTAAACAAGTAGATTACTCTTAATAAGCTTAACAAAATAGAAAATGAGATCTGCGCACCTCTCCTCTTCCGTAGTGCCTCACCTCTGCCGCCACAAGCTGCTTTCCTCTTCCATGGAGTCACTGTCGACTGCGCCTGACCCGACTGCGCCGGACCCGGCTTCCGCTGCCTCCCTGCTTCCTGAACCGCCGGTCCCCCCTGTTCCTCCAGAACCTCCTCCGCCGGTGTCCTCTCGCCCCTCCTTGACCGCTTTTGTGCGAGTCATAGCCTCTCGCCGTCACAGACTCGCGCTTTTCCGGCCGTCGACTGCTAGCTGGTTTGCGTCACCTCGATCTGTTCCTTGGACAAGAGCGCATCTACAGGTTGTTGTCAATCAGTCTCCGCCGCCGATAGCTCTAGCTTTGCGAGTCGTCACTTCTCGCCGTCACAGCCTCTCATCCTTTCCGTCGCCGGCTGCTGGGTTGTTTGCGGTATCTCGATCTGCTCCTTGGACAAGAGCACATCCTCAGGTGGTCGCCAACCAATCTCCGTCGCTGCAAGGAGTCTTCTCTCTGGAGCTTTTCACTCCTGCGTGGAGATTCTCAGACGTCTCTTCCGCCTCTCTTCTCACGTCTCCAAGACTGTCAGGTTCTGAACTCATCTTACGACCCTGCTCCTCCCATTTATCTATCAGGTCATCTTTATTACCTCAGTCTGAGGCTTGTTGGCTGTGTTTATGCATCTACCTAACTTGGTTTGAGATATTTGGATCCATGTTCTGCCTGTGTTTACCATGGTTTGTGGCTCATTTACCTCAGTATGAGGTTCCTTTACCTCTTCATGAGGAAGTTACTCTACCTCTTTATGAGGCTCCTTTACGTCTTTATGAGGATTTACCTCTTTATGAGGATGTTACACAACCTCTTTATGAGGTCCCTTTGCCTCTTTATGAGGATGTTACTAAACCTCTGATTTCTGTGTTTGTGAATTCTTTTGTTCTGCGGATTTTATTATCAGTTGAATCAGGATTACTCTCCAGGAAACTAAGAGATGAAATCACTAACTCCAATCTCGGATCCGTAGTATCAGAGTTGGTTTGGTGGGTGAGGTTTTCCTCACAGTTCACAGGCTCATCAAAACGATGCTTAGTCATCTCGGTAGCCATTCTTCTTGCTGCGTCTAAGGCACTTGTTGCTGCAGTGTGTTCGGGCAATGAAGCACCATGTGTGTCTCACATTTCCGAAGACTTCATTCCATTGAGCACTTTCGATGTCATCATCTCAAGTTGTTTCAGTGTTATGTTTATCCCTATCTTCTATGTTTATGTTTCCCGATTTGCGCTTGTTGCATCGATTGATCTAGCCTTTTTGGCATTTGCTTGTAATTTCTTGAACATTTACTCCATGGATGGAGAGTAAGCTCTATAAAAATATTGTTTTGACCAAAAAAAAAAAATGAAATCAAATAGCTCATAGACTTTATTGAATGAAAGAAATGCAAATGAAGGAAATAATTTAGATTGCCTAAAAAACAAAAGAGATTTTGATTATACATAGAATGATTGAAAGAGGCTGCACTTTATAAAGCCAAATGTAACCATCTCAAACACCTAGAACTATATTTATAAGCGATTCTACTTGTAAAAATATCCTAAACAGATGGGTTGTTAACATTTTTATTGGGCATGTCATTGGACCCTAATAAAGTACACTAGTTAAGTTTCAAAAAAAAAAAAGTACACTAGTTGATGTAAGCCCAAAGTGTTAGAATTGGGGAAGTATGAGAGTTTGGGAGAGAATAAGAACAAGAAAGAACATAACTTTTTATATTAAGGGCCTGTTCTTTTCCTCATCTGGAAATTGCGTCTAGAAACTGCGTTCAGATGCAGTTTCCAAACGTTGCATCCAGATGTAAATGCAATTATGTTTCTTTGTTTATTTGTATACATTAGTTGGATGCATTATTTTTAAGGTTTGAATTTTGTGGTTTTGGCGGAAAAACACGATTTTGCGGTTTTGATAGAAAACGAGATTTTGCAATTTAGACGGAAAAACGCGATTTTGCCGTTTTGGCGGGAAAACGCGATTTTACCGTTTTGGCGGAAAACACGATTTTACAGTTTTGACAAAAAAACACGATTTTGCGGTTTTGGCGGGAAAACACGATTTTACGGTTTTGACAGGAAAACACGATTTTACGGTTTTGGCGGGAAAACGCGATTTTGCGGTTTTGGCGGGAAAACGAGATTTTACGATTTTGGCGTAAAAATACGATTTTGCGGTTTTGGCGGGAAAATGCGATTTTGCGGTTTTGGCGGAAAACGTGATTTTGCGGTTTTGGCGAGAAAACGCGATTTTGCGGTTTTGGCGAGAAAACACAATTTTGCGGTTTTGGCGGAAAAACGTGATTTTGCGGTTTTTGCGGAAAAATGCGATTTTGCGGTTTTGGCGGAAAAAACGTGATTTTGTGGTTTTGGCGGAAAAACGTGATTTTGCGATTTTGGCGGGAAAACGCGATTTTGCGGTTTTTGCGGAAAAACGTGATTTTGCGGTTTTGGCGGAAAAACGTGATTTTGCGGTTTTGGCGGAAAACGAGGTTTTGCGATTTTGGCTGGAAAACGTGATTTTGCGGTTTTGGCGGAAAAACGCGATTTTGCGGTTTTGGCGGAAAAACGTGATTTTGCGGTTTTGGCAAAAAACGAGGTTTTGCGATTTTGGCGGGAAAATGAGATTTTATGATTTTGGCGGAAAACGTGATTTTGCGGTTTTGGCGGAAAACGCGATTTTGCGGTTTTAGCGGAAAAACGCGATTTTGCGGTTTTAGCGGAAAAACGCGATTTTGCGGTTTTAGCGTGAAAATGCGTTTTTGCGGTTTTGGCGGAAAAATACGCTTTTGTGATTTTTTTTTGTTTCGCGAAAAACCGCGATTTTGCTATTTTATCGAGAAACCGCAATATTTTACGATTTTCCCAAAAATGCTTATTTTAGATTTTTGGGAGTTGAGACGCACCAAAGTGCGTCTCAACTCAACTTTCAAATGCATCCAGAATTTCCAATTATTTTGGATGCAATATCTGACTTTTGCATCTGGATGCGTTTCTTAAGTAACACTAAAAGAACAACATCTTGTTTTTGCAGTGAGATGCAGTTTCTCAACGCACAAAAGAACAACACCTAACTTATGAACAATGTAGAGTACAAACTAGTAAATAGAGGGAAAGAGATGTGGAGTCCAAGAGTGACAATGATAACTCCTAATAGCTTTAGGACACATCATAAGGTTGAGTGGACAGCTCCTTCTAACCACCTTAAGAAAAGCATATGTGGATGACTGCACCACGGTGTACACCATGCTTGCTTCCTACATCACCAAATTAACCGTTACACATTTATTGACTTGGTTGATCCAAACCCTATGGATCAATATATGGCTTAGTTTGATGTGCACGTACACTCCTCTTGCGTGTACATTTTTTTTATTTACACTTCCCTTGTGTGTACATTGTTTCACTGCTTCACCTGTACATTGCTTCTTCTCAATACAGAGTTCGAGTTGGCTCTATATACACAATGTGTTTCTTCATGGACAGAGAATTAAGAGAACCACATACAGTTGGGTCCATACAGTGTCAATGTCAAATGTTACCGACTTGGCAACAACCGTATCGGCTCAGCTTTCCCAATTGCAGAATCTTGATCTCTCTCTCTTGATGGCTCCTAAATCAAACCTTTGCATTGGGCAGTACTGTATTGAATTATTATTATTGTTGTCAGAGATCTTTCTGCCCACATGTAGACTAGAAATATCTTCCGTTGATATTTCCTTGGATATTTATGGGAAACTATGTTAGATGGGAGAGAAAATATCTTTGTAATAATTTCTATTCGAAAAGATATTTATTTGATAAAAGACAACCTCGTTAGCTTATACATCTATCGGACGATCACTTCTCACATTTCACAAAGCAGAAAAATATCTTAGGGACAATGACAAACAAACTATAAAGCTTTAACTGTTAAGGTTCTGACTTCTTTAGTTTCAACAAATTCAACTTAAGCCAAGAAGATGGTGATGATACTCTTTGACCACTGAGCTAACCACAAAACCATATCACTATATCAGTCGGCTTTATACAATCTCTTTAGTTCACTCTACCTTTCACAGGACGCTACATACTAAGAGTTTAAGACACAATGTCACACATGGAAAAATGGAAAAAATCATCGGTAACATATAAAGGATATAGAACAATTAATTTATACTGATTGACTTTGAGTTGAAAGCTCAAATAGTTTAATATGGTATCAGGCCCGATTCATATTATCCAATCCGATCCATAATTGATTCTGACTCAAAATTAATCATGTCTATCTTTCCCCAAATTAAGCATGTGCATTCGGTTCTTCGGTTCGGTTAGATATAGAGATCTAGGAACTATTTAAGTATATACAATTTTTGGATTGATTTTGGTTCGATTTTTCGGTTTTTGGTTTGGTTCGGGTAGTAAAATTAGGAACTTGCTAATACCTGAAAAGTTTCGGTTCGGTTACAGTGCGGTTCGGTTTTTCGGATAATTCATGTAAAATATCAGATAATTCGGGTAGTTTGGATAATCATCGGATAATTTCAGATATTTCAAATAAAATATTCCGATTATTTCAGATAATTCTGTTTTTTTAATGATATTCGGTTAATTTTGGTTATTTGGTTATTTTAAATATAAATATAACTAATAATTTTAGGTATAAAAATCGTATTTCGATTAGTTCGGTACTCTTTTGGTTCTCGATTCGGTTTCGGATATGAAAATTTAGGAACTATTCGAATATTTACGAAATTTGGAACGGTTTCAGTTACAGTTTTTTGGTTCGGTTCGGTTCAGTTCGATTATCAATTTTTATGCCCAGACCTAACCCGAAAATTCGGAGATTAATGGACAAAGAGTAGTTATTTTCCTTAAGCCAATATAACAAGTCATCATCCCACGATTTTGAACCCAAATAATACAGATTTTTAACTATAGTAAAAACTAGTGCCAACCAGATCAGATGTCGACCAAATTAATAAGATGAAGCAGTAAAGACAAAAGATCAAAGTCAGAATAAGTGGGAATGGTAAGCAAGTAGGTTACGTGGAAAGAAGATCAACTCAATACTCACTAACTTTGGATTTTTGCTGATGCGTGTGTGAACTGGTCCATACGCTTTGTACTTTTTCCACCATCATCGGTCCATAATAAAAGCTCAAACCTTTTCATGGACATTAAAAAATGAAGAGAAAAAGGTTAAAGAAAAATCTCCGAAAATGACAATGAGATTCTTCCCTCAAAAGCCAACTCAAACATCTTCCCACTATTTCAACAATATTACTCGTCGTCACAACAAATCACAATCATGATTTTCCTACAATGTATGATACCGAGATAAAGAGTCACAATAAAGCCTGTGTCTATTCGATTTCCTGACCATGGATGATGTCATAACATGCATATATATATTCATTGTTAACCGAACAAAACCGGAAACCGAGCATATATATACTTAGTAAGAGACTACTACTATATATATGGTCTTTGAATTATGAACATAAGGAATCATGATAGAGAATGTGGAAGCTAGTATTTTACAAAACAAATTTGTTTCTAACTGCGAGATTACTTACCAATGAGGATTCGAAGAGCGTACCTGTTTAAGTCAATGTCCAATGTCGTCCCCTCCTAACTAACACACTTCCCTGGTGTGGTGCGTGTGTGAATAAAAAGCACAAACCAAAGGTGCCAAAGGCGATAAGGATCAATTTCTACCACTCAAAAGAATAATGGTGGGAATTGCAAACGATAGAAACAACTTGTCCTCAGATGAGGAAACAGCCAAAACCGCAATCTACATCACCTTGAATAAAGACCAAGCTGTCCACTTCCAGTGAGTCAGAGAGAAAAAGAAAGACAAAAAGATTCCCAAATAAAAATTTGCAAAATTCATTTCTAACAGAACATCTGAAAGCTCATAGAACATCTGAAAAGCTCACATGGCTTATAAACTTTTCATGCATGTCTTAAATTGCATTAACACAACTCAGCATGGGCTTATTGAATCAAAGTCCTGTTGTTTCGGTATAACAATATATTGGAGATATAAAGATGAGGACAACATTCAGGCCGACCAAATGGACAATTTGACAATTGAATTTAATTTACTGGCTCTACATAAGCCAGCTTGGCAGAATAACATAACCAGGCCAAAAAATAAATCCAATAAGGAAGCGCCACTGTGATGAACAAGATGGCTATGATAAGAACTCTCAGTGAACATATTAGCTTTTTTTGTTATAAAATTTATAGGTCAATGAACTGGTACTTATTTGGAAAATTACAAATCTTACAGGAAGGAAAGTCCAAGAAGAAGAAAAAGGCAGAGTTAACAGCAACCACAAGAAATTTCATAATGAAATAAATCTTGCAATTATCTTCTTTTTCAAACTAAAATCAAGAGACCTAAAAAAATTTAGCCACACGAACCATGTGTTCAAAGCCAAGGCTGCTGAGTAGACAAAATTATCAGCTTATCTATATTAAAGAGAAAAGGCAAGACTAATTTTAAAATTTCTTTTTTTTTGGGGGGGTGGGGGGGGGGGGGGGGTGTGTCAACTTTTAAAGATTCTTAATAAGGTTAACATAGTATGGGAATGCATAATTTTCGAGTTAGGTTTGTTAGGTTGTATATTAGGTGTTAAGGTGATAAATTGGTGATAAATTCTCATTCGTATGTTTCGTTTTATTGATAATTGTCGTTTGTGGTTATTTCGCGTTTTCTTACCTTGTTTTTTTTTCCGGTTCTAGTTAATGTTCATGGTTTTTTTTTTGGCAACAGTTAATGTTCATGGTTTTGACTAGGAAACTTTGCAGAATCACGTCTTCTAATTATTTTTCGCTTTTTTCGGTGATATCGAGATTTTCTGATTTTATTTTTCTCGGGTTTTAGTTTCGTTTGTACGAGTTATTAGCTTTATGTTGGTTTTTGGAGATATGTTACATGACGGCTTGAATTTCCCTTAAAACTATAGGATTTAGTTTTTACGTTTAAATTTAATGCATCAAATGTTGACAAAAAAAAAATGTTACTTTCATGCTGCAATTCTGGTTTATCCGATGTATTGTAAATTCGATTTAAAATTATGATTAATATAATTATCATTTAGACGAAAAAAAAAACAAAATTTTAAGGATTCTCTGTTAAGTAAAGAAAACTGCATGAATGAGTAAATGAATAATTTACCAACAATGTTAGAGTCAAGATTAGCACTCTCCTAAAAAGGCTTATTCATGAGTATAGGTCGGCCCAGAATGGAAAGACGGTGAATGGCCCAAGACGGTAAAACTTAGGTTAAACCGGACTTGGGGCAACCGGCTTACATTAGGGTTTGGGAGGCGTTAAATCAAGAAAAAGGACTAAGGCGGCGCTTGGCGACATCGATAATGAAGAAATATTCCTTATCCCGGGAAAATCGGGATATTAGGAAAATATCTATATTTATCTATTTTCCTTTTTAACCGACCTTGTAATCTTATAAAAGGCGACTTCGTCATTCAATAAAGGATACACTTTTCTTATTATTTTTCGGCCTTGAGAGACTTTTAGAGCGACTTTAACCTAAAATTCTCTCCGGCGACTTTCATAACATTCTTTACCGGCTTCCACCTCGGAAACACCGGCTTTTAACCCTAAATTCCCAAATCTCACCACGTTCCTAAATTCTTCTTTTAGAATCCCTAATTTACAAACCCTAAAACTCTTTCTATTTTCAGATAGACAGAGTTGAGATCTTACAATTGGCGCCGACTGTGGGGATTTCTAAGAGAAATTTTTGAACGAGATGTCGGGAAACCGTAAGGAAATCGATCCGGAAAACCCTAGGGTTGACCTAAGCGATCATGAAGCAAGTGATTACGACCAAAGTGATCACGAAGACGACGCGGCGAAAGGCGGCAAGCAGCCGCGAGACGCCGCCAAGGCAAACAAAGCTCGAGATGACGGCAAACATGCCCCGTCACTCAGCGAAACAGCAGCTCAAATCGAGCAAGACAAGGTCTTAGCCACTCTGATGGCCAAGATCGAGTCACAGAACGATTTGATAAAAACGTTCTCGGAGAAAATCGACCTACTGCAGACGGAGCAAGCAAAGATCCGTTCAGACCAACATTCTAGGAAGTCCAAAAGAGAGGTGCCCCCAAAGGTGAAAGACAAAGTCACCAGACAACTGGTCTATGATACATCTGAGGAAAGCCACCATGAACAGAGCCGTAGCAGCGAGTCCAGGAGCAACCCGCGTAAGGAAAGCAACAAGAAGGATACTCGCGAGCGGAGCTCACATCGAAAGGAAGGGTCTGAGGAACCCAAACGGAGCGAAAGTCGGAGGCGGGATGAGTGGAGCGATGAGAGATACTCACCCGATAAGGATGGACGCACCAGTCACCAGACACGGTACATGCACCACAGACGAAATTCGCGATATGAGAACAACTCACGCCGTGATAACTATCGCCATGAGCGAAGTATGTCACACGAGAAAACTCATGGAGCGTCTATTCGCGGAGCAAGTCGCAACCATGTCGAGAAACAGCTGACTGAGCTCAGAGACACCCTAAAAGAGTTAAAAGGGGAGGTCCATGGCGTTAAGGGCTCCGCACCAGAGATCGACCGAATCATCGAGGAGACTCGGAGGACACCCTTCACCTCGCACATCACAAACACGTACATAAGGCAAAGGGAGAAGATCAGGTTGCCGATGTACGACGGCACAAAAGACCCAGCAACCCACCTCACAACTTTCAAAATCATGGCGGCAAAGGCACGATTCTCATCAAGCGAGGAGCGTGACATCGGTTTCTGCCAACTGTTCACCGAAACCTTGGAAGGGGACGCACTAAACTGGTTCTCCCGACTCCCTTCCAAATCAATCGATAGTTTCTCCGACCTCACATGGGCATTCGTAAGGCATCACTTTGCCTACATTCGTAAGGACACTTCGCTGAGTGCGTTGATGTCAATGGCGCAAGAGAAGAAGGAAACTTTGAAAGACTTTGTAGAAAGATTCAGGACGGTGATGACGCGAGCCGAGGCACCAGATAAGTTCACCATTGCGGCCCTGACAAATGCCGTCTGGCATGAGTCCCCCTTTTACCAGGATCTAGTCGTCAACCCACCGTTAACCATCGAGGATGCACTCCACCGAGCGAATAAATTCGTGGAATTGGAAGAGAAAAAGGTCGCGTTAGCAAGAAGATTCGGTTCCGGCAATCAAACGGATAAGAAAGAGGAAAGGGAACCTAGACAGCACTACGATGGTAAGGGCGCCAAAACGATGGTTGTCGATAACACCGATAAGTCCCGGTCATCAAAACCGTGGAATAAGAGAAAAGAGGCAAAGAAGGCGCAACAAGCAGCTTCCGCTACGGGGGATAAGTACTGCGAATACCATCAAGCTACGTCGCACGACACGGCTGAATGTCGGAATCTCAGAAACGCACTCTACTCCCGACTTTCCAATGAAGAGATCAAGGCGGCCATTGAAAGGTTAAAAAAGGAAGAGTCGGGACAACAGAAGGAAGACAAAGCCGACGAGCAGGCTCCTAAGCAGGATAAACCACCACGGCGTATCAAAAGCATAGCTTTGAAACGTAACCGTGAAGAAGAAGAGGAGGAGGACGAATAAGAAACCCCCAAGACCATCCGAAGAATCAACATGATCATGGGAGGTCTAATCTCCGTAAATGACTCGGTCCGGTCAATCAAGGTCTATGAACGCCTAGCGTTAGCCGCGCAAAAGGCGCCTCAACCAATCCTGTCAGATGATCCGCCCGTCATCTTTACTGACCAGGATCTCTATGGAACTCACTACCCTCATAACGACCCACTAGTGGTTGAGCTTTTGATCGGAAGTTGCCAAGTATCTCGAATACTGGTGGACACCGGGAGCTCGATAGATTTAATTTTCCTAGATACACTCAAAAAGATGGATATTAAGGAGGAGGATATCAAGCAGAAGGCCAAGCCGCTCACCGGGTTCACAAGCGAGACGACATACACAATTGGAACGATCAAGTTGCCCGTTTTCGCAGGAGGAGTTAACAGATTGGTGAGGTTTCATGTCATCGACAAGCCAACCATCTATAACGTAATCCTCGGAACTCCATGGCTGTATAGCATGAAGGCGGTATCTTCGACATACCATCAATGTCTGAAATTCCCGACACCTAAAGGAATCCAGACAGTCAAAGGATGCCAGAGCGCAAGCCGGTCGTATTTCGCGAGAGAACATAAGATCAGAGTGCCTTCGTGCATGATCAACACGGAATACGGAAGAAAAGGACCGGAGAAAGAACTGATCCAGCAAGTCATCATCGACGAATCAGATGCAAGCAAGTGTGTAGGCATTGGCGCAGAATTGCCAGACGACATCAAAAGGGAACTGATCGCCTTCCTACAGCAAAACGTTACAACGTTTGCGTGGACAATGAAGGACATGAAGGGTATCAATCCAACCATTACAACTCACGAACTGAATGTCGATCCGACTTACAAGCCAGTCAAGCAAAAGAGGCGAAAACTCGGCCCTGAAAGGGCTAAGGCAGTCAACGATGAAGTAGAGAAGCTACTTGAAGCCGGTTCAATCCAAGAAGTCAGATACCCCGATTGGTTGGCTAATCCAGTGGTCGTGAAGAAGAAAAACGGGAAGTGGAGAGTATGTGTCGACTTCACGGATCTCAACAAAGCTTGCCCCAAGGATAGTTTCCCGCTGCCGCATATCGACCGACTTGTTGAGGCGATGGCCGGGAACGAATTGTTATCATTCATGGATGCGTTCTCAGGGTATAATCAAATCCTCATGAACCCGGACGACAGAGAAAAGACGGCCTTCATCACTGAACGCGGCACATATTGCTATAAAGTCATGCCCTTCGGCCTCAAAAATGCCGGCGCCACCTATCAGCGGCTGGTAAACCGGATGTTTGCAGGGCAACTCGGCACGACAATGGAGGTGTATATTGACGACATGCTAGTCAAATCTCTGATTGCCACTCAGCATGTCGGCCATTTAAAGGAATGTTTCAACATCCTTAACCGGTATGGGATGAAGCTCAATCCAACTAAGTGCACATTCGGAGTAACATCAGGAGAGTTCCTTGGATACGTGGTAACCCAGAGAGGAATAGAAGCTAATCCAAAACAGATCACAGCTATAATCGACTTGCCGTCTCCCAAGAACACTCGAGAAGTACAACGCCTCACTGGCCGCATCGCCGCCTTGAACAAATTTATATCTCGATCATAGGACAAATGTCTCCCTTTTTATGAACTCCTGCGGGGGAACAAAAGATTCGTGTGGGACGATAAGTGTCAAGAAGCATTCATCCAACTCAAGGACTACTTGTCGAACCCGCCGATACTGTCTAAACCCGAGAATGGTGAGACGTTGTTGCTTTACATCGCCGTCTCAACGACAGCAGTCAGTGGCGTACTAGTTCGGGAAGATCGAGGGGAACAGAAGCCGATCTTCTACGTCCTGCAATGGAAAAACTGGCTTTCGCAGTCGTCATCTCGGCGCGAAAGCTGCGACCATATTTTCAGTCACATCCGATTGCCGTATTAAGCAGTCAACCTCTTCGAACGGTCCTTCATAGCCCGGGGCAGTCTGGCCGTCTAGCCAAGTGGGCAATAGAGTTAAGTGAGTACGACATCGAGTACATGAACAGGACAACCGCCAAGTCGCAGGTGATAGCTGATTTCCTTGTCAAATTATCGCCTGAATTGGATGTCGGTACCGAGATAGAAGATAAAAATTGGAAATTGTTCGTTGACGGGGCTTCATCCAAAAAAGGAGCCGGGATAGGGATACGTCTCATATCACCAACCGGCGAGATACTAGAGCAGTCATTCAAACTGGGTTTCACGGCGTCTAACAACACAGCCGAGTACGAAGCTTTGTTAGCCGGTCTCAGACTAGCCAGAGAAATCGGAGTACGACATCTCTTGGCCCATTGTGATTCCATGCTTGTAGCCAACCAGATCAACGGAGACTACGAAGCTAAGAACGAACGAATGGAGGCTTACCGAAAGACGGCATTGGAACTCACCAGTTCCTTCGAATTCTTTGACATTGTCCAGATACCAAGGAAGGAGAATGCCCCGGCAGATGCACTCGTATGTTTCATTTTATTGATAATTGTCGTTTGTGGTTATTTCGCGTTTTCTTACCTTGTTTTTTTTTCCGGTTCTAGTTAATGTTCATGGTTTTTTTTTTGGCAACAGTTAATGTTCATGGTTTTGACTAGGAAACTTTGCAGAATCACGTCTTCTAATTATTTTTCGCTTTTTTCGGTGATATCGAGATTTTCTGATTTTATTTTTCTCGGGTTTTAGTTTCGTTTGTACGAGTTATTAGCTTTATGTTGGTTTTTGGAGATATGTTACATGACGGCTTGAATTTCCCTTAAAACTATAGGATTTAGTTTTTACGTTTAAATTTAATGCATCAAATGTTGACAAAAAAAAATGTTACTTTCATGCTGCAATTCTGGTTTATCCGATGTATTGTAAATTCGATTTAAAATTATGATTAATATAATTATCATTTAGACGAAAAAAAAAAACAAAATTTTAAGGATTCTCTGTTAAGTAAAGAAAACTGCATGAATGAGTAAATGAATAATTTACCAACAATGTTAGAGTCAAGATTAGCACTCTCCTAAAAAGGCTTATTCATGAGTATAGGTCGGCCCAGAATGGAAAGACGGTGAATGGCCCAAGACGGTAAAACTTAGGTTAAACCGGACTTGGGGCAACCGGCTTACATTAGGGTTTGGGAGGCGTTAAATCAAGAAAAAGGACTAAGGCGGCGCTTGGCGACATCGATAATGAAGAAATATTCCTTATCCCGGGAAAATCGGGATATTAGGAAAATATCTATATTTATCTATTTTCCTTTTTAACCGACCTTGTAATCTTATAAAAGGCGACTTCGTCATTCAATAAAGGATACGCTTTTCTTATTATTTTTCGGCCTTGAGAGACTTTTAGAGCGACTTTAACCTAAAATTCTCTCCGGCGACTTTCATAACATTCTTTACCGGCTTCCACCTCGGAAACACCGGCTTTTAACCCTAAATTCCCAAATCTCACCACGTTCCTAAATTCTTCTTTTAGAATCCCTAATTTACAAACCCTAAAACTCTTTCTATTTTCAGATAGACAGAGTTGAGATCTTACAATTGGCGCCGACTGTGGGGATTTCTAAGAGAAATTTTTGAACGAGATGTCGGGAAACCGTAAGGAAATCGATCCGGAAAACCCTAGGGTTGACCTAAGCGATCATGAAGCAAGTGATTACGACCAAAGTGATCACGAAGACGACGCGGCGAAAGGCGGCAAGCAGCCGCGAGACGCCGCCAAGGCAAACAAAGCTCGAGATGACGGCAAACATGCCCCGTCACTCAGCGAAACAGCAGCTCAAATCGAGCAAGACAAGGTCTTAGCCACTCTGATGGCCAAGATCGAGTCACAGAACGATTTGATAAAAACGTTCTCGGAGAAAATCGACCTACTGCAGACGGAGCAAGCAAAGATCCGTTCAGACCAACATTCTAGGAAGTCCAAAAGAGAGGTGCCCCCAAAGGTGAAAGACAAAGTCACCAGACAACTGGTCTATGATACATCTGAGGAAAGCCACCATGAACAGAGCCGTAGCAGCGAGTCTAGGAGCAACCCGCGTAAGGAAAGCAACAAGAAGGATACTCGCGAGCGGAGCTCACATCGAAAGGAAGGGTCTGAGGAACCCAAACGGAGCGAAAGTCGGAGGCGGGATGAGTGGAGCGATGAGAGATACTCACCCGATAAGGATGGACGCACCAGTCACCAGACACGGTACATGCACCACAGACGAAATTCGCGATATGAGAACAACTCACGCCGTGATAACTATCGCCATGAGCGAAGTATGTCACACGAGAAAACTCATGGAGCGTCTATTCGCGGAGCAAGTCGCAACCATGTCGAGAAACAGCTGACTGAGCTCAGAGACACCCTAAAAGAGTTAAAAGGGGAGGTCCATGGCGTTAAGGGCTCCGCACCAGAGATCGACCGAATCATCGAGGAGACTCGGAGGACACCCTTCACCTCGCACATCACAAACACGTACATAAGGCAAAGGGAGAAGATCAGGTTGCCGATGTACGACGGCACAAAAGACCCAGCAACCCACCTCACAACTTTCAAAATCATGGCGGCAAAGGCACGATTCTCATCAAGCGAGGAGCGTGACATCGGTTTCTGCCAACTGTTCACCGAAACCTTGGAAGGGGACGCACTAAACTGGTTCTCCCGACTCCCTTCCAAATCAATCGATAGTTTCTCTGACCTCACATGGGCATTCGTAAGGCATCACTTTGCCTACATTCGTAAGGACACTTCGCTGAGTGCGTTGATGTCAATGACGCAAGAGAAGAAGGAAACTTTGAAAGACTTTGTAGAAAGATTCAGGACGGTGATGACGCGAGCCGAGGCACCAGATAAGTTCACCATTGCGGCCCTGACAAATGCCGTCTGGCATGAGTCCCCCTTTTACCAGGATCTAGTCGTCAACCCACCGTTAACCATCGAGGATGCACTCCACCGAGCGAATAAATTCGTGGAATTGGAAGAGAAAAAGGTCGCGTTAGCAAGAAGATTCGGTTCCGGCAAGCAAACGGATAAGAAAGAGGAAAGGGAACCTAGACAGCACTACGATGGTAAGGGCGCCAAAACGATGGTTGTCGATAACACCGATAAGTCCCGGTCATCAAAACCGTGGAATAAGAGAAAAGAGGCAAAGAAGGCGCAACAAGCAGCTTCCGCTACGGGGGATAAGTACTGTGAATACCATCAAGCTACGTCGCACGACACGGCTGAATGTCGGAATCTCAGAAACGCACTCTACTCCCAACTTTCCAATGAAGAGATCAAGGCGGCCATTGAAAGGTTAAAAAAGGAAGAGTCGGGACAACAGAAGGAAGACAAAGCCGACGAGCAGGCTCCTAAGCAGGATAAACCACCACGGCGTATCAAAAGCATAGCTTTGAAACGTAACCGTGAAGAAGAAGAGGAGGAGGACGAATAAGAAACCCCCAAGACCATCCGAAGAATCAACATGATCATGGGAGGTCTAATCTCCGTAAATGACTCGGTCCGGTCAATCAAGGTCTATGAACGCCTAGCGTTAGCCGCGCAAAAGGCGCCTCAACCAATCCTGTCAGATGATCCGCCCGTCATCTTTACTGACCAGGATCTCTATGGAACTCACTACCCTCATAACGACCCACTAGTGGTTGAGCTTTTGATCGGAAGTTGCCAAGTATCTCGAATACTGGTGGACACCGGGAGCTCGATAGATTTAATTTTCCTAGATACACTCAAAAAGATGGATATTAAGGAGGAGGATATCAAGCAGAAGGCCAAGCCGCTCACCGGGTTCACAAGCGAGACGACATACACAATTGGAACGATCAAGTTGCCCGTTTTCGCAGGAGGAGTTAACAGATTGGTGAGGTTTCATGTCATCGACAAGCCAACCATCTATAACGTAATCCTCGGAACTCCATGGCTGTATAGCATGAAGGCGGTATCTTTGACATACCATCAATGTCTGAAATTCCCGACACCTAAAGGAATCCAGACAGTCAAAGGATGCCAGAGCGCAAGCCGGTCGTATTTCGCGAGAGAACATAAGATCAGAGTGCCTTCGTGCATGATCAACACGGAACACGGAAGAAAAGGACCGGAGAAAGAACTGATCCAGCAAGTCATCATCGACGAATCAGATGCAAGCAAGTGTGTAGGCATTGGCGCAGAATTGCCAGACGACATCAAAAGGGAACTGATCGCCTTCCTACAGCAAAACGTTACAACGTTTGCGTGGACAATGAAGGACATGAAGGGTATCAATCCAACCATTACAACTCACGAACTGAATGTCGATCCGACTTACAAGCCAGTCAAGCAAAAGAGGCGAAAACTCGGCCCTGAAAGGGCTAAGGCAGTCAACGATGAAGTAGAGAAGCTACTTGAAGCCGGTTCAATCCAAGAAGTCAGATACCCCGATTGGTTGGCTAATCCAGTGGTCGTGAAGAAGAAAAACGGGAAGTGGAGAGTATGTGTCGACTTCACGGATCTCAACAAAGCTTGCCCCAAGGATAGTTTCCCGCTGCCGCATATCGACCGACTTGTTGAGGCGATGGCCGGGAACGAATTGTTATCATTCATGGATGCGTTCTCAGGGTATAATCAAATCCTCATGAACCCGGACGACAGAGAAAAGACGGCCTTCATCACTGAACGCGGCACATATTGCTATAAAGTCATGCCCTTCGGCCTCAAAAATGCCGGCGCCACCTATCAGCGGCTGGTAAACCGGATGTTTGCAGGGCAACTCGGCACGACAATGGAGGTGTATATTGACGACATGCTAGTCAAATCTCTGATTGCCACTCAGCATGTCGGCCATTTAAAGGAATGTTTCAACATCCTTAACCGGTATGGGATGAAGCTCAATCCAACTAAGTGCACATTCGGAGTAACATCAGGAGAGTTCCTTGGATACGTGGTAACCCAGAGAGGAATAGAAGCTAATCCAAAACAGATCACAGCTATAATCGACTTGCCGTCTCCCAAGAACACTCGAGAAGTACAACGCCTCACTGGCCGCATCGCCGCCTTGAACAAATTTATATCTCGATCATAGGACAAATGTCTCCCTTTTTATGAACTCCTGCGGGGGAACAAAAGATTCGTGTGGGACGATAAGTGTCAAGAAGCATTCATCCAACTCAAGGACTACTTGTCGAACCCGCCGATACTGTCTAAACCCGAGAATGGTGAGACGTTGTTGCTTTACATCGCCGTCTCAACGACAGCAGTCAGTGGCGTACTAGTTCGGGAAGATCAAGGGGAACAGAAGCCGATCTTCTACGTCAGCAAAACGATGAACGGAGCCGAAACCAGGTATCCTGCAATGGAAAAACTGGCTTTCGCAGTCGTCATCTCGGCGCGAAAGCTGCGACCATATTTTCAGTCACATCCGATTGCCGTATTAAGCAGTCAACCTCTTCGAACGGTCCTTCATAGCCCGGGGCAGTCTGGCCGTCTAGCCAAGTGGGCAATAGAGTTAAGTGAGTACGACATCGAGTACATGAACAGGACAACCGCCAAGTCGCAGGTGATAGCTGATTTCCTTGTCAAATTATCGCCTGAATTGGATGTCGGTACCGAGATAGAAGATAAAAATTGGAAATTGTTCGTTGACGGGGCTTCATCCAAAAAAGGAGCCGGGATAGGGATACGTCTCATATCACCAACCGGCGAGATACTAGAGCAGTCATTCAAACTAGGTTTCACGGCGTCTAACAACACAGCCGAGTACGAAGCTTTGTTAGCCGGTCTCAGACTAGCCAGAGAAATCGGAGTACGACATCTCTTGGCCCATTGTGATTCCATGCTTGTAGCCAACCAGATCAACGGAGACTACGAAGCTAAGAACGAACGAATGGAGGCTTACCGAAAGACGGCATTGGAACTCACCAGTTCCTTCGAATTCTTTGACATTGTCCAGATACCAAGGAAGGAGAATGCCCCGGCAGATGCACTCGCGTCGCTGGCATCTAATCCCAATCTCTGTCGGCGGATCCCAGTAGAAACGATCCATGAACCAAACATCCCGCCCCCTGAGAGCAATCAAGAAGAACCTGAAGAAATAATCCCGAGTGGTAAAGATGACATGTGCTGCAACATTCAAGCAAAGGGCACAGACCTCATCGATGTCCTAACCGGCGACAATAAAGACTGGCGACTTCCGATAAGAGCATACCTGACAGAAGGAAAGCTCCCAGAAGATAAATGGGAAGCACGACGACTTAAAGTTAAGAGCGCGCGATACACTATACATGACGGTATCCTCTACAAGTATTCTGCTAACAAGATCCTCCTCAGATGCATAAACGGAGACAAAATAAGTCGGGTTCTCGAAGAAACGCACTCTGGAGCATGCGGAAACCACTCCGGAGGCAGGTCTCTCGCCCTCAAAATCAAGTTGAACGGTTACTATTGGCCGACTATGATAACCGATTGCGAGACCTATTCTAACAAGTGTGAAAAGTGTCAGCGACATGCGCCATTCATACATCGACCTACAGAGTTGCTCACGACATCAACCGCGGCTTATCCGTTCATGAGATGGGCAATGGATATCGTTGGACCGTTACCATTATCCAATCAAAGACGTTTCCTGCTCATCATGACCGACTACTTCACAAAGTGGGTAGAGGCCAAGGCTTACGTCGCAATCCACGATGTCCAGGTTCAAAATTTCGTCTGGAAATACATAATATGTCGTTTCGGGCTACCTTATGAGATCGTCACAGATAACGGATCACAATTCATCTCGAAAGTATTCGAAGGATTCTGCAAGAAGTGGGATATACGCCTTAGCAAGTCAACACCAAGGTATCCTTAGGGGAATGGCCAAGCCGAAGCCACGAATAAAACCATCATCGCCGGCATCAAAAAGCGCCTTGAAAGCAAAAAAAGAGTTTGGGCAGACGAGTTAGACGGCGTCCTCTGGTCGCATAGAACGACGCCTCGCAGCGCAACAGGAGCCACCCCATTCTCCTTAGCCTTTGGCGTAGAAGCAATGGTACCGGCAGAAGCTAACATTTACACTCTCCGCCGCTCTCTCATGCCGCACCATACTGAAATCAATGAAAAGATGCTAATCCAAGCTCTCGACACCTTAGAGGAAGAGCGGGATCGAGCCCTACTGAGGATTCAAAATTATCAACAGCTCGCAGCTCGGTACTACGACCAGAAAGTCAAGGAAAGACACTTTCAAGTCGGCGACTACGTCCTTCGCAAGGTTTATGAAAACACCAAAGAATGGAGAGCAGGCAAACTTGGGGCAAAATGGGAAGGACCCTACAAAGTCACGAAAGTCGTCAAGCCGGGAGTCTACGAACTTGAGTCCATGAAAGGCGAGGCTTTACCGCGATCCTGGAATTCGGCGAGTCTGAAAGAGTACTTCTAAGATGGCAAGGCTAGTTTCTTTCGCCAAAAAAAAAAAAAAAAAAATGAAATGTATTGAACTACGAGTGACTTGATTCTCCCTCGGGAGATACGTAGGCAGCCTTTACCGGCACAGTCACAAATCTAATAAAATCCTCATTTTCTCAGATAGGTTACCATCTTGAAAGCTATGCAAAGCCAAAACAGGTAAGTCCCTTCATTAATATTTAAATATATTTGATGATACTAACAAAGCCGAGTTCTAACTCGCAAAAGCCGAGTTCTAACTCGCAAAAGCCGAGTTCTAACTCACAGAAAATGAGCAATGACTCGCAGAAAGACGAGCAATGACTCGCAGAAAGACGAGCAATGACTCGCAGAAAGACGAGCAACGACTCGCAGAAAGACGAGCAACGACTCGCACCATTAGCATCATGCCTCCTGGCCAGGGGCATGGTCTTCCTTGCACGCGAGGTGCACATCGCGGTAAGGAAAAGCCGGGATCCGTCCCGCAAATTTTTCGTGGTAGGAGATAACAAATAAGTCGAGCAAAAAGGACTCGCACATTCTCTTACCCTTAAAATAAAGCCGAGCATCTATAAGTCTCGCAAACCGCCTTACGGCAAGTCACTAAATTGATTGAGCTTTGACAACGAGTTTAGACACGAAAAAGTTTCGACATGGTTACGAACACGTATTCCAAGTCACGAAACCGGCTAGACTCGCCAAAGACAGCTTAAATACAAGATTAGTACGACTCAACACTAACTGAAGCCGCTATCTGATTAAAACTGTCAAAAGACAAGTTTAAAACAAGAATAGTCCGACTCAGTTAAATTCATAAGTCGCTACACATGGTGACGCGATTTCGTGATAAAAGTCGCTATAAGCTTAAATGCGATAGCAAGACTTGATCACACGACGAAAATCTACATTTGGTTCGGCAAATTTAATTTGATTAAGTTTAAACAAGTAAGCTTTAAAAGGAAGATTGATTCAAATCGCTATCAGGGGCTTAAAGCAAACTTAAGATAAATTATTGCTTAAACAAAGAGTAGGTTTACAAAGCTAAACATAAACTTAAGGAATAAAGAGTTTTACAAAATAAGATATTACAGAAAAAGAGGGAGAAAAGGACGCAATTAGTCAAGCCCTAGATGGCGACTTTTCAGGATCGTTGACCTTCTCGGCAATCGCTTCCTGTGCCTTGTGAACGTCGTCCAGGTCCGCGACCTCCGAGTTGACAGACTGAATAAGGTTGGCAGGAACCGACTCTGGGATTATTCCACGATTCGTTCCAAACTGATCAACACCCTTTGGAACGGGAGTAGGAGAGTCATAGCGAAGGTTCAGAAGAGGATGACGAACCGGTGAAAGGACGAATGTGAGTTCTTCCTTGGTCACGACCTCCGTATTGTCGATCCTAGCATTCACCGCAATCTCATCAGCGGCTACTTGGTCCAAGAGAGCCTGAGGAAACGCTATGCCTTCACCACTGAGTTTTATCAGGCAGTTCTTTAAACCGGAAATTTGGGCTTGTTCAACCTGGAGAGCGACAGCGATCTCCTGGTCCTTCACGTACCGCTGAAAGAGATCATAGTGGGTTTGCGCCTTCGCCCTAACCGCGGCCTCGACTCTCTCGCTTTCACTCCGAACCAGGTCAGAATAGAATTTTTGCTGGTTCTCCATCCTCTTCTGCAACTTAAGAAGATCGGCCTTCGACTTCTCGGAAACAAGATTTAATTGCTCCTCCGCACCGCGAAGTTTATCCGCAAGCACCGCGTTGTTTGATGTAAGAATCTTCTTCTCCTCCTTAGCCTTCTTAAGAAGCTCGTCCCGTTTGGTCACTGCGTCGGCCAACTGTTGGGAATGTCCTAAAATCTATTGTACTTGCTCTAAGTGAAAGTCGTATAGTCGAGATGAGACAATCACATAACACTAGGTAGTCATAACGCTTTGCTAGAAGCCACTTATGATCAATGAGTTGAGAACTCATTGCTAGTGTTATATGATCCTACAGGGTCACACACCTAAGCAAATTGGGCGTTAAAGACGAGGTTGATCATTAATGTAATGATCCAGTAAATGCATATGTGATATGCATTCGATATCAATGTTCTGGGGAGCATCGATCGTTGCAGATATTGCATCGATCGATGCACTCGCGGATTAATCAGATTAATTCGGTTTAATCGTTGGTTAATTCCGTTGTGGTTTAAGCCGACATATATAAGATATATGGTCGACCTAAACTCGTCCCTAACCTAATTCACAGCCACCAGAACACAGAAACAAACCTCTCTGGAGATTAGATCTCTGTAAGGCACTAGCATCCCTGCGGTCCAGTTTGTGTGCGTGTGGATACCAGTAGAGGCGCAGCATTTGAGGCGCTTCGTGATCTTGACTACTTGCAATACTTCCGCTGCATATTAACCAAGTAATCTCGAGATCTGATAGATTCAATTACATGAACCTTAGATCCTAGGCTCGGAATTCAGACTAGGGTTGCTAATCCTGATTAGAACTGCTAGAAATTCCTTCAGTGGTATCAGAGCCTTAGGGTTCCATTGAATCAGTAGCATGATGATTAGATTAGTTGAATCTAGATCTTTGTATAATTGATACAAGCATGCTAAAATTCGTTTTCCTGAAAACCTAGTTTAGGGTTCTGATCGAAAACGTTTAAGGGTTTTCTCGCATGGTGTCGATCGATGCCAATCCGGCATCGATCGATGCAGGGCGAAAACCCGAATAAAATTTAGGGTTTTTCGCATGGTGTCGATCGATGCCAATCCGGCATCGATCGATGCAGGGCGAAAACCCGAATAAACCTTAGTTTTCGCCTAGTGTCGATCGACACAAGCGTTGCATCGATCGACACAAACCTCGCGAGATTGATGAATCGGTTCAATTGGATTGGACCGGTTATCGAGCTTGGTTAAAGATGGTCGAACACTGTGAATGGTTTAATGGTGATTGATTTGATAAGGTTGGCATCAACCGATGCTAACGTAGCATCGATCGACACTGACCGGTATTCAAAACCGGATTAATTGGATTGATCGGTCATCGCGGAATAATTAATTATAAGAATTAAAACATAGTAAAACTGAACGTTTTAAATGGTTCCGTTCCTCAACCAAATATCAAGTGTACTTGATGTCTTTCCAATCTTGTCAACTGTCAAGACCCATTTAGTTGTGTGATAGACTTGCAGTGCAAGATGTCCACAATTTCATGAGTAAGGCAGAGGTAATCGTGTTGATGGACTTGTAGTGCAAGACATCGACAATTACGTGACTGAAGAGATTGGTTTACTTGACTGGGCCGTCAAAATCGTTTTGGGCCCAGAGACATCAGGTGGATTGGACATAAGATGCCGATCCACAACCAAGAGTTATATTGGATATAACTAGCAAGGTTGTTGCTTACCTAGATAGCTAAAGTTGAGTGATAGCCAGTGGCTCACTTGAATTTAGTGAAGTATGGGTCTTGGATCATTATATTCATCTGAGGAAACATTGTTTGAAAATAATTCGAGTTTTCTTAAAAGTTAAGACTTCTCATTTCTTGAACATCATAACTAAACCTTTTCTTTTCTATGTTCTCAGCTATGACTAACACTCATAACAATTCTTTCTCCCTGCGATCCGTCCTTGAGAAGGACAAGTTAACTGGATCGAATTTTCTCGAATGGTATCGGAACTTGAGAATTGTTCTCAAGCAGGAGAAAAGGGACTATGTCCTGGAAACTGTTCTCCCTGAAAAACCGAGAGCCAATGCTCCACATGCAGAAAGGAATGCTTGGGATAAGCATTCCAATGATGTGGTCGATGTGAATTGTCTCATGTTGGCTACCATGAACTCGGATTTGCAGAAGCAATACGAGAACGTGGAGTCGCCCGTGGAGATGATCACTAGCCTGAAAAGTATGTTTCAGGAGCAAGCACGAACTGAGAGATACCAGACGGTTAAATCTCTCATTGAATGCAAGCTACCAAAGGACAGTCCAGTCAGTCCTCATGTCATTAAGATGATGGGTTATATTGATAACCTGGGGAGGCTGGATTGCCCCATTAGCCACGAGTTGGCTACTGACATCATTCTGCAGTCACTGCCGTCAAGTTATGATCAGTTTGTTATGAACTATAACATGAATAACTTGACAAAGACATTGACTGAGCTGCATGGCATGCTCAAGACAGCTGAGCCAAATATCAAGAAGGGCACTCCTAATGTACTTATGGTACAAGGGGGTAAGAAGTTTAAGAAACTTGGCAAAGGTAAGGGAAAGGGCAAGGCAGTCCCGGTTGAGAACCAGGACACGCCGGCGCCAGCCCCAAAGACCAAGCCGGGCCCATCTGAGACTGATAAGTGCCATTACTGTAAAGAGCTTGGGCATTTGAAGAGAAATTGCAACAAATTCTTGGAAGAGAAGAAGAAGAAGAAGACTTTCGAGACTTCATCTTCAGGTATTTATGTTATAGAAGTAAATGTTACTACTTCTGGTTCTACTTCTTGGGTATTGGATACCGGCTGTGGTGCTCATATTTGTACAAATATGCAGGGCCTAAGCAACAGTAGGAAGTTGGAAAAGGGACAAGTGGACCTGCGCGTGGGGAATGGAGCAAGAGTTGCAGCATTAGCCGTAGGAACATATAACTTGTCTTTACCTTCTGGTTTGGTTTTAAAACTTAATAATTGCTACTATGTACCTGCTATAAGCAGAAATATTATTTCCATTCCTGTTTTGGATGTGGAAGGATATCAGTTTTCAATTAAGAATAAATGTTGTTCTTTTGATTACAATGATGTATTTTATGGTAGCAGCCCATTAGAGAATGGGCTTTATGTTTTAAACCAAACCGCACCAATCTATAACATTAACACCAAGAGATTCAAATCAAATGACACGAATCAGACTTTTCTTTGGCATTGTCGTTTGGGCCACATAAACGAGAAACGGATCCAAAAGCTCCATAGTGATGGGCTTCTGGGCTCATTTGATTATGAATCATGTGAGAAATGTGAATCTTGTTTACTAGGCAAAATGACTAAGGCCCCTTTCAACAAACCAAATGAAAGGGCCAGTGACTTATTGGGCCTTATACATACAGATGTATGCGGCCCAATGAGCACAAGTGCCAGAGGAAATTTTCGATACTTCATTACCTTCACTGATGATTTCAGCAGGTATGGCTATGTCTATTTAATGAGACATAAGTCGGAATCTTTTGAAAAGTTCAAAGAGTTCCAAAATGAAGTACATAATCAACTTGGCAAAAGTATTAAGGCTCTTCGATCAGATCATGGAGGAGAATACTTGAGCCAAGAATTCAGTGATCATTTGAGAGATTGTGGAATTGTTTCACAACTCACTCCTCCTGGAACACCACAATGGAATGGCGTGTCTGAGAGGAGAAATCGGACTTTATTAGATATGGTTCGGTCAATGATGAGTCTCTCAACTCTTCCATTATCCTTTTGGGGATACGCTCTAGAAACGTCTGCGTTTATACTTAATAGGGTTCCGTCAAAATCAGTTGCAAAGACACCACATGAGATGTGGACTGAAAATGTTCCAAGTGTGTCTTTCCTGAAGATTTGGGGTTGTGAAGCTTATGTTAAGCGATTAATTACAGATAAGCTTGAACCCAAATCAGACAAGTGCTACTTCGTTGGTTATCCTAAGGAAACCAAGGCATACTACTTTTACAACCAATCCGAGAACAAAGTGTTTGTTGCTCGGAACTGCGTTTTTCTTGAGAGAGAGTTTCTTTCCAAGAGAAACAGTGAGAGTAAAGTACAACTCGAAGAAGTTCGAGAACCGCAGGAAAATGCTCAACCCGTAGAGGAAGAGCAACAGTTGGATCTACAAAGAGTTGTAGAGACGGCGCCTGTGGAGCCTGAAATTCGCCGATCCGAAAGGATCCGTCACGAACCCGAGAGATATGGATTTCTCGTAACCAATTGTCATGATTTGTTGATCATTGACAGTGACGAGCCAGCGAATTTTGAAGAAGCGATGATGAGCCCTGACTCCGAAAAATGGCTGAAAGCCGCTGAATCCGAAATGGGATCCATGTCACAGAACCAAGTATGGACTTTGGTTGATTTACCCGATGGTGCAAGACCCATTGAGTGTAAATGGATTTTCAAGAAGAAAATTGATGTGGATGGAAATATTCAGATATATAAAGCAAGGTTAGTGGCAAAAGGTTTCAAACAAATTCATGGTATTGACTATGAAGAAACCTATTCACCTGTCGCCATGCTTAAATCCATTCGGATTCTCCTAGCAACAGCTGCTCATTATGATTATGAGATCTGGCAGATGGACGTGAAAACAACTTTCCTTAATGGAATTCTGGAAGAGGATGTGTACATGACACAACCCGAAGGTTTCATCGATCCAAATGCAGCTAGGAAAGTATGCAAACTTCATCGATCCATTTATGGATTGAAGCAAGCATCTCGGAGTTGGAATCTTCGTTTTGATGAAGCTGTCAAAAAGTTTGATTTCATCAGAAGCGAAGAAGAACCATGTGTTTACAAGAAGACTAGTGGGAGCGCAGTTGCATTTCTCGTGTTGTATGTAGATGACATACTTCTTCTCGGAAATGACGTTCCGTTGTTACAGTCTGTTAAGACTTGGCTCGGAAGTTGTTTTTCAATGAAAGACATGGGAGAAGCCGCGTATATTCTTGGAATAAGAATCTATAGAGATAGATTAAACAAGTTGATTGGACTGTGTCAAGACACTTATATCGATAAAGTCTTACACAGGTTCAGAATGCAAGATTCCAAGAAGGGCTTCATACCAATGTCTTATGGCATAAGTCTCAGCAAGAAGTAGTGTCCTGAGACACCTGCTGAGCGAGATCGCATGAGTCGGATTCCCTATGCCTCGGCGTTGGGATCCATCATGTATGCCATGCTCTGTACTCGTCCAGATGTTGCTTGTGCTCTAAGCATGACGAGTAGATACCAATCGGATCCAGGTGAAAGTCACTGGACAGCAGTCAAGAATATTCTGAAGTATTTGAGAAATACTAAGGATAAATTCTTGGTGTATGGAGGAAGTAATGAGCTGGTAGTAAGTGGTTACACAGACGCAAGTTTTCAGACAGACAAAGATGATTTCCGATCGCAATCTGGTTACATCTTCTGCCTGAATGGCGGTGCAGTCAGCTGGAAGAGTTCCAAGCAGGACACCGTATCAGATTCCACAACTGAAGCTGAGTACCTCGCTGCCTCTGAAGCGGCAAAGGAGGCTGTTTGGATCAAGAAGTTCATCACTGAACTTGGTGTGATTCCTAGTATTTCTGAGTCAGTGGCTCTGTATTGTGACAACAATGGAGCCATTGCGCAAGCAAAGGAACCTAGATCACACCAGAAATCCAAACACATAGAAAGGAGATATCACCTTATCCGTGATATTGTGAATAGAGGAGATGTGAAGATCAGCAGAGTCCCGACGGATGAGAATGTTGCTGATCCACTGACCAAGCCTCTCCCAAGGCCTAAGCACGAGTTTCATACCACTGCTATAGGCATTAGATTTCTTAAGATATGATCTTGATTTCAGTGGGAGTTGTATTTGTTTTAGTTATGACATGATGTTCACAAAGACATAATAGTTATGTTACTTTAATGAAATTGCTTCAGCATTATTTAATTGTGTTAATTAAATATATATAATGTCCCAAAGTAATTTATGACATTTTATAGGCCATCAAGTATGTGACTTGATCATGAAACCCTATAAGCAATAAATGACATAAATTATAATGGTCCCTGGTCGAGGTTGTTAACGTGGGACATTAACAACCGCGTGAGACTAGTATGTGAGGTGACTGATGACCATGTTTCATGGAGTCATTAATAAGTGTATTAAAGTCAATCACATAGATATGTGTTAGAGAACACATGATTGGACTTGACCCGTTAATGAGAACTCTACAAGATGTTATATGAGTGTCATAAGAGTTTCTCATTACGACTAAAGAGAGTAGTCCTTAGACCTGAGTTCGTCATGTTCTCTCTCATATGGATTGGTTCGTCTTGACTTTGTCAAACGTCAGCCGTAACTGGTGATTATAAAGACACTGATTAGGCGTATCATGAAATATGAAAGAGACATGGATGGGACAAGATGGGATTTGTACCTCCTATATAACAAGAGTTAAATATCTCTGGGCCTATCGAAGATTTGATACTGGAAATGCGTGGCCGCGCTCAAACGAGGTGATTGTCAGTCGTTTGTTTTTCATCAGTACAAATCGGGATTCGATAAACGTAATCTGGTTGAATAAGGATGACACAGTGCTTGCCTTATGCTAGATTGAGATATAGCTACAAAGGGATTAAAGGAATAGATGATTCCAGTACAAGTGGGAGATTGTTGGGAATGTCCTGAAATCTATTGTACTTGCTCTAAGTGAAAGTTGTATAGTCGAGATGAGACAATCACATAACACTAGGTAGTCATAACGCTTTGCTAGAAGCCACTTATGATCAATGAGTTGAGAACTCATTGCTAGTGTTATATGATCCTACAGGGTCACACACCTAAGCAAACTGGGCGTTAAAGACGAGGTTGATCATTAATGTAATGATCCAGTAAATGCATATGTGATATGCATTCGATATCAATGTTCTGGGGAGCATCGATCGTTGCAGATATTGCATCGATCGATGCACTCGCGGATTAATCAGATTAATTCGGTTTAATCGTTGGTTAATTCCGTTGTGGTTTAAGCCGACATATATAAGATATATGGTCGACCTAAACTCGTCCCTAACCTAATTCACAGCCACCAGAACACAGAAACAAACCTCTCTGGAGATTAGATCTCTGTAAGGCACTAGCATCCCTGCGGTCCAGTTTGTGTGCGTGTGGATACCAGTAGAGGCGCAGCATTTGAGGCGCTTCGTGATCTTGACTACTTGCAATACTTCCGCTGCATATTAACCAAGTAATCTCGAGATCTGATAGATTCAATTACATTAACCTTAGATCCTAGGCTCGGAATTCAGACTAGGGTTGCTAATCCTGATTAGAACTGCTAGAAATTCCTTCACCAACTTCTTAGCGCCCCAAGAACTCTCGAGAGCCACGCGATTCGACGCTGCAATCATCTGAAAATGAAACAAGGATTTTCAACTATAGGCAACACCAACAAACGAGAATTCGATAGTAAAAACTTACTGTTGCTTCGGCCTGCTTTAGCTTAAGAATGGCGTCCGAGTGAGGGAGCTCCTGCAGAACCGGCCAATCCCTCTCGTTCCCTCGGACACAAGTCAGCATATCGAAGCATGCCCGCGGATTATCAATCAGTGGAACGTCGCTTTCATATTGATAAGTGAAGCTATGGATTGAAGGTCGGGAATCTCCTTCCTTGATGGGAGCACGGGGTCGGACGTGAACAATTTCCTTGCGAGAAGCAAAAGGCTTCGTGTTACCATAAGCATCGATGACGTCACCGGTCTCCTGATAAAATCGCTTCCATGGATGCAGATTTTTTTCGGACTCGTCAACAGCCGTCTTATCAAGTGCAACCGATTCGATAGACTTGTCGGCAGTAGCTGCTTTCTTTGCCGACTTCTCTCGGTCTGTTTTGCCTTCCACAGACCGTTTCCTAGAAGGAACCTTTGGCGGAAGCTTAGAAGACACGGTCGCCGCTTCCGGTTGAACATTAATCACAGCCTGGGGAGCAACCGACTTGTTACCCGTTTCAACCAATTGGCTTCCATCTTGAGACGGTGTAAGTACATCCTTTTCTTTCACCGACTTAGCAGAAGACACGGATTGGGACGATATTTTCTTTGAGTAATCAACTGATTCGATTCTTTGCACCTTACCCATCCTCTTTGGTCTCACAAGCTGATCGGGTGTAACCTTCGTCTTGGTATTCCACTTTACTAAAAAGTCAAGGAAGAACAAGGGAGTCAGTAACTGGGAAAGTCAAAACTCGGTAAAAGCTAAATAGAAGATCACCTTTGGAAATTCGAGGTAAAGATTTGCTTATACGCTCTCGAGTAAGGTGCGACCACTTGCGAAGACCGAGAGATTGTATCTTCTCAAGGATCGGGAAAAAATTATCTGGATATGGCTTCAGAAACGGATGAGGCACTGCAAAAAAAAACAAAACAGAAATTAAGTAAATAATCGCGTACGATCAAAGGCAAATTCAGAACGACATCTACCAAAGTCAGTATTCCACGACGATCTCACGAGTCCCCTGTGTTCGTCGGGAATAACCAGAGGAGACATCTTGGCGTAGAAATATTGTCTTTGCCAATGGTTGATCTTACTCGGAGCATTCATAACTACACGGTTGCCGCTTTTAAACTTAACCGCAAAACATCCCGGACTGGTCGTCGTCATAGGATTAATTGAAGTCATCTCTTCAAAAATATTGGCGGTTACCGTTACATCGACCTCAGCGCCAAGGACAAGAAGACCCACCATATGACGGACCGCGACTGCTGACAACTGGGAAATGGCGATGTCACGACGATAACAATAGGAGATCAGCAAGTCGGGAAGTGGCAGCCAACAACGAGAACCTCCGGTCCTAGTGTTGATAAAATACGACTCATATAGAGTAACATAACCCGATGGCGGGTCCCAGGGGCGATCCAGCGTACAAGGGATCAGATACTCGATCCTCGGATCAGCGCCACATTCTCGGAGCGTGGACGCTACAGACTCCAAAGTAGAACGAGTCTCATAGACATTCGCGAAGGCCTCCTGCGGAGTAGTCGACAATGAGACATCAGAATCATTTCCCTCAACGTCGACCTTTTTCGTCGGATTCATCGGATGACGCGCTATCGTCATCATTCCCTTCGACGTCGACGTCCTCGTTTAATCTATCATCGGAATCGCCAGGCTGGGGAATTACAAAATCCCTTCGGCTTGAAGTCTCCGCGGCATCGGTTTGCCGAGATAACTCACGACGACGTTGAAATTCTTCGACTACGGTGTGAGCCGGATGATTCCTTAAGTCGAGAGAAGAACTTGAGGATGACGAAGCGCTATGACGACTTGGAGAATCATCCGCAGACGAAACAGAAACAATTTCCTTGTCTTTACTCCCCGAACAACGGATCAGAGACATGATTCGTCGAAGAACAAATGAAGAACACAAGGGATAAACGAAGATCGATCTAAAAACCTATAAAACCAGAGGCGGAGCAACGGCGGAGAAGATGACCGGAAAATAAATAACCGAGAGAGAGAAATTACCTTAGCAGATTCTCCACTTGAGCGAAAATGAGGAAATGGGAAGCGAGAGAAGGTTATTTATGGTGAAAATGGCGGCGCAGAACCCAAGGTAATAATTACCTAGGCGACGCTTCGTGTTTCACACCTATCCGAGCCATCGAACCGAGGAATCAATTCCGGTTTCGACGAACCTCTACCGGTTCAGGTCCGACCGATCAATTCAACAACTGGTCTGAAGCGAAAGGGGCCGGTAAAAATGTGGGCCTGGGCAAAAGAAAAATGGGCCCAAGAAAAAGCAAAGTCTGTCGACCAAAAGGAAACGGGCCTGCAAACTCATCTCCTAAACCATAAGTTAACTCCTCGTAATGACGACCTAAATTCAAGTCGTCACACTGGGGGGGGGGGGGGGGCTTATTGTTAGAGTCAAGATTAGCACTCTCCTAAAAAGGCTTATTCATGAGTATAGGTCGGCCCAGAATGGAAAGACGGTGAATGGCCCAAGACGGTAAAACTTAGGTTAAACCGGACTTGGGGCAACCGGCTTACATTAGGGTTTGGGAGGCGTTAAATCAAGAAAAAGGACTAAGGCGGCGCTTGGCGACATCGATAATGAAGAAATATTCCTTATCCCGGGAAAATCGGGATATTAGGAAAATATCTATATTTATCTATTTTCCTTTTTAACCGACCTTGTAATCTTATAAAAGGCGACTTCGTCATTCAATAAAGGATACGCTTTTCTTATTATTTTTCGGCCTTAAGAGACTTTTAGAGCGACTTTAACCTAAAATTCTCTCCGGCGACTTTCATAACATTCTTTACCGGCTTCCACCTCAGAAACACCGACTTTTAACCCTAAATTCCCAAATCTCAGCACGTTCCTAAATTCTTCTTTTAGAATCCCTAATTTACAAACCCTAAAACTCTTTCTATTTTCAGATAGACAGAGTTGAGATCTTACAAACAAGGAAAAAAATTTACCTACACCTGAATACACAGATGAAATGGAACAGTTTGTAAACTTTTGTACACCTGAATACTAAATGAAGATATCTGCGTTTGTAAACTACTGATGTGACATTTACACTTTTTCACTTTGATAGGTGTATGAACCGTGTGATAGGTGAAAACAAAAAATAGATTTAAGCAACATTTATGATATTTTCTACTCCTCTTTTTCCAAATTTTGTCTCTAAATCACAGCCAATCAATTTTCTTTATAAATGCAAACACAAACATATCTTCTCTCAAACACACAAACATATCTTCTCTCCAAACACCAACAATTCTATCCTCTCTCCTCATTTTCTCAACAGAACAAAGACAGAGAAAAACTATGGAATTAACACTAAATTCCTCAAGTTCACTAATCAAACGTAAAGATACCAAAAGTTCAAGAAACCAAGAAAGTTCCTCCTCAAACATGTCCTTTGCTAAGATGAAGCCACCGACTTATCAATTCCAAGCAAAGAGCTCGGTTAAGGAAATGAAGTTCACTCATGAGAAGACCTTCAAGCCAGAAGGTGAAACCACTCAGAGATGGGAGAAGCTCCACGTTCTCTCATACCCACACCCCAAGAACGACTCTAGCGTTCCGGTTTTCGTCATGTTACCGCTCGACACGGTAACAATGTCAGGGCACTTGAACAAACCAAGAGCCATGAACGCTAGTTTGATGGCTCTAAAAGGAGCTGGTGTGGAAGGTGTAATGGTGGATGCTTGGTGGGGTTTGGTGGAGAAAGATGGACCTATGAAGTATAACTGGGAAGGCTATGCTGAGCTTATACAGATGGTTCAAAAGCACGGTCTCAAGCTCCAGGTCGTTATGTCTTTCCATCAATGTGGAGGAAACGTTGGAGACTCTTGCAGGTAATGAAAGCAACTTTAGTTTTCCCTTTTTGCATAATTATCTGTCTCTCATTTCAAGCTTAGCTAATGGTTGTTGTCTTTTAACTCTAGTATTCCATTGCCCCCATGGGTGCTTGAAGAAATAAGCAAGAACCCTGATCTTGTCTACACAGACAAATCTGGGAGAAGGAATCCTGAGTACATCTCCTTGGGATGTGATTCTGTGCCCGTCCTTAGAGGAAGAACACCTATCCAGGTCTACTCGGATTTCATGAGGAGCTTCCGTGAAAGATTTGATAATTACATAGGAGGAGTTATTGCGGTAAGCAGAAATCTAGACTCTTTTAAGAAAAAGCGAATTAGCTTCATATGAGATACATGACCTGATACAGTGTCCTAATCAAAATTGTATCTTCATTTATTGCAGGAAATTCAAGTTGGAATGGGACCTTGTGGAGAATTGAGATACCCATCATACCCTGAGAGCAATGGGACATGGAGATTCCCAGGAATTGGAGAGTTCCAGTGCTACGACAAGGTAAATTAAGCCTTAAATTCATAAGAACATTGATCAGTCAGCAGACAGTTATGCGTACTTATATACTCCAAAAACACTTGTTCTGAGAAACTAAATATATATACCTCTTGATTTTCAGTATATGAGATCGTCCCTTCAAGCACATGCTGAATCAATCGGAAAAACAAACTGGGGAACAAGTGGACCTCATGATGCCGGCGAGTACAAGAACCTCCCGGAAGATACAGAGTTTTTCAGGAGAGACGGAACATGGAACAGCGAGTATGGAAAGTTTTTCATGGAATGGTACTCCGGAAAGCTACTTGAACACGGAGACAAACTCCTAGCTTCAGCTAAAGGAATCTTTCAAGGAACCGGAGCTAAGCTATCAGGAAAAGTAGCCGGAATCCACTGGCACTACAACACCAGGTCACACGCTGCTGAGCTAACCGCCGGGTATTACAACACAAGAAACCATGATGGTTATCTCCCAATAGCTAAGATGTTCAACAAACATGGTGTTGTGCTAAACTTCACCTGCATGGAGATGAAAGACGGAGAACAACCCGAGCACGCAAACTGCTCGCCGGAAGGGCTGGTTAGGCAAGTACAGAACGCGACAAGGCAGGCTGGAACTGAGCTAGCGGGAGAGAATGCGTTAGAGAGATATGACTCGAGCGCATTCGGACAAGTGGTTGCAACAAATAGGTCAGATTCCGGAAACGGGTTAACAGCATTTACATACCTAAGAATGAACAAGAGGTTATTTGAGGGTCAAAATTGGCAGCAGTTAGTGGAGTTTGTAAAGAACATGAAGGAAGGTGGTCATGGCAGGAGACTCTCTGAAGAAGACACAACAGGAAGTGACCTTTATGTTGGGTTTGTCAGAAGCAGGATCTCTGACAAGGTTGAAGAAGCTTCTCTAGTGTAATTTCCCTTCCACCTAGGTCACATATAGTGTGGTATAAATAATAAACAACTAGAGATGACAGAGAGAACAACCAGGATAGTGTTAAAGCTTTAGAATGTGCACAATTCTGGATCTGGGCAAAGAGAAGATGATGTACACTTATATGATTGTGTATGTATCCTATGAAATTTTTTTGTACACTCTCATCTCAAATAATATGCATTTTTCTCTTACAATCTTATCCCAATCCTCGATCAATATGAATTTCTTGTGTAGACAATGAGCTGAAAATCTTCATACTTTGAATTAACTCGTTTATACAACAATTTCTTAGACCAGAGATTACAAGAAATTATCATTAACATTCCGGACATCGTACCTCCTAAGTGGCATAAATTTAAACAATCGAAACAAAGATAGCGAATAGCTTCTTTCTTCAAATCAAAGCGTCTGGAGTACTTAACTCACGAATGGGGAGTGGAACCAGAGTCGGAACCTCCACGACGGAGTTCTTCAATCAAACCGCCGAGCTCTTTTCTCGCTGATTCTCTACCGAACATGAATCCATACCTTGATAGTTAACAACAACAAAAACCCCTAAATTGAAGATATGGAAGAAGAAAAAAGAGGATAAACGAGAAATTGAGAGACGAAAAAAATAAAAATCAGTTACCAGCAAGACACGGCGGAGAAAACGCCGGAGATTGCCACCGTTTGGATCAACGAGAACGATTTCTGCATCTTTTCTGTTAGTTAGTTTCTGGGAATTTTCCGGTCATTTCTGCTGAGAGTTAAGTTCCAATGCTAAAAAGACTCGAGAGCGGGAGAGAATCGTCTTATGGGCCTGGGCCATTATTCGAAATGGGCCATTGTTTCTGACCTAAGTTCTCTTCTTGACAAAACTCCTAAGATTGAAGTTAACCAATTTTGTAGAAAGGTACTTGAAAAATCTTCAATTTTGCTGGTGTATTCATATATCTATGTGGTGGGACACAAGCTCTGGCTGTTATAAGACTCTAGAAATACTATTTCTGCTCTAGTACGCCGCTGTAAAGGAAGGCTGTTGGCAATTGCAGCTGCAAAGATTTGCTGAAAAGTTAAGGCTGCAAATGCCTACACTTGTGATTTGCTTTATTAGGTCTGATTGATTGATTTTTGTGTAAGTGGTTATGGCAGCACGGATAGAAGAGTCAGAAGGCTTAGGGGTATACGAAGAAACATACCACAAATTCCAAAATGAGATGAATCTGTTCTTCGTCCAGTTGTACTTGAATCTTGTCATAGACCATATATCTATAATCTTCTGCCAGTTCATTATATATTATCATGCTGGGGTCAAGTTGATCTATATCTTGATTTTCATATCATTTTCTATTGAAAGAAATGTAGTAAGAAGAGGTGTTATTTTACACGTTGTACAAGTAAGACAATGTTTTGTTGCTTCTCTTGTTACAAAGATATTTTGTTAACACACATTGCTTACTCTTCACCAGCCTATGTACAGTTTATAAACCAGCCTGCTAATATTAAAAAAAAAAGTGGGAGAAATGAAAAAAGTAAACCTGTATTGCTTGCTCCATAGCCAGATCTCTTATACTTACGAGATCTCAACATTGGTTCCAAGTGGTTAACCTTCAAGAAAATCTCAACGTAGATGCGAATTTCGACTGTTCTCCAGAAGTCTCTCTTTCTCTCTCGTGTCATCGAAGAAGCTCGAGGTGAGATTCATGACTACGACTATGTCAAAAGCTTTGCCACAAGAACTCAAAAGGGATCATCGCCGCCACTACTGTAAAATGTTTTGGTTTGAACAGCTTTTGTAGCAGCAACTCTAGCAGCATTTGCTGCTCGGTTTGCGACCATCACTGCTCTGTTCACTCTTTCTTCCACTTTTACAATTTCACGTGCTTTCTCGGCTGCTTTCCTTGCTTTCTGTTGAATGAAGAGAGAAAGAGATAAGGATCGAGCCTAATGTGGGTATTCCATTTGTAACAATCACATAATTGTGAAAAATCAAACTTTTTACAAAGTGGTCTCTTAACTCATCAAGAGATGATAACATTGAAAGTACTTAACATTGTATATAGCAGGAGTAAGATAAGCTTATAAGCTACCTGGACAGTGTCGAGAACCTTGGAATGACTGATGGAAAATGATGAATCAGGACGGGTGGTTTGCTCGGTAGGACAGCTGAGAGCACCGTCTTCCCAATGGCCTGCCTGTGTCTCACCATTCCTGAATGTGTACATACCAAGCCCTTGCCTTCTCCCCTCATGCCAGGCTCCTTCATACCGATGCCCGTTTCCAAATTGATACACTCCAAAACCATGCATCCTGTCTGCAAAATACTCTCCAGCATATGTATCACCATTTCTGCAACAGAGGTGTGGTTTCAAGTCAGGCAGGTATCACTTGAGAAGATAAGACAGTATTTGATGCTATTGTTTTAAAACAAATGCCCAAGCAGAAACAAAAAAAAACCTTGATGCCCCTTAGGCTTATAATTGTTTGAAAGGTAAGAATCATCGTAGCAAGAGAAGAAGACAGCGATCATAACAGTTATTGTTCAAAGGTAAATGGAACTGAAAGCCAGGATCTTTTAAAGGGTAGTATGCCATGCATTATCAATGGCAGTAATAGTTCATCTCAATTTTTTTTTTTGCCCTCGTCAAAAGGTGAGGAAAGCCAACAATAGGGGGTAAAGGCAGCCAAACAATCCATCAAGATTAAAAACATAAACTTTTAGAACACTCCAACGAGCAACAAGACTTGGACCAAAATACAGCATCGCAAGTCAAAGCACAATAAGAGAGCAACATAGACATGGACCTAAAAAGTCAAAGCATTCAATTCCAAACCAGTCTCATTAAACGTCTATAGCATGGGGCTAAAAAAGTCCACCCTTATCCCGAAAATCTCAACCATATCTGAACAAGTTAAATGACTCAAACAGTTTTCAAGCCAATGTGACTTCACTTTGGCGTGTTAATCAACGAGAAGAACACAAGCAATTGCACAAAGTTAACCCAAAAAAAAGTTGATGATATCTCACCTGAAATGGTAATGACCAAGACCATGTTTGATACCCCATTTAAACTCTCCAACAAATCGACTACCATCTTCAGAGGTATACACACCACAGCCATGGCTCTGTCCATTGGACCACTCACCAGCATATACATCCCCAGTATAAAATCTGTAGATTCCAGTTCCATGTCTCATCCCTTGCCTGTATTGACCTCGGTACCTACTTCCCTTAGCCCATGTTTCTACTCCAAAGCCATCATATTTCCCATCAATCCAGTCGCCTTCGTATTTACCCTTCATCGAATAGTAATAAACTCCACTTCCTGAACACTTCCCCCTTTGAAACTCTCCCTCGTATACATCACCGGAACTGTACTTTTGAACCCAAGAGCCGGAGTTGGTCTTTTTCTCTGTGACGGGCTTCGAGCCGATTGACCAAACAACCTGTTTCCTGCTCTCTTGAGATGAAGATGAGGATCTGGTAGGGCTAAGCTTGAGGGACAGCAAGCGAGCGATACACAGGCGAATTGATGGTAGGTGAGGAAGAGCAAATTTAAGAGAAATCGAAAGGATGAATGAAAAAGCGACAATCGAGAAGACGAAGAGAAGGAAGAATCGGAAACTGATCAAGAGGAAGAAGATGTAAAGGGGAGGAACGGAGAGAAGAAGTAGGAAACGAAGGTGGAAACATATCAAACGGACTCGAATGACCTGGCGGAGGAGCTTCTGATTGGTCGCTGATGGGATCGATGGAAGAGATGAAGAGAGAAACGACAAAATATACGAAATCGAGCCCAAGCTTGCGCGGTTGCTCCCTCCTCCTCCTCCTCGGCGGAAATCGTCAACGTTGGCGACGAAATTAAACGGATGAGAAGATTGAGCCACCACAGGTCTCTTACGCGGAGTCGATGTAGGGCTTCGAGACGATGAATCTGGGATTTCAACGGTCAGATGACTCTGAGCTTGCACTTGATTATACACAGTGAATCCAGCGCCTGCACCAATGGCAGTTCGGTATGTGGATTTCTCTGGGGTCTGAATTTCGGGTACCTGAATAGGACGATGATGCTTAATCTTAGGTTTCGGTTCCAAATCGGAGGAAGGTAAACAACCGGCAGCTTCTTTTCCGATAAACCGCCGTTCTGCTACAGTTGAATTCTTCAGATGCATTTACGTACAGAATATGGAATTTGGAAGAAAGGAGAACGGTGAAATTGAAATTAGGGTTATTAGGGTTTCTGCTGTGATCAAAAGACGCTTTGCTTTTTTTGTTCCTTTAAACTGTGCTCTAATTTTCTTTTCCGGAATGATGATGCAGACGAGCTCATTTTGAAGCTAAGGTATAGAGGCTTGGTAAAATGAGGACCCCGCATTTCGTTCTATTTACCGGAATGCCATTTGTCCCCACTTGATCCTCAACTTTAGTTTAATTAATGTGATTAGTTAAATCCCTCACGTCATTAAACACAGAGTATTAATTCTCTAAGATACCAAATGACTCTCCTTTAGTTTAATAATAAAATCCATATCGATTCAATGTTCAAGCACATTAATGCCGTACATAGAACTTTAGAATTCATGTTAGTTAATTAATACTCTCCTATTAAAGACTATTTTTAGGTAATAATTGTGTCAATAGCTTGTAAAAGTGGCAAGAAAATGATTTTTTTTATCTGGATGGTTTTGTTGAATTGTGATTTGTGACTAATACAAGGATTACTTTTTTTCCTTGTACGGTCTACTTCTACGTGTCTACCATTAGCTTGACAAAAAAATCATCATTTTCCTGTTTTAATTATTTTATTTCTCTCGTCCAAAAAAAACAAATCGTAAAGACACAAAACATACATTGTCACAAATATAATAACAAAGAGAAAAAATTACAAAATAATATTTATTAAAAAGATAAGATAAAATTAACCATGATCCTAAACTCTTAAATACTAAATCATGATCCTAAATAATAAACCATAAACCCTAAATACTAAACTTTAACCCTAAATAATAAACTCTAAACCCTAAATAATAAATTCTATATCCTAATTTATATAGTGTTATAAAAAATTTGTAATCAAAATAATACTAAAAATGTCAATTATTTTCTTTGATGCTATATTTTATAATAAAGTATGTTTTGTGCTATTTTACGCATTTTCTCAAAAAATAGTATTTTCCTTTCCTAATTATACTGTTAAGCGAACATAACACATAAAATCTATTAGTAACAGGGTGTAAAAATCTATTAATAAAAATTCAAGAAGCAAGGGCATAAAGGCATCTTCCAATATAGTTTAATGAATTATCTTATTATAATAATGAAGGGGGTTCTTGAACATAACAATTTAACAACTAATATTGAAAAACCTTACTAAATAGACTCATACCTAAACTAAAAAAAAATCCAACGATGATTAAGATGGAATTTCAACTCCCTTTATTTGTAATCCTACATTGAATTTGTAAATTATATACCTAGTTAGTATTTAACTCTAAAGTATGAATCAACATTGAAAAGGTCTTTATTAGTAATACAAAAAGTCGTAATTAACAAATTTTGAAAGAAGGGAAAAAGTCATCAATTTAGTCAGAAACATTTAAAATTTATGTCTTGTAATATTATTTAGATTCATCATAGATTAGCCGTTTGGTTTGATAATTCCTTTTTTTTTGCTTCCTGTGCACGTAAAGGAAGATTAGCAACAGGGGTAGTCTTGTAAATAACGAGATGATAAGAGGAAAGATATGTCACCTGATTATTTGAGCTGCTAATCTGGCCACGTGTCAGTAATAAAGCGGCTATCTACAAATGCCTCGAGATGATAGAAACGACACCGTTTGATACCGATCCAATGAGTGGAAGGAAGGATAAGTTTGGGCAACTTGGTTAATTTTTTCTATTTCAGATATCATCCAAAAGTGCAAGTCTCTATTTTTTTTATGGGCTCCGAAAGGAATCTTTTTTTTATCAACAAAAACACCATATATTAAATCATTGTTGTTCGGTTCGAGTTATTACTCAAGAGAGTAAACCGATCCGACTCGTCATGACTTACATAGAAAAAGATAATACTATGTGCTTTCGCCCCTTTTGCAAAGAAGTCAGCACAAACATTTAATTTTCGAGAAATTAAGACTATAACAAAGAAAGTGAAATGAACTCTAAGGGAATTGAATAATTCCAACTCCGTCTTAAAACCCGGCCATTTTTATGGATCCTTTGTCATAGCTAATAAGTCTGAGCATTCTGTCTCAATTATCACCGAGACGATTCTCCCTTCCAGGATGCATGACATTGCCCAAAGTAATCCGTCCAGCTCGGCATATAACGGTGATAGGCTTCGTCTACATCCTTGTGCTCCCGTGTATTTTCTCCCTGAATGATCCTTGAAAAACCAACCTAGCCCACTTGTTGCGAATAACTATAAAATCTAGATTTTTAATGATGGAAAGGTAATAAAGCAAAACAACGAGATAAGATGAATGAAATGTGGTTAACATAAAATTCAGAACGAACAAAGTAATTACAACGTAGCATGATAAGTTAAACTTTTTTAAAATTATCAACTAACTAATTATATCTAGCATTTAGAAATGATCATAATAAATCTGTAGGAAAATAATGAGTCATTAACACATTAAGTCACATGTACTTCTTGTTCTTACATAATAAGTCACATGTCGTCTGTGCAGATGCTTTTACACCGTAGCGTAATTTTCATGACCAATATGCCCTCTCATTATGCAAGTATAGAAAAATGGGATTCTTCTTTTTGCAACTAGAATAACTAGAAGGATTTGATAGTTAGTTACACTTAATTTTAATCTAGACCACTTATTTGGAATCTAAAATCCTATCCATTGATTTGTTCCTTTTTTGTTGATTTGATTGGGTGGGAATTATTTTAAAACTGGCCATTTATCCCGCCCAAAAATTAGGTCAAAATCGTGACCCTTGATTTGTTAAGCTTTGTCTGTACATATGTTACCACATGTACAAAGAGAAACATAATTTATTGTTTCTGGGCATAAGGGGACATGAACATATTTGTGAAGTTTGATGCATCCACCCTTTGATTTTTAACCGTTATTGTTAAATCATGATTTTATGCATCCACCATTTTATATCTTTATCACCGAAATAAAACGTATAATTGATAAACAAGTAACACATTTGTACATGTATTCTGAGTTATTGTTGATTTTATGTTTGAATAGTTGTCCACAAATGGTCATCCATGTGGAGGATGTCACCGACAACGTTTGTAAAACAAATTATAGTTAACTAGTAATCTTCAAGCCCCCGCGCACGCACGGGGGTTTGTGTGTTGCAAATTTGGTATAGACTATAACTGGAAATGTTACAAAAGTACTGCAGTTGGAATCAAACTACTATATTAAGAAATCAAAGTAATAGATGGAAATACTACAAAAGGCATATATCTTGCTCGTGGTATTAAAAAATCATATTCAATTTTCTCCATTAATCTTTTGCTTTTCATTATGTAGTTATTAGAGAATCTATTTGGGCTTGTTTTCAAATGCTAAGACAGTTGAGGAAGGAGGAGCACTTGTATTCAGACAGTGATGGATGCTATAATGATACTGAGTAATATTCATGAGAACCATGTAACTACTTTCGTTTCAATGCGTCAAAGCAAATTCAAATGAACATCTTAATAATTTTTTGCAACATCTATTGTGTATGTTTATTCCCCAATAAGTCACTTCTTTGGTGGCTTTCCTGATGCAAAGTCGAAGACATTAGTTGAGTTAGAAAAAATCTTGACATTTTACTAACCGAGTGAAGTTAATCAAGTAGATTATTAATGTGTCAAAAAAAAGTTTTCTTAGTTCGCGCTTCTTAAAAGGATTACAAAGTTTTAACCTCTCTTTTCCTCATCATAGAGTTTTTGCTCGATTTTTTCTCAGCAAGTCCTTAATTTGTCAATCAAGTCTCTTCTTATGACATCCATCTTAACTCAGTATCACGCCTCACTATTCTCACATACTCGCAAAGTCCAACTCACATATTGTGAAACCTTAAAAGTAGTAGAGGAAAGACTACACGACCGACCTGATTTTTAGCCAAATCTCTTTGTCCAATTTCGATTCTCAATGGAACACCTTTCAGTTTCTGATCTGAATACCTCCTGACGCAAAAAAAAAAAAAAAAAAAAAAAAAAAAGAGTTGTGGCGTTTATCTACTTTAGCACGGATCAAGCCTTGATCAAGGTGGATTCAACAGCTTCACACGCATCAAAGAGTGCTTCATAGTCAGTATAGGGAACCGTGATTACAAAATGAATGCAAATTTTGAAGGGAATGCTAAGCCTTTGTCATCTTCATTACTACAATCTTTACTATATAAACCAAGTTCGATGATTAGAGAAAAGAACGTTGAAAATAAAACATTCACATAAGATAAAACAATTACCGATTTAGTATTGAGACCCCATGAGTTCTGCCACACCATTGATTTTTTCCCCTCCTTGTCTTCGAAGGTGATGTCAAACATATTTGCAGAGTCTGTCCCAAACAATTTGAGGTTGCAGCTTGTATACCACAACCAGTTGTTGGAATGAAAGCCTGCAAATGTATGAGTATTATTTGCCACTCACCACTTTTTGCTTATTTTCTCCGTCCTTCAGCTCAAGTTCAAGTCCTAGAAATTGTGTATGTTCACCAGCTCCATCTGCTAAGAACTTCACATGCTTGTTCTCTAGGTATGTCTTTCCTCGTGTCTTCATCATAATTGGATCCATCCCTGCAACATTTGATGAAAATGATGACATGAATACTAAAACCAAACAACATATATAAATATATATACATTTGTATGGGATGAAACCCATGTGCTCATATTTACAATGTCCTTTCGCTATATCCTTAGATTGTCCCTCTGTATCAACTAAAAGAATGTATTGTGTCATGGTAAACTACCAAATAGTAAAGAATAAAGTAAAGTGTCTAATGATCCATTGCCAGATCATAGACCTAACAACTGCACTGCACATCTATCATTCTGCGTGAAGCTAACAATTGTACATATAGCAGAGAAAGTAAGAGATTAGAGAAAGACATGCGAGTAAAAGGTAAATATCAATAAAGGCCATAGACTCAAAACCACATAAACAATTGTACATATAGCAGGGAAAGTAAGAGATTAGAGAAAGACATGCGAGTAAAAGGTAAATATCAATTAAGGCCATAGACTCAAAACCACATAAACTATTATGTTCCAAGTACAATAATTGCTCATTTCCGTTTATATTTCCAAAAGGTTAATTTTCGATTTTGTCTTCTCCTATGACCATGTTGTAACTACAAAGTGAGAGTCATTTTAAAATTAGAATTTGATTACATGACTACAAAAGGAATAGAAATTAGTAATTACAGTTCAATATTTTGTCTAAGGTTTCATGGCAACCTTAATATTATCAAAATGTGGTTTGCTAAACTTTTTAGCCTCCTGCAAAAGGTTAAATACTACATCCGTAAATACTGGCTTATAAAATATGCATCAGACCAATTGGCTGTAAGACTAAACTGATAAAGATACTATACCTGGTAATAAGGCTTTACAATTTCTTGAACCGTGACAATGTGAGGGGAAACAACACTCTTGGACGAATGGTAAGCCTCTTTTGCTTTGATGGATAGTGTTCGGATGTGTGGCTGAACCTGTGTAGCGACAGTTTCCGTGATGGCTGGAATGTATTTCTGCAAGTAGTGCGTCAAATAAAAGCAGAAGAATATCGAGCTAATTATAACTATTGGTGACTCATTGAAGATGGCGACAAATCAAATACTGCGAGAGAAAATTACTGCAAAATACATTGCAAGTAAGATGCTTACAGTTTAGATGTTTTCCACATGTGGTTCAGCCACTTCACAGCTTGAGAATGGCTTCCGTTGCTTAATAGATAATAAGTATACTTCATTAGGCAGATGCTCATGTGCTGTTTAGAGACAACTCAAAGTAGGACTCAAATATAAAGAAGCACCTTTATAATTACTATATCCACAGCAGGTTTCACGTGTGCCTCCCAAAGTGTTTTGGTATAAGTCTATGGGTACATGAAATGCTCAAGTTAATGATGGAAAAAACAACCAGGTTACAGAAGAGTGGAAAATACCAGCGAAAACCTTACCTGAAAATTAATCCAGTGAACAGGAAGCCTAGGGGGAAGCCACGAACCCTGAGCCTGACCGAAGAAAGGTGACATTACTCTTTTTGTTCAGTCCTGGCTTTTAGGTTTTTCTAACATCCCAAACAATGAAAATGTAAAAAATGTCTCAAACCAAAACCTCCAGTAGTGCTTAGTCTTCGAGTAACTTCGTGCGTTGTCCTTATTATCTCATACTGAAATTTATTTGAGAAAAAAGCAAAACGTGAGGCAAAATATTTCGCTGCTAATTTTATTTGAACATAAAAACGAAAAAGGCACAAACCTTAATTTGCTCCACAAGCTCCTTGCTTCTCCTTGTCTATAACATTTATGTAAACCAAAAAACTGAATTTCGTTAGAACTGAAGTCATGGTAATGAATATAAAGAACTTTGGGGTTGATCTGAATTTTACCTTCAAGTGATTTGGGCGTCGAAGCCGAGTTCAACTTATATGGACTTCTGGCCGGTTCTCTCCGATCTAAATCAGACAACAATCCATCCGTCGATGTCGACGCTGGAGCCAAGCAAAGCGCAAGAGGTACACGCGGATATCTATAATGTCATGCACTTCCTTGTTGAAAAAACAGGAAGCTTCCTCTCTCGGCAGACATCGTTCCACATCACCTAATACTACTCCGTCTCTTTCTTAATCTGGGACTCCCATTCCTTAAATTCTTGTAATCCCCAGCGAGATTACTCCACATTTTCCGACACTGAACCGGGCCGCGATTCACTCCGTGGCGGCTCCGACGCCCTCTTGGGCTCCATTTGACTCGACCTGACTGCTATACCGGCCGCTCTCCCTCGCCGGACTCTATTCTCCGCCACCTTCTTCCCTTGAATCAGCACCAGAGTCTCATGCCTTGAAGCTGTGTATAACAGAATTCTGTACACGACAGCGAATTGAGATTTCAGCGCCGGTACAGAAAATGGTTTCATCAATAGGATGTAAGATTAAAGATAGGAAGTACCTTCTCGTCGAGGAGGTGTAGAACAATATCCATGAATTCTACGTCCTTTCCATGTTCCTTGCATCCCAGCGGCGGAGGATTCGGCCAAATACTTGTTGAGAACTCCGATGCTGATTATAAAATTGAAAGGGCATGAACGAAAATGGGGAGATAATAAGCTTTCTGTAACGGCAATCGGCGATCTGAATGTGAAGGCGATGTCGATTCCGTTTCAAGAAGAGGTCGGAGTTATTAGTCTGAATCCTGCATTGTGTTTTTGACATTTGTGGGCCAGTTGAGATAGTGAATTAGGCCATGAATTTGTGGACTTTTAAAAAGGTCCATACGTAAAAAGAAGAATTGACACGTGGCTCTCTAGTTGGAAAGAAGTTTCTCTCATTATATAATAGATTATATATTATTATAATATAGTAATTTAACCTAGTCTTCTTTAAATGAGGCTCTTATAAAAACGCAGAAAGCCAGTTTGACATATCTCTAACCGCCGACTACGTCCTCAGTAGGGTTTCTCTTTTGTTCTTCAAATTAACCAAGGTAGTCTGTATCTCGTTTCCTCCTGCTATTCATTGATGTTTTCCAGTTGATTGTCCTAATTTCTTCATCTTTTTTAGGATTGTCTGCATCTTGTTGATGGGGTACATCTACAGTCAGCCATCATCGTCCAATGAATTCGAGGATGAGGGTGACCGTTTTGACGAAGTTATCACCTGGCGAAAGGAATCCCGAAGCTGTGTTTCTGTGGTCGACAACTAGTAGTTGATACCTCCCGTTCTGTGATCGACCCAGGACGACGTTTTTTCACATGTCCACAAAACGATGACGGAGCATCTCATATCTGGAAATGGTGGGATGAAGCAGTAACCGAAGATTTGACTAGCCTAAAAATCGGCATTGCAGAGGTGTCTTCGAAGATGCATTGCCTGACAACTCGTGATTTTGAAGATGTAAGTGACGATTTTAGGAGGGCCGAGTCCGAACTACGTGTTCTAAAAGTGTCACAGGGTAATTGTGAATTAACGGTAACGAGGTTGGATAAGCAAGTAAAAAATCTATTACTCCTAATGAAGATAATGTCTGCAACATTTATGTTGTTCTTGGCTGTTTTAATCCTATGTTTTAAGTAGGTTTGGGGTACAAGTATCATATCTTTTTAGTAAGCTAATGCCGGTTGTATCTTTGTACTAATCTAATGTCGTTGAATATTTATTTTAATGAAAAGTTTTTTATATTAATGTCCACGCTTTTCACGTACTGAAGTGTTCTTATACATAGACTGTGTACTAAAGTTATAACCGACTGATCAGTTAGGATAGCAGTATAAGATTAAGATTGATGATTTTAAGTCGTCCACATGGGCCGCAGAGCACAGACATATGTATCATTTTGGTAAGAGTATTTCTACATTTTGTCCATTTTTGGATGTCCACGCGATATAAATTAAAATGGAACATTTGAGAACAACGAAACTATCGGAAAGGTTACTAGACTAACATCCCATCTTGATGTATTGGGTTACAAAAGGCGTACTAGTCCAAAGTGTTTATCCCAAAGGCCACATCCATCTAAGTGCAAGTTGGTGTGACATATCATCCTAAAGGTTAACACCACATAACTAATTGAGGTAGAGAGGGATGACGAGATCTTTATAGATGTCCATGGCATACTCCCTTCTTAAGGCGTCCACAAATTTGTCGTCCATTGGCATCATAAACAGTTTTTCCGAACGCTCTATAGCGTGAAGCTCCATGAATTTGTCGTCCATTGGTATCATAAACAGTCTTTCAGTGAGAACCTTAGTGGGTGTCCACCAAACGTTGTCCGTATCGTATACTTGTTTTGAGTGACTAGCTCCCTGGACATGAGCGCATGGATGAGTTTTCCGGATGTAGAGCAACGAGCTGCATGCAGGTCAAATAGTTTCCCAAACTGTGATTTACGTATGATGTTGAACTCGTCTGAATCTTGGCCAAGTGCGTTCTTCACAAATGCGAGGTGGTCAATTTTGGAGTAGATGTTGAGGCACTTGACGGGGTATCTGTTTGTGGCAAACAACCTCTGAGGAAGTTCGTTGTCTGTGAAGGTAGAAAGAGTATTAATATTAGTAAAAGAAAATGAGAAGCAATGATATGTCCACGATAACATGTCTGATGCTTGTATAGGAAGACGATTCAAGGCAGATAGACATAGAAACGTAAGTAACAACCTACATGTACGGAAATAAGAATAGTAGAGATGCATTCTAAGTTGTACAGACAGAGTTTATGTCCACGAAATTACAGTTTTTGAATAAACTAAAACAACATTGAACTAGTCTCATGGACATGTAATAGTGGACACGTATCTTCATGGACGAATATGTCCATTAGAATATGTCCATGAGATCGAATCGTCTGCAACAGGTGAAACACTTTTAAGTAGTATATGTCCATAAATCTTAATCCACATGGCTGAACAAGTTTGTGGTAGAGTGTTTTCATATAAAGGTTGGTTCGCAATAAAGAACAAAAAATTAGACAGTATGTCCATATATGCATGTCCACAATTTCGTTAAGAAAGAAAAGAAAAAATGGGAAGTCGTCCACATGTGACCCATCCCACAAACTGACGGATCTAAAAAGGACTAATATGGTATAAGTTGAATTCTAGTGATGTACAGAACACAGAAAGAGAAAGTTATACACATTTTCATTGATGCATGTACACGAAATCTGAGAAATTGGGGAGATACGAGCGTGAACAAAGAAACTAGATGAATGAGCATAAAAACCCTAGATCTATGCAAATCAGAAAAGTAGATGCGATTTCAAGGCGTCCACATAGGAGGCAGGCTACAGACAGAGACAGATCTAAGAAGGAAGTTGCAGAAAACACAGAATGGCTCAATCGAAGTTTCCAAGCCGATGAATCTAAGTAAAAATCAATGATACCTGTCATAATCGTCTTAGATTTGCGACGGCTAAGTGGGGCAGCGAGGCGGAGTGACTCGAGTGGGTAGCGACGGCGGACGATGGAGGGAGGCGTTAAAGAAACACCGACGATGGAGAGTCCACCGAGGATGGAGGCCGGAAATCCGTAACGACAGCCGATGAACGAGGCAAAGAGAAGCCGATACGTTTGAGAAGACGAGAAGACAGAGAGAGAAGAGGGTTTTTTTTCTTCTGGATGGTAGTTTTGATTTTTTATGTGGGAAATGAAAAGTTAAAAGTAATAAAACAAAGGTAAAAGGTAATTGTGAAAAAGGTAACTAAATAGAGAAGAGAGAGACACCGGTTAGTTCGAGTTGGTTCATGTCTTTAGGGGCAAAAGGGTATTCACCTTAAGTGAAAGTGACCTTCTACATGGAAGTGTCTTTTTCTGTAATAAAGACTCCCACAAGTGACTATGGGTGTAAATAACTCGAAAATAATCTCACTCAATAATTTTTTTTTTAAAATAAATGTTAAATTATTTCAAAAATCATTATTTATAATAGTTATGAGTTTTTAGCCTAAATGAAAAAAAAAAGCTAAATTTACAGACTAATTGGTTTTTGTTGCAAACCAAAATTGAAGTACACCTTCAAACTTGGAATCATTTCTTGCCGCCATTGAAACAATTATGTACTAAGTTGCTTTGTCAATATGTCTGATGAGTTAAGATGAAGGAAGTGGAGCTTCACCATGTTTATATTGATTCCTTTCAAACCAAATAGCATGAGTAGATGACTGGAAAACATATTGGCATAGAAAGGATTAAACCTTATGGTCCTTATCCATCGATAAGTCTATTAAAACTTCAAGAATACTGCTCCAGCAAGTGGTATACCTTGAGGCAAAGAGGTATTGAATTAGATTCTGCCACACCTCTTATGCATACCGGCATTGAAAAAGAGGTGATCATGAGTTTTTGGAAGTTGTTGGCACAAGATGCATGTCGGGTCTGAGCTAGAATTCCATTTCAAAACTCTTTATTTCATGTCGAGAGCCTACTGTGAGTAGCAATCCAAGTAAGAACTGATCATTTTGGTTTGGCATAAGAGAACCACACAACATTATACCAGTCTACACGAGGATGAGCTTTTCGAGTCAATTTCCAAGGTTCTATGGAGTCAAAATGAGGTATGTAGTTATCTCCCTTTCGCTTCCATAACAGACGTCGCTAAACTGATTCAGACCACGATTCTTGATGATATGTATTTCGTTTTCAATTTGATTTATTATATCCACTCTATGTCGTCTTTGTATGTGCGTAGCTATAGCCATTTCCAATGTTGCTTCTCATTTTATACCCAAGTCTATACATTCTCTCAGCCCAGCTAAGCCCACAAGACGACCGAGCGACGACCATACATCAAACCAGAACGAAACCTATGAACCACTATGTATATCAACTTTGACAAACTGAGCTGCAAGAGTCATATATTTCATCATTTTTTTCCACATCCATGAGCCATGAGAGATTTTATCATTTGTGGACCAAAAAGAACCTTTATGAATCAAATACTTGTGGATCCATCGCACCCACAGAGAAGATCTCTCTCTGACATAATTCTCCATATTAGCTTCAAAAAAACTTAAATTGTTGGCTTATTTTACGAAGCGTAGCTCCAACCCTCTTTCTATTTAAGCTTGCAGACCTTACACCATGATATTTTTGCTTTTTCGTATTCAAATTTGGGCCTGACTACAGAAATGTTGCACCTAATTCTTATTTTACGAAGCGTAGCTCCAACCCTCCTTCTATTTAGGCTTGCAAACCTTGCACCATGATATTTTTGCTTTTTCGTATTCAAATTTGGACATGACTACAAAAATGTTGCACCTAATTGGTCTATCTCTTTTATGCATCCTTTTAGTAAATGAAAATATGGAATCCAAAAATTTGTGAGGATGTGAATGACATAACCAATAAGTTGCAAATGGCCAGCGAAGGAAAGATTTCTAACCATCGAAGAGCTAATGTGAGACCGAAATTTCTCTATGAGCGCAGTGTAATCATGAGTATTCAATTTTTTTGTCGTCAATGGGATGCCTAGATATCTGACTGGAAGAGCTCCCGAATCAAAAGTAAATTGCTCGAGAATTGAGTCGTTTACCATATATATCACCCCATCCATATAAAGAGTAGATTTCTCCATACTTATACGCAATACCGAGATTGCATAAAACTATTTAAACACCTATATAATCCCTTATATATACTGCTTATTTCATCCGAAAAAACAATAGATCATCGGTGAAGCATAGATATGTTAGCTTTAAGGCCTGTCAAGAAGGATGGTATCCTATCTTGTGATTTGTAGCTTTTTTGTTAATTATCTTAGATAACACTTGCATACATATTAAAAACATATACAGTGACAACGAACATCCTTGTCTGATTCTCCGTTCACTCTTGAAATAGCCTGCCAACTCACCATTAACTTGATCCGAAAAAGTTGCCAAAGTGATGCATCGTTGTATCCACATAATAAACTTCTCCGGAAACTTTAAAGCGGACATAATGTTCAGTAAAAATGGCCATTGCACCAATTCGAAAGCCTCAGATACGTCGATCTTTACTTCACATATTGATGAGATGTTTCTTTGTGATAGTTCTTAGCCAACTCCGACGCTAGTAGCACATTTTCTATAAGTAACCGATCTTTAACAAATTATGACTGATTCGGAGAGATGAACTTTGGCAGCATATGTTTAGGCCGGTTAGCTATGATCTTAGATATCACTTTATATACGACATTACAACAAGAGATAGAACGATAATCTTGTATCTATATTGCTTCTGCCTTTTAGGGATCAATGCTAAAACTGTTGAGTTAACTCATATTGGTAAGAACCATGTATCAAAAAGATTGTACAAAGACCACAAAATCTCTCCCAACAATTGATCATGCTTCTTTATAGAATTATGTTTTGTAACCATCCGGTCGTGGAGACTTAATATTGGCCATTGCAAATATTATTTTTTATTCCATCTTCCAAAACCCTTCTCATTAACAATTCCTTATCTTCCTCTTGGCATTCGAATTTTAAGAGCTTGTGTAGGTTCTCTACCGTTGAATTCCTATAATCCAATGGCATGTGCGAAAAAATCCATCAAAATAACTCATTGCTTCATTTTTATTTCCTCTTGCGTTTCAGCGATTGAACCATCTTTGTCTTTTAATTCATGTATTGGGTTCTTCACCTTCCTAACAGTGACTGCTTGGTAGAATTGCTTATTATTGCAGACTCCTACTCCCAATCAATGAATCTTAACTTTTTGACTAATAATATTTTCCTCAGTCCTTGATAGTAAACTCCACCGGTCATATGCTATGGCTTCTTCTTCCATACGACTTTGAGTTGGATTTGTGAGGGTGTTTGATTGACATTCATAAAGTTGTCCATATGCTTCTTTTGTTCTCTTTGAAATATCCTTTATTTGATCCTTGTCCAGTTCTCTCAACAACAGTTTAAGGGCTTTCAGCTTCTTTGAAAGTCGGTGTAATGCAGAAGAAGAATGGAAAAGTGTCTCGGTGTTTTCCTAGAAAGATTCTAAAAAAGTAAAAATCCACTGTGCTTTGCAACCATTCGTAAATTGAAAGGTCGTTGAGGGTTTCAAAGGGTATGCTTGAATGTGAATTCTTCACCACAAGTGGTCCGAGCATCCTCCGGTATCAAACATGCAATACGTTTGCAGAAACTTTGTAAACCACACATTGTTCATTAAAGTTTTGTCGAGCTTTTTACAAATTAGCACATCTTCTCTTTTGTTACACCAAATCAATCTCAGACAATGAAAATTCATGTCCATCAGCGAGTAATAATGAGCTGTATCCTGAAAATTTCACATTCCTAAAGGAACAGTAGCAGAAGTATCATAGCTTGGTGATCATCAACATCCAATATTTCATTGAAATATCTAAATACAATTCACTGTTTACTGCTAAATAATGGAGAGTCTTGGTGATTCTTCAAATCTGCTCATGATTCTTTCCGTTCCTCCACTGAATTAGCTGCATAAACAAAAGATCAAATAATTTTTTCTTCCATTCCATCCATCAGCACAAAACATGAGATCATTTGCCATCTTTTGTAGCAAGGTGTGAACCGTGCTTGTGAGCTTCATACTATCCAAATCCTTTCCAAATGATTACTTTTGTAATTAGACATAAACGACAATCTCAAAAACATAGGATGTTATACACATAGCTTTGTTCTGATTGACTCTTGTTTCCAATATACATCCAAATTGAAAACTTCCCTTCTTCATATATCCAATCTCGAACCACATCATGTTTATTTGATTTATTAAAACCATGTATGTTTCAAAAAAAATCGAGACATTAATAGTTTATAAAACTTATTTATAGACGTTCAAGAAAAGAAAAACTAAAAGTTATTGTGGTTTGCTTGACGATTACGTTTGTAATTAGACATAAACAACGGTTTGTTTGTTTCTATAATTCACTTTCAGTACAAAAAGCTAACACATAAATGAATAAGTTATTGTGGTTGACAAGACGAAAATGGGCCATGTCTTACGATTCATTACAAAATCTATAGTTGAATTAGTCGTCAGCATTGTCCCAATGTTAATAAAAAATGAACAAGTTGATTTTGTAGTAAGGTAGTAGAATGTCATAGTTCTCCTAGTTATAAAGGAGTACTGAATTAAACATTTGAGATGATTTAAGTTTTTATAAGATTTTAGAGAATTTATATGAATTTAAGTAAATTGTTATTACTTTGTACCAAATCCTTTCCAATCCCACCTATGAAATTTGTGATTTTTTTATATTTTTAACTATTTTTTTTTTAATCTTACGCATTTATTAAAATCTTAATAATTAAAACATATTTAATAAATAATTGATTTGAAAGAATCTTTTAAAATCACCAATTTAATAAATAATAGATTTGAATTTTTTTTTTAAATCACCAATTCAATAAGATTATATTTTAAATGATTTTTTATGATTTTTTGTCAACATTTTAAATGAATTTTAAAATCTATATGTGAATAACATATGATTTGTCATTTTAATTAAAATCACTATATCAATGAAACGACAGCGTTTGTTTACTTCAGTATCGACATTGAATGGGGAAACTTCCAAAAGAGAACAAACTGAACAAAGAAAGAAACAGATCACAATCTGCCATGAAAGTTCAAAGGTTCCAGAGAAGAAACCGCGCGAGTTGACTCACCAACCATCTCTTCTCTTTCTCTCTCTTCATTATTATTGATAGATTCCTTTTGGTATTTATCAATTTCACATGAAAATTCACTTCTCTATTCTCTTCACTTTCGCATCTTCGGCGCACGCGTCAATTAATCCTCGGAGTTTCCGGCGATGCCCCGTCGATTAAACGACGTCGAGCCTGGCCGTTTTACCGCCACCGCCCTCCTTTTAATCGGTCTAATCTCGTGTCTTATCGTCTACGCTGTCTTCTCTACTGTTCTCCGTCCCCAAGATCATTCACTCGATTCCGCGGTCCGCTTTTCGGGCTCGCAAGATCATGGCCTCGTAACAGCGGATGTAGATGGCGGCGGGTGTTGCCGTGGAGTAGAAAACCTGGAGCTGTGGGGACCGGCGGTGAAGTGGGGGACGGATTTCAAGTTTAATTCGTCAGATGAATGTTGTAAGGCGTGTAAAGTTATGTGCAGCGGTAACGACGGACCCTGCTTGTGCGATTCATGGGTCTTCTGCGGGAACAAAGAGGCTTGCGGGTCCAAGTTTGGAGAGGTGAGTTTGGTTTTTGTGATCGAATCGACTTGTGCTTGATTTACGTTACGCATCAGGAAACTGATTACTATCGTGCCGCCTAAGTGTTCGACAAAATGCTTAATTGAGCTTGTCGTTGTATCAGCAATTAGCAAATTCCAGGGAATTAATCGAAGTTTTCTAAAAAAGAAGAAACTTGGTGGATTTTGACTGTATGTGTGATTAGTGATTGAGAAATGCTCAAAAGACATTTGTTATCGGTTCAAGTAGTTACAGAGATTGACGTAAAAGTTTCTGTGTTCTGTTTCTGCTCTGCGCAGTGTTGGTTGAAGAAGCAAAAAGATGTATTGGTTCCTGATCGACTGGAAGATGGACCGAAAGTAATGTGGACATCTGGGCTTATCTTCGGACAAGGCGAGGTAGTCTATATATCATGTCTGAAAAATTACCTCCGTTGTTCGCCAAATTCCATGTTGATTCAGGTTTTAAACGCTGGAAACAATAGGTTTCATCAGATTTCACGACATTATGCTTAAATTGAATTCTCAGTTTCCACAAACATTTACTACTCCACGAAATTACTCAACCTGTTTTGCTTTTGTTAATTTTTTGTATTGATTTGTCTACCTGATTGGATGATAATGACTGCTCTGTTCCCTAGATTTCAAAAGATTATACTTTCACTGTGTTCTTAGTTTCCTTCTAATCTGTGAAGTTAGTGTGTCGGGTGATGTTATTTTGGCTGTGAAAAAACACATCTTATGCCTCTCTGATTTTATTGTGACGATGACTCCTCTGTTTTACTTCTTATCATGTTGAAACAAATAGTGTATTCGATTCTCGGATTTACTGATTAGATACTTTGCTTCTGTTAGGGCATTGTTGGTTTTGAGACGGAACACGGCGTACTTCATGTCAAAGTAAGTATAATGTCTTTTTGTACTTCAAGAGAAAGTTCCAGACTTGACGCGGATGCTTTCCCTTTGTTGCAGCTTCACCCTGAATGTGCTCCTCACTCAGTATACTACATTCTTAGTTTGTTAACTATGCGCCATTGCGCAGGCTGCCAGTTTCATCGGGCAGAGAACCGAGGATCATATTGGGACTCAGAAGGCAATCATATAAACGATGTAAGAAACCTTTCACGAATTTGTCTTATAAATATTAGATCGCGTACAATCACTTGCCAGTATAAATCATAGCAGCTAGGCTCTGTTCTCACACTATAGATATTGATTCCGGTGTTATGGTGTCAATTTGATAAACTTTTAGCCATTTGATTGATCTGATAATACATTATTTTAGAGAATATCTGTCTTTAGTATTGAACATCACATGTGTGATCAATGGCGACTGAGTGCTTTTGGCTAAACCCACATTGTAGTACGTTACCTGCTATGGTGTCAGAATGTATCGTATGCTTGTTGCCGTTTCTACCAATTTAATTTCCTTTGAATTGCTTGTTCTATCTCCTGTATAATGTGAGACACACCAGATTGTACCTTATCCGTAAACCGTGACTGGTCTGATTGCATTGTAATAATTGTGATTCATGTGTTATGCCATGATTTCTGTCAATTTATAGACTCTTTAGTTTAGCCTTTTGATTCATCTGATTGCACAGCTTTCTTCTTAGAGAATGATCTATATCAAAGATCAAATGACCTTCTGCTGTGTGATGATTGGCGACTGACTGCTATAGCACTGTAGTGTTTAGTTTTATCGACTACGCTTGTCGTTGCTTCTACCAGCTCATACTTTATTGCTGCAAACTTCTATTTCTCTATACGAACATAGATTTTGCTTGCTATCAAAAGTCTCATCCTTTCTCCATGTTCCTGCAGTCTCCCTATGGTCCACCATATGCCATGATTCAAGGAATACTCCAGCCCGAAGGAAACATGTTCTCGCCAATCCCAACTGAGCACTGCCCAACCATAAGCCGTGGCTCTGTTGCGTGGGTCGGCTCAGGACCAGAATTCTTCATTAGTCTAGCAAACCACCACGAATGGAAGCAATCTTACACTGTATTCGGCTCTATTCTGCCAGAAGACATGGACGTTGCTGAAAGAATTGCCGGTTTACCAACAGTTTCCAATGTCTGGAACAACGTTAATGTCTCTGTGCTGGAGAAACCGGTGTCGTTAATCGTACGGAGGATGAAATCGAGCCAAGAACAAGGTGAACCCGGTTCGTGAAGAACGAACGAGAAATGAGCTTAAAATACAGTTCCTTTTTGTTTGGAAATTTATAGTTCATTTTCTCATTGTGCATAAAATAGCGAGGCTGCAAAAAAAAGCCTGAGAATTTCCGGCAGTTTAAATGGAAGTTGTTCAATCTTGCTACTATATTTCTAAAATCGAAAATTTTAACCGGAGCCAAACGAATACATTACAAATTGAATACATTATGAAATATTCCAAATAATTTGATTAAAACACCATTGGGTTATAATTTATATACATAACCAGTAAATCGGGTCTGATAAAAAAAAAAAACTTATACGGCGGCGGTGGAGAAGGGCGTCGGATGCACACGTCACCACTCCACGGCGCACTATAGTGCAACTCTTCAACCGGCCAGCTCCTCTCTTAACTTTTCTAACCTGCGCCTCCTCTCCTCCGCTCTTTATTATCCTTTACCCACCGCTCTTTCTACGATCCCTAATTTCTTCTTCGCCGCCGCCATGTCAACCCCCGATGATGGATCTCCCGTCGCCATGGCCATCGATCCTTCCACCGCCGTCACCGTCGCGACCACCACGACTAGGAGAGTCCCGCCTCCGTGCTGGACCGACGAGGAGACCGCTGCGCTTGTCAATGCCTACAAAGACAAGTGGTTCGCTCTCAGTCGTGGGAACCTCCGTGCAGCTGATTGGGACGACGTCGCCGCCGCTGTTTCGTCGTTGCCTACCCTCGGAGGTCCGTCAAAGTCAGCGATCCAATGCCGACACAAGATCGAAAAGCTTCGGAAACGTTATCGCGGCGAGAAACAGCGGTCTCTTACCCGACCAGGCAAGTTCTCTTCCTCTTGGGATTTGTTCCCTGTATTGGATGCTATGGGGTTCGCGTCGGTGACTACGACGGCCGTCGAACCTTACGATCCGGATGTGGATCATGACGATGAGAGTAACGGTTTAGATGGATATAGGGTTAGATCGAAGAGGTCTGGGAAATTCGGCAGTTATTCGGATTCGCCTCGAGACGGATTTGGGGTTAGATCTAGGGCAAAGAGTCAGATGAAAATGTACGGTGGTTTCAAGCCTGAGTTCGATCCAGATTACGATTCAGGAGTTGGATTTGGATTGAAAAGGAAATACAATGGAAATCCAAATTCTGATTCGGAGGATGAGATTTTGTTAGCCCCAAAGGCAACTAGGCTTAAGGCTTCCCATGGTAAGCCTTCCTCAGGCGAATTTAGCCACGGCGGTGGTGGGTTTCCGTTGAAGTCCTTTGGTGATCGGCATTTCGCTTCTCATGGGTTTAAACCCAAGAAACCTGAAGCCAATTTCTCTCCCGTTGAGCTGGATTACGATGATGAGTTTGATGATGAGAGGGAAGTAGGATTCAACCCAAGAATCCAAAACTTAAGGAGCTCTTCCCGTGTCAATGGTTATACCAGAAAGGACGGGAGCTATCCTCGGAACGCTGGTGTTTCAAATGGTTATGGATCATCGTCTTCTAGGTTCAAGCAAGAGCAAATGAATGCAGAGTCAGACCCGATTGATGAAGTTGTATCGTCAGTGAAGATGTTGACAGAAATGTTTGTGAGGGTGGAGAATTCGAAGATGGAGATGATGAGAGAGATGGAGAAGACGAGAATGGAGATGGAGCTGAAGCATTGCCAGATGATGCTTGAGTCTCAGCAACAGATCATAGGGGCATTTGCCGAAGCATTGAGCGAGAAAAAGAGCACAAACGCAAGGAGGCCGCTTTCGTAGTAACAAAGTTCATAATTATGGATTCATATGGTATATTGGTCAAATAGCTTTTGAGTTTAGTACCAAGTGTCTTCTTCCAGTTACTATGAAGTAGGACAGTTAAGTTTTATGCCAGTAATGACATTTGCGGGGTTTTTTGTTGGCATTTTTTTTTATAATATGGAAAGTTAAAATTTGTGTTTGATCGTAGGAAGATCAACACAGAACGTCTTCACCAGAAAAACAAGGCCAAACATTAAGTAGCATATCCAAAACGCTCTTGTAAAGCTTACCCAGATAACATATTAGCTACCATTTTCACGGTGGATGCATTTGCACAGGACCAGTTCCTTCACATTTTCTATGATTAGTTCAGCTGAGCAGCAAATTCACTAGCAACTCGCACCCTTTTTGCCTAACATAACTCTTTCTGGAGTCTTATCAAAATCTTACGCGCATAATATCAAACTGAATCAAAGTCTGATGTATCATGGTATTTGGAATATTTTAAGATATTTTTATTATATATTTTGTTATTTAGATAATTATTCTTTATTTGTATTTTATTAATATTTATCTATTATGGTTTTTAGAATTTTGAGCTTAAATAAGTTTTTTAGGCTTTAGTTTGCATTCACTTATTAGTTTGATTAATAAAATTAAAGAACTTTTCAAAGCACCGAAAAGATTATTCTCAATCTTTATTTTCAGTAGATTCGAGATCTTAATGAATCTAAGAAGACTTGGTTTGTTCAGTAATTCTTAGACTAAAGAATAACCTTGCATCTATCTGGTTTCAGCTACACCAAAGTCTAACTGCATAGTTAATGAAACTGAGCAAAGAGTCAATATAAAAACCAAAGAAACCTAGCTCAATTGAAGTAACTAGAGAAACATATTAATGACCTTGTGGAGATTAGAAGTGATCATCCTGTTTGCAGTTTGAACGGCATCTTCAACAAAATCGAACAATTTTTTCATAAAGATAAAATATTTTTCAACAAAAAGTAACATGAAAACATAAAAAAGGTTTTTAAAAAACATTCAAAAACAGAAAAATGGTTTTTACCGAAAAGCAATACAAAGACATAACATGTGTTTACTTGTCTTTCTCTACCTTGATGAGTTGGAGCTTAGGCAGACCCTCTATTTCTTCTGTTACTTAAATCTTCACTTTGGTTGGTCTGTTGTTCCTTTATCTTCACTTTGGTTGATCTTTTGGTCCTTTCTCTTTTGATCTTTGCGTTGGGATTCAAGTCAACATCATTTTCAGAGAGTGTCATATAATTTGATTTGTCAATATAAAAAACGACTCCTTGTGATTCAACATATCGCAAAAACTCAATAGCAAAACTAGTAGGAGCTTGGTGATTTTTGTATCGGTTTAGGATGCTCGCCACAATCTTCTGATTGGGTTTGTAGATCATACATTTTACCTCAGTCAAAGTCTTCTCAACATGCATGTTTCTTGCTAAGGCATCTATATATATGTTCTTGTGAGTTCAACTGATGTTCTTCCTCCCTCGTTTGTTTGAGAAAATTCAGTTACAAAGTCTCAAAACTAAAGTAACATTTTGTCAATAAGTCTAGTCACTTAGATAGTAATGTTATTTTTTTTTCAGTATGCATTCATTCAAGTTCAACTGCTGTGCAGAACAAAATGTTGAGTTCAAAGTTTTAAAACTTTAGTTAAGTACCTGAAGTGCAAGGTGAATGGAAGTAATATTAATAAGGGTTGAACATGTAAAAATATGCAATACCACATACGAGAATCTTTCGAATCTAAGATGATAAATGTTTTGGTTTTTACAACTATCTAGATGTTATGAGAAATAAGCCCGAGACAAGAATAGACTCGAACGAAATAAGGATCAAACAAATAGCAAATAAGCTAATGGGGTATGTAACATTACTCATTTGTGTTATCTACTATATAGTGTTAAATAAACATATGTTAAACAATAAAGCAGATTATAACGGATTTATTAAATGATATGAATGAGGGATAAGATCGAATATTCTTTAATGGGTAATTACTAGTAACTCGATCATATTTAGATATCCATTAAATTTTAATTGGTGCATGAATATTGTTTCTTTGTAAAACATATTTGATCAAAAACATTATTTGCTTCAGATGCAGTGGCGGATCTAGTGGCGGATCTAGAAATACTTTTAGTCGGAGGCACTATCCTAAATTTTAAATTAGTCGGAAGCATTCTTATGAAATCTGAGTTAACCAACATATAATATCATGAAATTACTTTTTTAATATTTATATTAAATTAAATCGACCCAAAATCAATTTTTGGTGATCGGAAAACGGTTACAATCCGACGTACATGGTATAAAATCCGACGAATTACAAAGAAAAGGAGCAAAGAAGCATTATACATGGCAGTAGACCCAAAACTAAGAGCAAGTCCATCAGGGTAACAAGAGGTGGGTTTCTTAAAAAAAAATATTAAAATAATGTGGGTCCCACGTGGGACCCACTTTTTTTAAAAAAAACCGTATCCGAAACCTCTTGTGTAAGAGACGTCTCTTGGCTCGTCTCGCCACGTGTCGTCACACAATTGGTCGATTTTTTTTTTGTTATTTTTTTTTTCGCCTCTACAAAAAAAAAAAAAAAATTAAAAAAAAATTAAAGGTAAGAGACTTACCTGGGTTCCACCGGTGGAGATGCTCTAAGAGATCTAATGGAGGGGAGAAGACCATGAAGCAAACCGCTTCTAACATCCGCTGGTCAAAAGCAAGCATCGCCGTCCGCTTCGGTAGGGTTTCTATGGTTTCGATTTGACCGTAACCGGACCAGATCCATCCCACGGCGAAGCATCTGAGGAGTACCTGTTCACGGAGTGGTCCCGCGGCCTCGTACGCCGTTTGCCGGAGCATCCGACCTCCAAGCCTCCAGCCGTAGACATCCACCGATACCTCTCTAACACCTCCGCTAAACCACTGCGCACACTCAAGACCTCAATATGGTCTAAGCGCACCACTACTTCCGCCACCACACTCACATGAGAACCGCCATCCCCTAGAGAGCATCCGGCGTCGGCACTAGCAACACCGCAAAAAACGACGACTGACCCACCCCTCTGAGGCTAGACGCAACACCAAGACCTAGTTTTACCCAACCCAAACCCGACAGATGGATTATCCACCGTCCTCGAGCAGATCTAACCACCGCTGAGGCCGAGACAAGGTTCCACCAGTCACAGAGCTTCCGCAGCAATCTTCCGCCCCAAAGCTACCTACCTCGCCGTCACAGAGAAGAGAAGAGGTGCCTCTCCGTACCACCACCATGAACTGTACCGTCGATAAAGCGCAGAAGACGAAAGCTAAAGAGGAGATCCCCTTCGCACACCGACGATGCACGCCGGAGGCGAAGGAGATCTCAGAATCTCAGATCTGCGGAGAACTCGAGGTTGAGAGAGTTAAGAGACGCGCGTAAAAGTCACTTGCGTAAGTTTTTTTTTCCAGGTACGAATATGAGTACAAGTTTTTGTATTGTATCATGAAAATACTTAAATAAAATAAAAAATTAGTCGGGGCACGTGACCCCATACCCCGTAATAAGCTGCGTCCGCCCCTATTTAGATGTATATAAAAAGGTTCTGGAAACCACACATGTGTTGCCATGGGCGGAGGCATGTGAGGGCAAGGGGGTCAGGTGACCCCACCAAATTTTAGTTATCAATTATAGTTTCTGAAAAATTATAATACTTGACTCCAATTAATTTTGTGTACTGACTCCAATCTAATCCAAACCCACTTCATTTTTAAAAAAAAAACACTACTTGATCATTTAATAACCCAATACACAAACATTAATTTTTTCAAAAAATCCACATGTGTAAATAAGATCACGTATAATGGACTTATTACTTAAGTTAAAGGATTGGTTAAAATTGATTTTTTTTTGCTGACGTTTTTTTTTCATATAAGTAAAATTAAAATTGTGTATTTTCATCATCTTTATTGTATAGTTTAAGATAGATAAATTTGAAAATTGATTTTAAAATATGCTAAAATAATTTATAGTTGATTTAATCTTTGATATATTAAGTAATAATTTTGGGATTATAAAAATGTTAAATAAAAATTGGGTAAGATAATAATTTATATAAGTCACTAAATAATATTTATCCATAACTTAATTTAAATAAAATTATGAATAATCAATTAATATTATAATGGTTTAGTTAGAAAATATTTTTTAAATTTGGTTCAATATTAGAAAATGTTTTATAAGGTTTTTAAACATATATAATGGTAAAAATGTTTAAAAACTATTTACAGTATATTAATTTTATAATATTTTATATTTAATATTTTTTATTATACCGACCCCGGTTAAAATATTTTTTGGCTCCTTGCTGCGTATGTTGTTCAACCATTTTCATTAAAATAATTCAAATATATAATCGACTAAAAGCATACTAATAATGCCTATAACTTTTTTAACGAGTTCTCCACTAAAATTTTGAGGATGCTTCGAAATACATAATTTTCACGCGTAGCATAAGGCTGACATTTTTGGAATTTTTTTAAAAAAGTTGAAAAGAATATTTGGATTCATAATCCAAGTATACACATTTAAGGAAATACCATTTGAACAAGGTCCAACTTTTCCGGTTGCACCCTCGTGCTAGTCACTTGAATTTCAACAACCTCTACTCTACCCATCTCTTCGGCCTCATAAGTCCTATGAACGCCATACAACACATAGAACATCGTTACAAGACACGTCCAAATCGCAAACCTCTGAAACGACAGCTTTTTCATCGTTGTCATTAGAAAAACGTTAAGGAACACAGAAACCGCTGCCGGCCACGGCATGAACGGCACCGACCATTTGGAGGGACACGGTGGTGGAAGATTTTTATTAGCCGTAGACGTGATCGAACACGTGTGGTATTGGAAAAACGCAGTGACCGCTATTGTGATCGCGATAAGTAACGTCAAGCCCCACCACGGTTTGTTCAGTTTCCACCAAAGGGAGAAGGCCAGCGAGAAAGAAGAGAGGAGGGCAAGGAACGAGAGAGTGTGAAAGGGTGCGTTTTGGCCTGTTAAGGTGTATTTACGATAGAGAAGAGCGTTTGCAACCAGATAGAAAACACAGAGCGTTCCGAGGGAAATCAGCTCCATCACTATTTCTAGATCCGTGAATAACGCAATTGTAGCTGTGCATAGACCTGAAAGTAAACACAAATTTTAAAAGTATAAGCAAAGTGTTTTTTATTTTTTTGAACTATAGTATAAGCAAAGTGTTAAATGGAATAATTAAGTTTTTTAGTTATTTACGATAGTTGTAAATTTTCACAAATTTATTTTTCATCAAAAATATAATAACGTGTGGCATAATGCCGAATCCACATGGTTTTTTGGCGACCGAGTAACAAATACATTATTCAAAATTAGATTAATGGACAATATAGCTTTTTTGATCAAAGTACGATGTAACTTTTATAAATCAATAACTTTGAGACAATAATATTTTATTAACTTAAAGAGATTAATTTATCAACAATTTAATTAGATGAAAATGTTAATTTGAGACAAAAAAATATTTGTTTATAGAAATACTAATTTATCAAGTATTAATTTACAGAGTTTATATTGTAGTCATTTTTAATATTCTGTGTAAATGTATATGAGTCTACAATCAAACCCATCATAGTTTTAAAAGTTAAGGAATTGGTTAAAATGATGATATTACCGAGAAAGAGAGTGGCGTTCAAGGGAGTTCCTGTAGAAGGATGAACCTTAGCGAGCCATGAAGGGACCAGTCTGGCTCTTCCGATCACACAAAGGTATCTTGCTTGCCCTAACATTGCCACCAAAAGCGATGCCACGATTCCTAGACTCGCACCCGCACCAACCACGTTCCCTGCCCAACCCCACCCCATCCTCCTAAATGCAACCGCGTACGACGCGCTCTTTGATATCTACATGTTTAGATGATTAGGTTTTCACGTGTTTTTCATGATAACATTTTTACCAAATGATGTTAATACAAAAATTTAGTATATTTAAATATTTTCAATCAAAATACGCAAAATAAAAGTTTAAAGAATTTAAAATAAAATATAAATTCAGTAAACAAGCTATAAAAGCCAACAAAATTTCCTAGGTATCAATATATTGCTTAAAGAAAGTATATGTCGCCAAAATTAACTTCGCTTAAAACCAGCGGATAATTGTTAATGGATTACCACATTCGGATTTGAAGTTATAATAAAAATATTCACCAAATAACTTTAAACATTACCTCATTGTATGGAACCATGATGCAGAGTACGAGAGACATGAGGCAATAGAGGACGGAGACGACGGAGACGGAGCCGATGATTCCGATGGGAAGACTGAAGGAAGGGTTTTTGATCTCTTCAGCAAGAGTGGAAACGGTGTCGTATCCGATGTAGCTGAAGTACACGACGGCAGCTCCGTTAACCACTCCGCGAACACCGTATGGAGTCAGACCTCGAGGCTCCACCAGCGCCTTAACTCCCTCACCGTGACAGAATCCGGCGATTATCACAAACCCGAAGAATATTACGTGGAACACCGTCATCACTAGGTTCAGCATAGAGCTTTCCTTCGTGCTAAAATATTTTAGAAAAAACAAAAATAATTATTTTAGAAAAAACAATCAACTTGAGTTCTTATATATATATTAGAAAAAACTAGAGCATTAGTGGGTTGGAGAAAAAGTGAAAACTTAATTAACAATATATAGAGATACTATATAGAAAAAAATGTTTTTGCTATAATCTCCTTACAAAAAACAACTAAAATAGTTTATTTCCCATCTCCAAAATATAATTTCGAGTTGAAACTAATTATCAAATTAACAAAAAAACATTCAATTAATGCATAATTTTAACATTCTGAATCTCCGATTGTTGGAACCTATACTATTTAACAAATATTCTTAAAAACTTATGAATTCTTTAATACTATACAAGTTCCGAATCTTAAACTCATAATCATCTATAATCACCCATAAATTTGAAATGGTTTTAGTCTTAGATATTCCGATTTAACAAATACCTCACCATACCGAAAAATGTTTGAATCGGGTGTATAAAGGAACCAACCAGCTGTATACAATTATGAAAACTTACGCGAATGAATGAATTAGTTTTCATTGGTTAATAGAGTACCTATGACAAAGGCAAAGAGTGAGGAGAAGAACAAGTGCGACGGCAGAAAAATCAAGTTCATTGTAACCTTTCGCAAGACCATTCACTTTAATTCTCCAAGCGTTTGGATCAGAAACGCCAATCGCAGTACACATATACTCGGTAAAGCTTCTAGCAACCGCCGCGTTTGACAAAACGTACTCCAACAGTATGTTCACTCCTCCAAAATACCCGATGAACTCACCTGCCCCAAGTGTTTATATATATATTCATTTAGAGTTCTTATCCTCAAATGTAAATATACACTCTTTTTCTTTAGAAAAATAAACGGCATACTTTTCCTCAATTGTAAAACGTAAAAGTATATTTTCCTCCAAAACATGTAAATTTGTATTTTTGAGAGAAATTGTTATATTAAATATTAGCAAAAATAGAACTATTACATTAAAACAAAATTGAAGGAAGAGTGGATTTTTGAAGGGTCATATACTTTTCTTATGACAAAGATCGCATATGAGGATGAACAGAAAGCAATCTCGTATCCAACCATGTACCATGTTCTTTAGATCTGTCTGACTGCGACAGCTGACAACTACTATTAATTACGTGTCTCTTTCTCTTCATAAAAATATTAATGATCTTGTATAGGTAAAAAAAATTGTGTTGGAAAAAAAAAGGATCATTATGGATTCTATTGGGTGTCCATCAAAATAAACAATATAATAAATATAAAAATGAATAAAATAAATAAAAATGAATAATTTTTTTCTTGAAGAATGAATATAAATTTTAGATTGACCGTGACTATAAGATAAATGTGTTTTTAAAAATAAAAATTAAATTAAATAAATTAATTAAAATATTATTTTTAAAAATAATTTTATAAAATTGTAAATATTAATAAAAATAAATTTTAAATTAAATAAGAATTAACAAAAAAATTAAAAATTCTTATTGTTCCTCTTCAGTTTTGATGAGGAAACAAATTGTTCTAAATTTGTTTTAGAGTAATGAATTTGAAGGAACGAAGAGGAAAAATATGTCTAAATTTTAAAATAAAATACCTCCTAATTGGTGTAAACAAGATAGTCGTAACAAAATATTAGAAAGAAAGAAAAAAAGAGAGAAAGAAACAAGCAAATAATTATAGAAATATATTTGGGTACCGAAAGTGACTCGGAGATAACTGAAAGCTCCACCGGCGACAGGGACGTTAACTGAGAACTCGGTGTAGCAAAGTGAAGACAAAAGTGCCGAGAAACCAGCGACGATGTAGGAAATGAATACTGCCGGGCCTGTGTGGTGACCTCTTGGTCGGGAGTCCACGTGGCGAGCATCCTGGACTTGAGCCTGTGTGGTGTTTGTGAGAGGCTGTGAAAGTACTTTGACATGTTGTGCTCTTTGCTCTCTCCTTCAGATGATCGTAGAGAAATAAGGTCGTTGCTTTAGCTTGACAAGCGGATATATATAATAGAAACGCCAATGAAGATTAGAGCATAAACATGAGAAACCCCAATATATATGTTCTTAGAGCATCTTCAATGGCAAGATCTTCTATTTGAAATTCTTATCAATTTAATATTATTATTTTAAGTTAATTTAATTTAATAAATAAAATTTAGTTTTTAAAATGAATTGAACCAATCAAACAAAGATACATATATTATGGGTATCTAATAAAAAAATTTGGGTTTTTTATTTAAAAAACTTGAGGTTCTTCATAAGAACCTCTTCTCATTTTCTCTTGTATTTTTTCATTTTTTTTCCATTGTTTTAAGTTAAAAAAATTCTTTTAGATACTTTAGAGCATGACCATCGATGAACCCTCTAATGGGGTTTTTAAGTTTTATTTTAATTTTTTTTTTTTCGGACAGATTAAAAAAAATGAAAAAAAAATAAAGCGACCAATCAGAAGCCGCACGTCATATGAACAGTGTAAGAAACCGGTTCTTAATTAGAGATTTTTAAAACTCGGTTATTAACTATTCACGTGGAACTCACAATATTTTAATATTTTTTTCTTAAAGAACCTTACCCTAAGAAACCTCAATGAGTATGCTCTAACTTTGAATGCTCTTAGTATACGGTATTGGGTTTTGATTTAAATCATGTTATTGTATAACCTTTTTCCATATGTCCTAGTCCATTACTTTGTAAGATATTGTAGTTATAATCAGTATTATAAATATGATCGGTATTTCCCTTTAGCGTATATTATTTTAATTATATTCTTTTTTTTTAATTAAAATATCTTATAAATATGATCGGTATTGTAAATATGATCGGTATTGTAGTTATCTAATCTATTAAAATAGGAAGGTTTGCCATGGTACATAAATGTTGTTCCCGAAATTTGCCCTTGATATTATTAGGATTTGTAACCTTCATTAAGGGTAAAACTGTAAAACAATTTATATTTGATTTATTATCTCTACAATCCATGTTTCCAAACAAGACAATTATTAAACATGTAGCCAAACAACCAAAATCTAATGGGTCTCACTTTCCTAATTAATTAAAATCAAAACAAATTAATTGATAAATATAATTAATAATTTATACATCAACTATTATATATAAATTAAGATTCAAAATATATTTATAATATATTTTAATATCTTTTTATTTTGTTTCAAATATATATATATACACATATTACGATTGATGTTTTTACTATTGTACTTTTTAGCAGGTTTTTCCATCAAACTGAAAAATATTTAATTAATTAAACGGGTTGAAAAATTAATTAGCTAATCTCGATTATAAATTTTCTAAAAAAAATTCGCATATAGTAAATAATTTCAGTTGATATATTTTAAAATTAATAAAAATATTAAAATGATTTCATACTTATATTATTCAAATATTTGAAGCGTCAAATTATGCTTTATGTTTGAATGAAGTTTTTAACGGATAGTTCCATCAAATTTGCAAATTATATATACGACTACATCATGTATTTTATAAAATAATATTTTAGATAAATAAAATAACAATTAAACATATACCACATAACTTTTACAATAGTTGTTTTCACATATATATATTTTTTCCAAACTATGATCTTACGATACAACACAGATTAAAATATATAATGCGAAATCGTTATTTTAATCCTTACGATATATCTCTTCCAAATAACACATAATTCATTTTAAAAAAAAAACTAAATTGCTAACTCACTGTTTATAATGTTGGTTAAACAATTATAATCAAAATTAGATTACATAATTAAAAAATCTAAACTACTATTAACAAAATGAATAAAAAGTAAAATTTGTAAAGAAAATTATACCCGCACTTAGAAGTGCGGGTCAAAATCTAGTTAATATTATTAAAAAAATTAGAGTGGTTAGAAAACTAATATTTGGGGCATGTGTTATTTACAATTCGTGCCATTGCATATTAATGATTTAATTAAAATTTATTAAGAGTAATTAAGTAATATAACATTATCTCTACAATCCATGTTTCTAAACAAGACAATTATTAAACATGTAGCCAAACAACCAAAATATAATGAGTCATACTTTCCTAATTAATTAAAATTGAAATAAATGTATATACAATCATTAAACTATTAAATCAATTGATAAATACAATTAAATAACTTATATATCAACTATTTATATATATAAGTTAATATTATATAATTTATGATTTAATTCAAACTATATTTATAATATATTCTAATATCTTCTTTATTTTTGTTTCAAAAAATAATAATATATATATACATATTACGATTGATGTTTTTACAATTGCACTTTTTAGCGGGTTCTTCCATCAAATTGCAAAATATTTAAATCATTGAATGGGTTGAAAAATAAATTAGCCAATTTCGATTATAAATTTTCTATAAAAAAATCTTTGCATGAGTTTAATATATATAAAAAATAATTTCAGTTGATATATTTTAAACTTAATAAAAATATTAAAATTATTCCATATTTATATTATTCAAATATTTGAGACGCCAAATTATACTTTATGTTTGAATGCAGTTTTTAACGGGTTGTTCAATCAAATTTGAAAATTATATATACCACTACAACATGTGTTAAATATATATATAAACGGATTGTTTTGTTTCTAATTTCATAAATATTTATACCACATAACTTTTACAATGGTTGTTTTCACACACACACACATATATATATATATATATATATATTAAACCATGATCTTACGATACAACACGGATTAAACTATATAATGTGAAATCGTTATTTTAATATCTCTTCCCAAATAACACACAATTTATTTTTAAAATAATCTAAATTATTAATTCACTTTTTATAATACGGATTAAACAATTATAATCAAAATTAGATTACATAATTAAAAATCTAAATTACTATGAACAAAATAGACAAAAATTAAAATTTATAAAGAAAATATACCCGCACTTTCTAAGCGCGGATCAAAATCTAGTTTTAATTATATTCTTTTTAACTTAATCTAAATATATTCTATCTTATGGATTTTTAATGCATTTACACGGATTAGTACATCGAATTTCATCAACATTTCGTACTTAAATGTTTTAGGTGAAAAAATAATACTCTTTCCATTTCTAATAATATATGTTATAGAAAAAAGTGTTTCACAAAAAAATGTTTTGTATTGTTTATGCAAAATTTGCATAGCACTTTCTATTTTATCCCCTATGGATTCGAGTTTAAGTAAATGAAACAAATAACTAATAATCAAGTATCACAAGAAAGTAGATCAGGTGTTATTTTCTTTTAATATGTAAGCAAAAAGTTAAAACCATAACTTTGAACGAGATGAGTAAATTAGTGGTTCTGAAGTAATATATGTGTTCATTTTTTTTTCTTTTTTTTTGTCAACCTAATATATGTGTTCTACCTTTGGGGTCTGAGCTTTTTTTTTTTTTTTTTCTATTTGAAGTTATACTTTTTATTTAGCTAACATGTGATGACAGACACACTAGCACGGAGTGCTCGTCTCAGACCGTCGCATACAGTCCATGTTGGATCGGAGCCACCAATTTGGATCAATGATAACTAGGTTTCATTAGTGTTTCTTGTTGACAAAAAAAAAAAAGCTAACATGTGATGCATTTTTGAAATACAAGAGTCATCAGAAATAACGAAACCTTCTCCGGAAACTAAACTGACGGATTAACGAAATATTTCAAGAATAAAAGTCCATAAAGGATTGCTAAACCTACCGCTAAAAAAGACATAAATCAATAAAATCCAAAACCTAACAATAACAAATCAAACTTGCAACTCATGACAACCACGAAGAACAAGAAGCGTGATAATCGTCGTAGCCCGCGGCCCACCGAACGATAACATCATCAACCTGGAAAACCCAAGAGATACACTCTCTCACAAACGCAACCCAAGAATCCAGACTTCACAACCCGACAAAAAAGAACATATACTAGTTTTCCTAAACTTCTTTCGGATACGGTAAAAACGCACTCATACACGTCCAGATTAAACCTAGATATAAACTTTAAACGAAACTCAAATCTCCAATGAAGCCTAAACAATCCAAAAACCCAAAATCAAAACAAAATCGAAAAAATCAGAATGAAAAGCACTCACAACAAAAATCACGATGAACCACAGAAATGCAAGCTAAAAAGTTAGAGCCAGAAATTAAACTACCAATCTATCCTAATAGTAGAGGCGACCAAAACAACAACATTAAACCGAATCTGGCTCTAGAAGAGCACAAACCAGATATAAACCAAATTAATCGAACCTGACCAAAAAGCAGAGGATACGCTTAACTAAACTATAACCACAAGACCATCTCATCAAACCTAACCCCCCAAAGACCAGACCATAAAACCGTATCAAACAGTTAACAAACCTTTAACCAGATGACCCAACATCAACGATCCTAGGAAGCTCAAAACCGGAACAAATCCGCGAGCCTTGACCAGATCAGAACGCCTGACAAAGTGTCGCCGCCCAGAAAATAGATCGCCGACGAACAGACGCGAGACAGAGGACAAACCCAAACACAATTCAAGAAGGCGAAATGGCGCAGAAAACAAATCCGTCACGGTCGAGAATCAACCGCCGAAGCATGCTGGAGGGAAGAGGAGAACTGCCGCAAAATAGAGACGGAGGAAAGCCAGAGGAAAAGACAGAGGATGAGAAGAGACGGTCGCCGACTGCACATAAACTAACTTGAGACCTCTCCCTGGCTCCGACAGTCGGCAGGGAGAAAGAACGGAGGAAATCGACTTGCGGCTGCTACTTTGTAATACGTGCCCAAGAGAATATTATTAGAGCTTCCACTTTTTTTTTTTTTTTTAATCTTTCTACTATATGTTTTCTTATCGGTCTGAGTTTTTTTACTCAGAGTTAAATTTTGCTAATTATAAAAGAAAAAAACCATCGAAAAGGCGATAAATAGACATGTTGAGGACAAACTGATTGTGATCATTAGGAGAATCTAAGTGGGTGTACTGCCGACTAGCTTTACTGATAAAGTACTTGTTGTTAGATTTAAGAAAGATTTAAGCTTGAGAGATTTGAGAGATGAGAGAATTTGAACAAGAGAAAATTGGGGAGAATTATTTCCCAACGTCACTTTTTTCATTGGTGGCTGCAAGGCCTTTTTAAAGGATACAAAAGAACCAAGTTTAGACCTAATTAGATACAAGACAAAATAGACAGCCTGTCAAGACTCCATGTCGCCGACACTGTCAACAACACATGTAGTTCAGAATTCTTTTCTGTATATCCATGTCGCCGACACTGTCAACAACACATGTAGTTCAGAATTCTTTTCTGTATATCCATGTCGCCGACACTGTCAACAACACACAAACTCAGGATTCTCTTCCATGATCAATACTCCCCCTCAAGTTCAGACTTTGGAATCACCCTAAAGACTGAACTTGGAATGATCATGGCAACACCTCATTAAAAACCTTGATATGGAAAACCACTTGGGACAAAACCATACCAAGGGAAAAAGAGTATGTTGCACATGAATCAGGGAAGTTCTAATCATGAGTAGGGAGGTCTACAAGTCCTAGTTTGCTAAAGATATGATCGCAAACTTTGAGACTTGCAGCCTTGGTGAAGATGTCTGCTAGCTGATCTTCGCTCTTTGTGTAGCAAGGTAGAACCGTCCCATCTTCAATCTTCTCCCTTACCTTGTGACAATCTATCTCAATGTGTTTAGTCCTTTCATGAAACATAGAGTTGGTAGCAATGTGTATTGCAGCCTGATTGTCACAATGAAAGGTAATGGGACTTGATTGCTCAATGCCAAAGTCCTTGAGTAGAGCCTTCAACCAAGTTAACTCTGTTGTCAGCTTCCTCATAGCCCTATACTCAGCTTCAGCACTTGAACACGAGACCACTTTCTGCTTCTTCGTCTTCCAAGTCACTAAGTTACCTCCAATGAAGGTGCAATAACCGGTTGTGGATCTCCTGTCACTCTTATCACCAGCCCAATCTGCATCACAGTAGCCGACAATCTCAGTGCTATCATTCTTACCCATCCAAATTCCTTGTCCTGTTGAGCCTTTGAGATATCTAAGGATCCTCTCAATCAAACTCCAATGATAAACTGTGGGTGATTGCATATGCTGGCTGACTTGATTCACAGCAAAACATAGGTCTGGTCTAGTGAGAGTTAAATAGATAAGCTTCCCAACCAGTCTTCTATACAAGGAGACATCCTTGAACTTCTCCTCATCTGATTTCTCCCCCTTTCTATTGACTTGGTAGCCATCTTCAAGAGGAGTCTTTGCTATCTTGCAATCATTCATTCTTGTTTCTGTCAGCAAGTCTTTAACATACTTCCTTTGGGACAAAAACAACCCATCATTGAATCTGCATACTTCAATACCCAAGAAATACTTCAACTCTCCAAGGTCTTTGATGTCAAACGAACTTTTGAGAAAAGCCTTTGTGGACTGAATTCCCTCATTATCACTTCCAGTAATGATTAAATCATCCACATAGATAAGAACCACCACCACTCCTAAAGAGCTTTGAAGAGTAAACAATGTGTGATCAGATTGAGACTTCTTGAATCCATAGTCCATGAGTGTATGGCTTAGCTTATGGTACCATGCCCTTGGTGATTGCTTCAAACCATAGATTGCTCTCCTTAGTCTCAATGCTTCACCAGATTTACACAAATGCTCTAGTCCCGGTGGTGGAGTCATGTACACTTCCTCTTCAAGCTCTCCTTGTAAAAAGGCATTCTTAACATCCATTTGCCATAGGTTCCATGAAAGGTTTGTGGCCAAGGACAGTGTAACTCTTACTGTATGGAGTTTAGCCACTGGTGCAAAGGTATCAGTGTAGTCTTCTCCATATGTTTGCGTGAACCCTCTTGCAACCAACCTTGCCTTGTACCTTTCAATGTCTCCATTGCTCTTATACTTGATTGTGAAGACCCATTTTGAGCTGACAGTCTTCTTTCCTTTTGGCAGCTTCTCCACATTCCAAGTGTGATTCTTTTCCATAGCTCCCTTCTCATCAATCACAGCATCCATCCACTCCTTGGTGTCTTTAGCCTCTTCATAGGTTTTAGGAACATGATTCATCTCTATCTTCCCAAGAAAAGCGCAATGACTTGATGGCAACAAGTCAATAGAACACACGGACTGGTTGGGATGAGCAACAGCCTGATTGTTGAAGTAGAACTTCTTGTTGATGTAGCTTGATAGATCCGTCTTTTCTCTAGTACTTCTTCTGAGTTGTTGGACCGGTTGAGTAGCTTCCTCTACACCCATCTCTTCTTCTTCATGATGAATAATCTCCTCATCATTCATATTCAAGTTGTCTTGATCTTGATTCTGAGGTAGAACTTCCTCTTGAGTTTGAGTGGGTTCTTGATTAGCTGTCAACTGTTCTTCTTCTTGCAACTCTTCTTGATGACTTCTCGTTTCTGTTTCCCCTTGTCTTGGTACTTTAGTAGGATCATTTCCCAAATGATTCAAGAGAAACCTCAGACTTGTAGCAAGGTCAGACGGTGATCTTGAAAGATCCTTCAATCCTTCCCAATCCCTTTTCTCATAGTACCCTTGCCCCTCAATGAACTTGACATCTCTTGACACATATGTGCGGTTGTTGCTTGGATCAAAACACTTATAACCCTTCTGAGTTGTAGAGTATCCCAGGAACATACACTTTGTGCTCTTAGCCTCTAGCTTATTTCTTTGATCACCTGAAATATGTACAAAACACACACACCCAAACACACGTAAGTGTTCAATAAAGGGTTGAGTTTTGTTCAGAACCTCAAATGGTGAGATGTCTTGGAGAACTTTCGTTGGAATCCTATTGATGAGATAACAAGCTGCTAAGACTGCATCTCCCCAAAATCTTTTAGGCACATTGGTATAGAACATCATGGACCTAGCCACTTCCATGAGATGTCTGTTCTTTCTCTCAGCCACTCCATTTTGTTGAGGTGTATGTGGACAGCTTGTTTGATGTAGGATTCCATGTTTGTTCAGATTAGCCTTGAATCTTTGACTTGTGTACTCTCCCCCATTGTCTGATCTAAACACTTTGATCCTTGCATTAAACTGATTAGTAATGTAGTTTTGAAAATGAATGAATGCTTCATAAACTCTATCTTTCGATGGGAGCAAGGTGACCCAAGTATATTTTGACTTTTCATCTATAAATGTCACAAAATACTTGTTCCCATCTCTAGACTGGCAAGGTGAAGTCCAAACATCAGAATGCACTAGATCAAAGCAGCTTTCATAGATAGTGGTAGATTTAGGGAAGACTGTTCTGCAGTGTTTGCCAAGAATACAAGCTTCACAAGTCGAATGATCAAAAGTAGCGTTAGGCAACATCAAGTTCAGAGCTCTAGCATGAGGATGTCCAAGTCTAGCATGCCACAAACTGTTTTGATTAACTGGAAAACAGGAATTGAAAGCTAAGGAACCCAAATTGCTTGGAGAGGTGTTTTCAATGAGATAAAGTTCATCTTGTGTTCCACCTCTGCCAAGTACCCTTCCATTCTTAATATCCTGAAAGCACACCTCATTAGGTCCAAAGATAACATTGCAGTCCAAGTCTTTAGTAATCCTTTTAACTGATAGTAGATTGGATTTAAACTTAGGCACAAAGAAGGCATCACTATCCTTGTTAAACAGTCTTAACTTTCCTGTCCCTTCAATGGGAATACCTTGACCATCAGCAATAGTTACTCTTCCTAGGGCAGGTTTGATGTCTTTTAACAACTTAGCATTACTAATCATGTGGTGAGATGCTCCTGAATCTACTACCAAGTTCTGATCAGTTTTAGCAAGTAGTTTATGAGACAATAAGGTGATACCAGAGAGTTTGGAGGCATAAGCCTTGATGAGGTCCTCCAAATCACTCCTTCTCACATAATCAGTGTTGGTGAAGAGTGCAAGCTTTCCTCCTTGAGAGGATGAAGTCGTCTGCTCATTCACATTCTCTTGAGAGATGTTGGCACTTGAGTCTTTGAACTTGGATGGCTTGAGATAAGGGTGAAGGGTCCAACACTTGTCCTTCGCATGTCCTTTCTTCTTGCAATGGTCACAGAAGACACCCTTCCTTTCCTCTTGCTTGAACACGCTCTTGTTGGCAGTGACAAGGTCCCCTTTTCCTCTAAACAATCCAATGTTTCCCTGCTCCTTTTGGATTCTTGAACACACCTCTTCAAAGTCAGGGAGTGTAGTCTCCCTTAAGATAGACTTGATAACATCATTGTAGACCGGATTCAGATTGAGGAGGAGACCAAAGATCTTGTCTTGCTCCTTCCTTTCATTGAGAACCTTTGGGTCCATGGTGCTTGGCCTTAACATGTCAAGCTCAGACCAAGCAGATGAGAACTTTCCAAGATACTTGGTGAACTCACAATCCTCTTGGTGAAGGTCACTGATTTTCATCTTCACTTCATACACACGGCTGAGGTTAGAGGCATCACCATACACCTTCTTCAGAGTGTCCCAAAGTGATTTAGCAGTTTCACAATATGAGTAAGCTTCAAGGATGGAAGGATCTAGTGAGTTTTGAAGAAAACCCAGAACTGATTGGTCTTCTTGAAACCACCTTGCCTCCTCCTTCTTTGTTGCCTCATCTTTCTTCTCCTTTGGATCTTCATCAGGCGGTGTCTTGTCCTCAAGAATATGCTCCCAAAGTCCTCTGCCACAAATTGCGGTCTTGGTTGTTCTCTGCCATGTCCTGTAGTTTAAACCCTTGAGAACCACCGGAATGACAGTAGGCTTGAGGCTTGAGTTTACTTGGACAGTGTCTTCCATTGATGAAGCTTGAAGGTTTCAGAAAAGAGAAACAATTTGAAGAGCAGAGATGAAGAGAAAAACACAGATTTAGAACTAAGAATGAGTAGAATCAGTAAGAGAATAGAGAGAATCAAAGAACAATAACTCTATTGCTCTGATACCATGTTAGATTTAAGAAAGATTTAAGCTTGAGAGATTTGAGAGATGAGAGAATTTGAACAAGAGAAAATTGGGGAGAATTATTTCCCAACGTCACTTTTTTCATTGGTGGCTGCAAGGCCTTTTTAAAGGATACAAAAGAACCAAGTTTAGACCTAATTAGATACAAGACAAAATAGACAGCCTGTCAAGACTCCATGTCGCCGACACTGTCAACAACACATGTAGTTCAGAATTCTTTTCTGTATATCCATGTCGCCGACACTGTCAACAACACATGTAGTTCAGAATTCTTTTCTGTATATCCATGTCGCCGACACTGTCAACAACACACAAACTCAGGATTCTCTTCCATGATCAATACTTGTATGTCCTTTTTCACTAGTTACATTGAAACTACCTTCCTACCCTGCTCTCTAAACCACTGGTCGAACAACACGTCAACACATGTCTATACGAAGTTACGTTTTCACCCTATTCGTAAACCACCAACACATCATACGTCTGCAGCTTTAGCAGTTCGACTAACCAACTTCTCGGTCTCTTTATATTGTTTTTTTTTTTTCTTCTTTTTTTTTTTGGAATTCTGTGGAAACGATGATGTATGTACTTGAGGAAAATCTTTGTCTTCCTGCATTTCTAATCTTTAAGAAGCATCTAATTATACATAATAATAACCAAAAGTCAACTTATATATTTGTTTGTACCCATCGTTGAACTTGATTCTACATAACAATATATAGAATATTTATCCAGTATGCATTCGATGAATCCAAAAAACACATTAAACTTTAAGAATTTATGTAAAACTTATAATATTCAAAAATATGTATAGAATCAATCATATTTTGGCTAATGGGGTGAATGTTGAAATCGAGCTTCCACAAGGATTAATTAGATAAATTAATTGAGATTAAAATTTGAATAATTCGACTTAAGGATTTAAGAGTAATAGCAGAAAGACCGGAAAACATAGTCGTTTTATTAATCTTAGAGTTTGAAATCGATGACGATTTCTCTGCTCTGGAATTTATGGTTTTTAGTACAATGATTCATAATAATCTTTTTCCGCGCATGAGAAATATATTATATCAGGAGAATTAAGTTTATATACTAGATTCTCTCTTATATGATAATGTAAAATCCGGCTACTTTTGGATTTTTTTTTTTTTTTTTTGGAGATTTATCTTTATCTTTTCTTACTTTTCTTAAATATGTTAATTTACATTAATCATATTTCTTTTTTTCGATGCAGGTTGGCGTAGACTTTGTCGAGTTTCGCCGAGTTAGACCGTCTTCTTCACTATTGGGCTTGAGTTTCAGTGGACCGATCTGCTGTTGGACCGATCTAAAGAAGGAGTGCTAAACCCACATCCAACAATGAGTTTTGTAACAAAAAGATAATTTTTATATTAGATTTTCTATTTACCTGCATGACCATTTCATAGCCATTATGATGTCTGCTATTTCTTCTACTATCCATACATCACGTGCATGGTTAGATCATATTTTTGCATGTTTTATATCAGAGTTTGAATGTGCAGACATATTTTCCTCTACTTACAAAAGCCATCATATGCTAATGGATAGTGATTATCATTTGAGTAACGTTGGTTAAAGTTCTTAAGAAGAAAAAGAAAAATATTGTTAATGATCCTATCATCCTATGTTAACTAAGAAAGTTAAAATTTAGTGGATCATATTCAGCTCTGCGTGTCTTTGGCTGCTCCTGTTATTCATATCTCTTTCCTTATGCCAAGCACAAATTTGATCTTAAGTCCCTGTTGTGTGTGTTTCTTGGCTACAATGCCAAATTTAAAGGCTAGAGATGTTATCATCCACCAACTGGCAATGTGTATATCAGTAGACACGTTCTGTTTTCTGAAACTCAGTTTCCTTTTTCAGCTGAATACAAACAGTTTGGTGCTTCTGCTACAACCCCTCTTCTCTCTGCTTGGCATTCTGGTCTTTCTTCTTCATCAGTTCACTCACGTTCTCCTGATGATGTGGTTTCTGTTCCAGAGCAGCGTGTCTGATTTCTACTCATGTTTACATTCCTTCTGCTTCTACTGATTCATCTCAGTCTTCAGAAGGCTCTCTGAGTCTCTTACCATCAGTTTCTCCAGCAGTTACTGATCCAAATGGTTCAGTCTCATCGTCTGACCATGATACTATGGATGACATATCTTCTGATGTGACCAATGTCATGCCTTCTCCGGTTATACATCGTATGAATACACGCTCTAGGAGTGGCATAGTCAAGCCAAATCCGATGTATGTATTTTTAACAGTGAAGACCAACTATCCTGAACCTCACACGGTCAAAGCTGCCTTGAAAGATCCAGGGTGGACATGTGCAGTGGGTGAAGAAATTGGTACTCTTCTTGCTACTGATACTTATACTCTGGTACCTCCTTCTGGTGATATTCATCCATTGGGTTAAAAATGGGTCTTCAAAACGAAGCTTAACTCTGATGGTTCTCTGGATAAACTGAAGGCTCGACTCGTGGCCAAGGACTATGAGCAGGAAGAGGGCATTGTTTACATTGAGACATATAGCCCTGTTGTTCGTACTGCTACTGTCCGAATGATTCTGCATATTGCTGTTACCAGACACTGGACCATCAAGCAACTAAACGTTAAAAACGCCTTTCTCCATGGTGATTTGTAGAAAGAGGTCTTTATGATTCAGCCTCGTGGGTTTGAAGATCCCACATGCCATACTATGTTTGTAAGTTGCAGAAGGCCATATACGGACTCAAGCAGGCTCCTCACTCCTGGTTTGACAAATTCAGTGCCTTTCTTCTCAGTTTTGGCTTTGTTTGTGCAATGGGAGATCCTTCACTCTTCTACTATCTTCATGGGCCAGACACAATGTTTCTTTTACTCTACGTGGACGATATGATTCTTACTAGTAGCAGCTCTGGACTTCTGCAACGTTTACTGGCCAGCTTAAACATTGAGTTTCGCATGAAGGATATGGGCATACTGCACTATTTTCTTGACGTGCAAGCACACTTTCATGATCAGGGGCTCTTTCTCAATCAGGAAGTATATGCTACTAATTTGTTAATCAATGCAGGGATAGGGATGAAGGATTGCTCGCCTATGCCTACTCCACTGCCGTTGCAACTTCATAATCTCCTGGTAATCAAAAACAAGAAGAAGAACAATTAACAACGTTTGTTTATATTTCAAGATAAAATTATATATGCATACCGTAAGATTATTATTCAAAATGCTTTAAAGGCAATGAAAATAATGAGTATATATTCTGTAATGTAAATTATGCATAATGGAGTGGGCCAGGTCATTTCTTTGTGGGAGCATATAAAATGCATATTGTAGTGTTTGAAGTGAACGAGGGTCAGGTCTCCGTTAACCTAATTAAATGGGTCATCACATCTGGAAATATTTCTTAATATCTGAGTCGTAAAGAAAACATATTTGATGTTTTTTTTTTTTTTTTTTTTAACACTGGTCATTTATTGAGAAAGCCCAAAAGGACAGTAACATAAATATACATAGAAATTAAAAAAATAAAACCGGCCCAAGAAGCCCACCAACCCTGTCAACAAGAGGAGCGGATGAGGATGGAGGGGACACGTGGCTGCTCCAGGGAACCAACGGCATGCCACCGCCGAAACTGGGTCAGCGCCGAGAAGGATGCCGGAAACCCCATTGTGGCCGGGACTCGGAACGAAGATGAGAACGAGTGCGACCGATCATGCTTTTCATCAGAACATACCACCGAAGAAGAACCGCCATGAAAGAAGAGCTGCTTCAATTGTCCCGCCGGAAACCGCCATACCAACGAAGCTCCGCCGCCGGTCAACACACAGTAGTGATCGACCAATTAAATTCCCAAGAGTCAGTGGGAGAAGCTGCAGAGAGTTACTCGATAAGGATGAAGCCGCCGAAAGAAACAACGAAGAAATCGGCCGGTGGAACGGGAGAAAACAAAGAAAAGCGATCGGAAATCCAGACAACGCCGGAAAGTAGAAATCGGCTCCCGCCGAAACACACAAACAAACAACAAAAAGAGATCAAATCGAAATCATGACTTTCTCACAGAGAAGAAAGCTCGGATGATTTCCTAAAACCAAAAAGATATGTCGGGAAGCATGAATCCCCAAGGCAAAAGAAAGGCACTGACAATCAAAAAGAAAACAAAAACTAAGTCGATTAGAGTTATGATTATTATGTCCCCTTCTGAAAGATTTAGAAGTGAGAAGAAGGGAAAACATAAATCAAGAACTCTCTGGAGAAAATTCTCTCTCTAGGGGGACGAGAGAGAGAAAAAGATAACTTAACATATTTGATGTTTTGCCCAAAAAGAAAAAGAAAACATATTTGATGTATGTTAGAGCAGCTCCATCAATGAAATTGGGGGAGTCTCTTAGGCAAAAAAAACATTAAAATAATGTGGGTCCCACGTGGGGCCCACATTTTTTTTTAAAAACCGTCGCTTAAATCCCTTGTCTAAGGGACGCTTCTTAACCCGTCTCGCCACGTGTCAAGCTCTCATTGGTCGATATTTTTTTTTTTTTTTTGTTTTTTTTTTTTTTCGACTTCAAAAAAAAAAAAAAATAATAATAATAAAAAAATTAAAACAAGAGACGCACCATCGTCTCACTAATGAAGTTGCTCTTAAGACCATGTACAACGAGGGTTTTTAGACCCCGGTTTCTTAACTATTCACGTGGGTCCCACGTGAATAGTTAAGAAACCGGGGTCTAAAAATCCTTAGTTAAGGATCGGTCCTTACACTGTTCATGACACGTGGCAGCTTGTCATTCGTCTATTTTTTTTTTTAATTTTTTTTTTTTTTACACATTTCCCAAAAAAAAAAAAAAAATTTTTTTTAAGAACCCCATGAGGGGGTTCAAGGTTGTACATGCTCTAAGAGCACTTCCAATGGAGGGTTCTTAAGGGAGGTTCTTAGCAATAAAATAAAGAAAATATTCAAAAATAGGAAAGAGGAATGAGAGAGGTTCTTATTAAGAACCCATGATATCTTATTTAAGAACTCATGGTATCTTAATAAGATACTCATATAACATGTGTCTCATTATAATTGGTGAGATGATTTTGCAAAATTTAAATTTAATTATATAACAAAATTTAATTAAAATATTAGTTTTATATTCTTAAGAACTCCATGAGGGGTTCTTAACCATTGAAGATGCTCTAACACACCTGGAGATGTTCTTCTTGAATATATTCTTAAGATTTAAAGTGTCGTGTCATCAACGTGTAAAGTGTGTCTGTTTGCATATATATATATATCCCAAGGAACAAAGTGTCGTTATTTGACTTGAGTGCGTATGAAATCACAAAATGACCAAAAAGGTTCAAAACTGTATCAATATTATTTTGTATCGTACAGCTTAATGTATTTGTGTAATCACACTGTAATATCCTGATAAATATACTAATTGTATCCCTACTTGTAGTTTTTAATATTCTATAATTTAAAACGGATCGAAGCCGGATGTTTTATGTCTAACTTATAAGAAACAACTATCATCAAAGATTTGACATTGAACATGCACCACAACGTTTTAATCCTCTCCTCCGGTATCATGGTCCTAAGATTGCCTAATATTTGCCCACTCAGTCAAAATAAACAAAATGTAATTATAAGATCGATTAAAATATATAGATAAATTCTTAACCTTATAAAGAGAAAGTTATTTGATATTCCGGTCCATGAACCGAAAGTACGAATTTTTCATTTATCTATTATTGTAAATATCGTGGTTAGTCTTTCGATAAAACTATTACAACTACAGGAATTTTACAACGTGATATTTATGTTACATAAGAAAAGTAGTATATGTTGACAAAAAAAAGTAGTATATTAGTCATTTAAAAACTAAAAACATTGTATTGACGTTCTATGGCTATATATATATATGGGTATTATTGTAATGGATTGACTAACAGAGCAATATAAGTGTTTCAATAGTATATATATGGATTTTTTTTTTCAAAATATATGTAATAGGTTCAAACTTTATATACAGAAACCCACCATTTGCTGGTGAAATCATCATTATAACTACATCATTACCCTATTAATCGTAATAATGATGAAATCCATTTCAAGGTTCTAGCCTTCGAGGTTACAACTGAAGCAAATGATTAATTAGGTTGCAAGATTAATTGGATATTGTAGTGTTCAAAAACAGATTGGATATTTGTATTGAAATATCCGATCTTTTTATGTTGTTACGGAATTTCGACCTAGTCAATATTACGAGTTACGATCTGAGATGTCCGAACTACGATGTGAGATATGAATTAAAAGTAAGGTCGAAACTGTTTTTTATTAATCTTAAGGCTGGAGCCGAGCTATGAACATGATGGTACGAGGTGGGAGTCCGTCAAATGACGTGCTCACTAAACAATGCTTGAAGTCGGAGCTTTATAGAAGTAGCTCGGCCTCTCGCAAGTTACAATATATCCTCTAAATGAAGAGTGAAGTGTTCTATTTATAGTGCTTGTGTGCTGACTTCTTTTGGGCTATTGACTCCTTAGCAGGCTTATCTTCGTGGACCGATATGAAGTGTGATTAATTTAGCAAAATTTTCATTGGGCTTTGGATGGGTACTAAACCCATATCCAACACTTGATATTATGATCGACGTGTTTTTTTGTGTGGTATTCATATGTAACTTTTTGTATCTGAAAAACTAAATAAATTACGGTACATGACCAATGATGATTTATGGATTAATTGTACTCAGTGTATCTTTTTGAAAGATTAATAGCAAAGTTATATCTTTGGAAAAGTTCTTGCATTTGTGAATCTTTTTTTGTCTTTTAGTGGTGGTTAATGACCATTTAGGCTCAGTTTTTGTCATTTAGTTATAGATAGTTAATTCAGCAACCTATCCACAATTTACTTTCTATCCATCCGATTTTTTTTTCTTAATTATTTTTTTTCTCTTACACTCTCTTTCTTATTTTATGAATTATTTTTTACCCCTCATTTTTTTGACGGTGGATAGGATATGAGAGGTGATTATTCCGACAATATAGACCGTCAGGATGGAGATAAAATAGGCTGATGTACCGGAATTCAAAAAAAAATCCGGACATAATACGGAATTCGCGAATGGATAGTTTAGAGTAGATGTCCACAACATCCATCCATGTGGATACTTATGATGGACAATATGCTTAACAAGATAGTTTAACATATGATGTTGGACGATCACATGAATAATGAATCCAAAAGCACGGGGTAAACGTTTATGATGGACAATCGGTGGTCAAGAGTTAACATTATTGCGATCCGTGGACACAAAGCACGGATCTAATGGACAAAAGTTGGTTGAGAGTCCACATGATTGTGAATTTGTGGACATGGAGTAGCTGTAGAACACTATCCATTCAAAAACAACATTTTTATTGGCTACTTCCTACCCATTGTAAGCATCTTGCATGTAATATGATCATTGTAGTATCCACATGGATGGATATTCATTCGCAATTTCCTTAATATCCACATGGATGGAGCCTTAACTATTCATTCGCAATTCTCGTATTAAATCCATTTTTTTTTTTGAATTTCGGTTGATCGACCGGTTCTAACTCTATTCCGGCGGTCTATATGACCGGAAACCTCATCCATTGTATGATATCCACCGTTCAAAAAATGTGGGATGATATAAATGTAAAAGTAAGAAAGAGAAAAAAAAAGAAAAAAAAAATAATATAAAAAAGAAAGAAGAGGTTTTGGGTGGATGAGAGGAATGCGAGAGATAAAATGATCTTTTTGATGGTGGACCCTACAAAAAAAATGCAACATTGCACAAACTTTTGAAAAGAGATAAGATTGCAAGAAAAAAACATAAAGAAACACCCAGTGCAATACACCCTTCGAATAAATTAAATAAATTACGGTACAAGACCAATGATGATTTATCGAATCATATACATTCTAAAATACCAATAAAATAAAATAAAATAAAATTACTAAGTAGCGACTAGGACTAGGAAGAGTACATACAATACAAGAGTGATTTTAACTTATGGTTATAAATAATGATAAAATTAGGTAAATTATAATGTTAGTTGCTATTTAGTTTTTTTTTAAGGAAAAAGAGAGTATATGTAAAATCAAATATCATTAATATTTTAGTTAATTACATCAAGTGCCATTAAACTCACTAAATATTTCCGGCGAGCATTGTTCATTGTTAACTTAGTTAATTGAGTTATCTTATCCTACAAAATAAATATTCTCCAAACACTGTTTATCTGATAAATTTAGTTATCAGTTAACTCATCGTGTAACTCATTTATTTTATCCTATAAAATTACTATTTATCAAACAATGTTCATTTGGTAAACTCAGTAATCTTTTAATTCATCGTGTAATTCAATTATGTTATCTTACAAAATCAGTGTTCGCCAAACATTGTTCATATGGTAACTCAATTATCAATTAATTCATTCTGTAACTCAGTTATCTTATCATACAAAATAAATGTTGTGAAACACTGTTCATTTGGAAACTCAGTTTTCAGTTAACATTGGAAACTCAGTTTTCAGTTAACTTATTGTGTAACTCAATTATCTTGTTATAAAATATATATATACAAAATATTGTGATAACTTAGTTATCATATTATAATTATGTGTGTTATTGCATTGTTAACTTTGTTATTTGCCACAGAAAAATGGTGAGAAGAGCAAGAGAAGTGTAAATATGATAAGGAAATAAGGGAAGTATAAAGCTTTATTAAATGAATAGTATTACTGAAAAATGGTTTTTTCAACCTAATTTTGTGTTATCTATGGGCACATTACAAGAAAACACGTCCTTTATCGACGGATTTACCGGCGGAAAAATACCGTCGGAAATTCTCGAAGAAAATCCAACCGATCCTCTATGGTAATATATATGTCAGGTATTCGTCGGTAATTCACGACGGATTGTCTCTCTGTCAGGAATTTTCGATGGAATATCGAATGGAATATGTTATTCGTCAGTTAGTTGTCGGTTCAATGTAACCGTTAATAGATACGTTAATCTAGCTGTTGAGGTATCCGTTGGACCGACCAGAAACCGACAGATTTCTGATGGATAATGGTTATTTCCGTCGGTTTTCCGTCGGTTAGTCTCCTACAAATACCAATCGGTTCCTCTCTTCTCCTCCACACCAATCTCTCCCACGAGGGTTGATCCGGCGATGACCTTAATTGCACATCGAATATGCACTCGGTATTATGGAATTCATGACGGTAGCATGTCGTTAACCACATATGCAAAAAACTGGTAAGTTAAAATGTCCATATACTCAGTGTCAGAATGTTAGAAATGCGAGGATTGATGACGTGTGGCATCACTTGTATTCTTCAGGGTTTATGGCGGGTTATAAGATTTGGTATCTTCATGGGGAAACATCGGATTATGGAAGTAGTAGTAGAGAACCTTATGCTAGTACTAGTAGTAGGAAACCTTATGGTAGTTTTAGCGAATCTTATAGTGCAGAAGTAGATTTTGGTGTAAGTACCGATTAGATGGTTAATGATGCATATCGAGAAAATATTCAGGAAGTATGTGAATATAAAATTTCTAGGGTAGAGGAACCTAATGTAGAAGCTAGGAGATTTTTTGATATGTTAGACGCATTGAAGCGGCCACTTTACGAAAGTTGCAAAGAGGGTCATTCGCCATTATCATATGCTACTAGATTAATGGGCATAAAGACGGACTACAATTTGGCGGAGGAATGTGTGGATGCAATTTGCGATTTTGTGAAAGATATTCTTCCTGAAGATAATCTTGGGCCTTGTTCACACTACGAGGTCCATAAATTTATTCAAGGGCTTGGATTGTCGTACAAGATGATAGATGTGTGCATTGACAGCTGTATGATATATTGGCGAGAAGATGAATACCGTATACAATGTAAATTTTGTCAAAATCCGCGCTATCAGGACACAAGGGGGAAGATTTAAAGTTTTATTCAAACATATGTGGTATTTGCTCGTTAACCGATAGGTTGAAGCGATTATACCAATCTGAACGAACCGCGGGAAAAATGAGATGGCATGCTGAGCATAGAAGAGGAGAATAGATTGCACATCCGTTAGATGCTGAGGCGTGGCGACATTTTCATAGAGTATATCCGGATTTTGCGTATGAGCCACGTAATGTATACCTCGGATTATGCACAAATGGTTTCAACCCATATGGGAGGCATGGGAGACAATATTCGTTGTGGCCAGTGATTCTGACTCCTTATAACCTACTGCCATCTCTGTGCATGCGTTGAGATTTTCTTTTCCTCTCCGTACTCGTTCCCGAACCATCTCTGTGCATGCTTCCAAAACCATTTTGATTCTGACTCCTTATAACCTATCATCATCTATGTGCATGCATCCAAAAAGATCACTTGATGTATTTTTGCAGCCATTGATATATGAGTTGCAAATGTTATGGGAGCCCGGTTCATGACTAGAACTGTATAATCGAGAACGGGAACGAGACGGAGGAAGGGGATTGGTTCGGGAATTAAAAATATTAAGTAGATTAATTTAAATAAATGTATTATTCAATAATAAAATCAATAAAATCTATTTTTGTTTTATTTACTTTTTTGTTATGTTTTATCAATAATATAAAATATTACAATATTTAAAAATATAGTTAAAATTTAAAATTAAAAAACTTTTTAATAATTAAAAAAAAACAAATATTACAATATATATATATATATGGTTGTTATATATGGACAAGTATAACAACATAACGTATTAGTTTCGGAGCATATAACATTTGCTAACAACCCATGTTCGAGTCACGCCAAACCTGATTTTTTTTTTAATTACCGACGGATTTTTGACGGTATTTCAAATTCCGTCGGAAATCCGTTGGTAAGTTTTAGTAAACGGTCAAAACATCAATTACTTTGCGTCTGTTCCCCAGAAACGTTTCAGAAACTGTTTAACATTTTTTATAACAGAAATAAATATTAAATATATGCTTTTGGTTGTTATTCTCAAACGAGTATAACAAATATCTCGGGTTCGAGTCACGCCGAACACTGGTTTTTTACTTTTTTTAACCGACGTGTATAAGATATATACATTTGGTTATAATACTTGAACGAGTATAAGAACATAGCGAAATGGTTTCAGAGCTTTGTAAACTTCCTAAGAACCTTGGTTCGAGTCACGCCGAACCTGTTTTTATTTTTATTAAACGACGGATTACCAACGGGTATTTCATTTGCTGTCGGTTATTCGACCGCCTTTTATCCCAAATTTTCGCCTAACAGCCAAAAAATTACCAAAATGTTGAACCACTTTATTACCGACGGATTATCGACGATAAATGAAATACCCGTCGGTAATCCGTCGGTTTGCTGATAAATATTGCACCGACAACTTCTTCTTCCTTCTCATTCTCTGTGTTCTCTCTCTCTCTCTCTCTCTCTCTCTCTCTCTCTCTCTCTATATATATATATATATCTAACTCGCGCTCCACCTTCTCTCTAGGATTTCTCGTCGATTTCGTCCACCAAACGTAAATTCCGACTGTCCAAACCGGCAAAACAATGTAAGTTTTCGTTTTATCAAGTTAATTTCTAATGAAATGGAAGGATGCATGTGTTGTTCTAATGAAATTACTTGGTAGTTTAGGTTGATTTAGAGTGATTTAGGAATTGATTTAGGTTTATGTATTATGTGATTGTTTTAAAAACCTTTTTAAAATTTTATAAACGTTTTATAAAATTTTAACATTTTTAAATGTTTTGAAGTTCTAAAACATTTACAAAACGTTTTGTAAATATTTTTTTTTTAATTTTTTCTAGATTTATTAAACCTTTTAAATTGTTATTGAAAATTTTATCTTCTAGATTTTATTAAACCTTTTTTAAAAAATTTAAAAACAATTGTATAAAAACGTTTTAATTTTTTTTAAGAATCTTTAATGTATAATATATATATATATTAAATATATATCAGTTTTGTATTTTTTTTAACTTTTTATATTTATTTAAAACATTTTATAGTATCCAAAATTTTTAAATAAATTTTAGCATTTTATAATTTTATTAATATTTTTACAAGTATTTTATAAAGTTTATATAATTTTATGAGTATTTAATTAGATTTTTGTAATTTTTAAAAACTCTTTAACTTTTATTCCGTTTATTGGGAATATGAATGATTTCCGAGAGTTTGAGGCTTTCCGGGCTTCTCAGACGGCTCAGCCTCGATCGGGTCAGCCTCGACAGTCCCGATCGGCTCAGTCGAGACCGTCTCAGCCTCGTCAGCACGCTCCTAGTGGGAGCCATTATGTGCTCAGATGCCGGAGACACAGAATATTCCGACCTCCATTGCACCGGAGATTGAGGCACTAGTTGAGTAGCTGGGGCGAGAGATGCTGAAACGACTTGATCCCCATTACGAGGGCCAGCATAAAGTTTATTGGTAAATTTGTTAACTTCGAGAAATTCTTTTTTTTCTTATTTGTTTTATATACGTTTAACGTTAAAAGTTTTTGTGTTTTTAGATTCGGGATGACGGACGCAAAGATCACGAAGAGCATCTTGAATATGATATACATCATGCTTGTGTTCGCATATCCGACGTACATGGAAATGCTTTTGTCCGATAGGCATATCTGGTTCCGTCAGTTTGCGGTATATATCTTCTTTTATTATCTTTCAAATTTTGTATTATTATTAATTATTAATAACAAACATTTTTATTTTTATTTTGTAGCAAGAGTATATTTGGGATAAGAAATATACTAAACTTGTGGAGAAGGAGTTCCACAAGATGGCGAGACCCATTACACTCACGTCATCAAGGAGTGGAAGCAGAAGTGGGTGGTGGAAGATGTACAGAAGGGAGTAGTCCATGAAGTCTGGACCGGGTTTGTCCATCATTGGTTGCAGCCATCTACAGCAATGATCTCTTCGACGAACTCGCAGAACCGTAAGAGTAAGAGAGGCGGTGTCGGGATTGCAACCCAAAACACGGGAGCAAAGAGCACTTTGCAATGAAAAATTGACTTTGTAAGTTTATATATTAATTTTTTCCATATTTTAGTCTAATTTCTAATTAATGATCTTTTTGTAGACCCGACAAGAAGGACGAGAGCCGGGGTATGTTGAGCTCGTCGGAGGCCGCGTTTTCGAACAAGGGTAATGACCATTACCAACTGACATCCAACAGATTCTTTCGTCGGTTATGGCGTGTTTTCTTGTAGTGCCATAAATTGTAGTTTCTATATATACAACCAGTAAAAATAAAATAAAAATAAAATATCTCAACAAAAATGTATGAATATATAAACTGTAACCCCAACTAATTAACTAAGTTGTAAGATTTAGGTTTTATAAAAAAAAAAATCTATGACAATTTTCTTGTGTGACCAAACTTATTATTATGAAAATTATACATAATTTATAACAAAACTTAGTATTATTATTATTATTCTCTAGTTGTAATATTAATATGATATGAAAAGTAATATTAATATGAAATGTATTTTTCTTATGTATAGAAGTATACGACGATTCGTGAAATTACTTTAATAATTTACACATATAAAACGAAAATTGTTTAGAAAATCGAAACTATCCTTTTCGCCTACCTCCTCCCCTCGGTTTTTGCGACGGTATTCCGACATCATCCCCAGATTGCTAATCTTGCTGCTGCTCTCTCTCTCCTCCCCGCCGTTGTCCTCTCTGCACCGTCCATTTTTTCCTTGGCTCGTAGGCCTGCCTCCGGTGTTTCCTCTCCTCCGCCGCATTTTCTCTCCGTCTTGACTTTTTGGTGTGGTTGGGGTCGAGGTTACGGAGCGTTATTATTCTCACGGTGGTTTTCTGGTAGAGCGTGACCGGGCTTCTCTCGGTTGGGTCGTGGATCTAACGGTGCTATCTGGTCCGGTTCTGGGGATGCCGTAGTCTTTTCGCGGTATTGGTTTGTGGTACTGAGTCTGGTTTGTTGTTTTGGGGCTGGTTATCGATCCGATTTTTGTCGAGTTTTAGAGGTGTAGGTTATAGGTTTTAGCTTAATATTAAGTTTCCTCTGCTATAAAGACAGATCAATTTATCAACTCTTGGTACAAATTTCTATGTTTGCAGGTTGTGTCTAGTTGTGAGGTTAGTGGTGAGCGTTTTTCTTGCTGATTTTTCCGGTTTCATTGATTTCGGGATTCAGTTGGTTGGGTTTTGCTAGAGATGTGGGTATCGTTTAGGGCTTCTATCTAGGTTGTTATCGAGCACATGTGTGTGGCTCAGCCGTATCCGGAAGACTCTTAGTGGAAATAGTAGCGGTTTTGTCTTGTCGGGTTGTGAAGTCTAGGTTCTTCGGGTTTGGTTTCGAGAGTGTGTCTCTCTGTATATCTCCAAGCTGCAGATGTTATCGTTTGGTGGGCCGCATGCAACTTCGATAGATCTCGTTCATAGTTCTTCGCAAGATTCATGGTTTGCAAGCGTTGTTGTTAATGCTAGGTTTTGATTTTTTTTTATTATCTTTGATTCTCATAGTTGTACGATTTAGTTCCCGGTGATATCTCTGTAATCCGCCGGCTTGTATATCCATTTTGGGCTTTAATTGCTCATTGTTTGGACATTAGTTTTTTTTGTTTAAGATCTTGTATTAAATATTCATATTTCAGTTTCGATAAATATAATCTCATCAGTGAAAACAAAATGTTTATCTCTTGATTGTAATCATGGGTTGTGGTAAATGTCAAATGTCCTCTAAAAAGGTCTTTGGGGGCAAATAGAATAAAAGGAATATATATATATATATATATATATATATATATATATATATATATAAAAGAAATATATATACTTAAAAGGAATATATAAGTTTTTTTTTTTTTTTGATAATCCAGGGGGATCCCAGACCAATTGATCTAGACTAATCTTTTGGGTCCAGTCAGGCCGCAGGCCAGCTTCACCTGGGAGGTTTTTTCCTGGGCCGAAGCCCAGTACCCGCGTTGTGAGCAGAAGAGGCATTTTTGTTTCCGCCTAAAGTCGAACCCGAATGGTGTTTGCCACGGACCCTTCTACTACTTGGATTACCTCAACCGCTCAGGAATATATAAGTTACGCTCAATTTTTTTTCTTTCTTTTGAGGAAGTAAACAAATCTTAGTAGAGTTAATAGATTTTTCATCCAAAATATGGGTTTCATATTATTCTACTAAAAGACTAAATATATGGCAAATGGATGTTTTTAGAGTAACCAAACTTAATCTATAATTACGTTGGATTTTCGTGTTCTAAAAGACTAACCATTTCGACCCTTTATTAATTGTGCAGTTTTTAAGACAATATTAACGAACTTTTCACACACACACATATATATATATATATATATATATATATCATTTGGCGGTTTCTTAATTTGAATTAACATTTGATTACTCTTAATGATGAAAATCTGGTGGAAGCTCCAAACCCAAACAATACGATTGATTTATATACTTAACAATAAAATATGATTGATATATTTAGCAATTTGCTGTAACATAATTTACAAATATAACACGTTAGCTAAAACTTAGTTCTATATTATGTTTTAAAATTAATAAATTAGATGTTTGAATTTGGAATTTGGATCGTAAGACAGCAACAATACTATACCAGCCACAAAACTGCAATATTACATGTCACAAAAAAAATTACAATATTACACGTTTTAGTTCTGTTCTTCTAGACATATATATATATTTTAATGTATGTTTTGTTTACTATTTGTGTTCCATTTACAGAATTATCAATCAACCTGGTAATTAGTTCATTACATGTTTGTAACAATCAACCTCGAAAGCGCGGAGGGGGAAGAAGCGATCCGGATCTGAGCAATCGCGAGCGGTAGAAGTCTCTAGGGAGGTTAGGAGGGCGTGCGTGGTGGGTCGAGGAGGGTGCATGGTGAGGCCACCGCGTATGTGTAGGAGAAAGGCGGCGAGAAGTGTGGTGACCATGTCGCAGTCTTCTCTCCTCCGTTTCCTCTTCGTCGGTGTGAGGTGAGTTTTTGAGGCAGGTCATGGAGGTGAGTCACAGACGGGGCAGGAGATTCGGCGAGGCAAGACCACGGATTTCGCTTTGCGGGATCCTCTGGGTGAGGCCGTGGGAATTTGCGCGGCGGAGAGCGGAGAAGTCGGGAATCGGTGAGAGGATAGGTCCTCCGGTCAACGGAATGGTAGCTGGGGTCGGCTCTTCAGTTGTATCGGGAAGAAGACCGGAGATCGCCGCGAATCAAGCTGGTCCATAGTCGCCGGCGATAAAGTTCGAAGCTAGGATAATGTACTTAGAGAAGTTTTGACCTAACCGGTCTTTTTGTTGTTGGTTTGGAATTTTACATGATTCACTGGTTTGATTTTTATTTTTCTTCCGATCCGGTTAAGTTGTAACACGGTTACCCCGAATTTATTTCGGTTTGGTTTAATATAATATAATATAATATTGAAAAAAGATTGATTTTAGTTTTTTATATTTTTACTTTTCTTGGGAAAACCGTAGATGATAAAATTTAAAATGCCAAGCCAAGCTCAGTTGCAAGAAAAAAACAATAGAAAAAATATCTAATTGCTTAAAGTTCAAATCAATTACGAAATATTTTAAAAGCAAAACGAAAAGTTAAAAACAAAATAAGTACCTAACAAAATTGTCAAACAATATTTCCGTATTTAATTATATATCTGACGATTGGACCTTTAATCTTTTTGGACATAAAAACAAAATAATTTTGTTGTAACATGGAAAGCTTAAAGTTAACTGTCATTAAACCTAAATTAAACCAAGGTGGTCTGCCATACATGAAAAGGCATCCATGATTTTAACCATAAATCATTTGAAATATCCGTTTGTAAGAGAATTTTGAATAAATTAACTACAATTTGCAACCGATAAGTTTGGTGTTAACATAAACATATCCACGTACATATACATACACATACACCAAAAATAAGTTTTTTTAAATTATTATAACAAAATAAAAAACTAAAACAATTCAATCACCCAAATTGAAAGCCATAATGGCTCCGATTGGTAACACAATAGTAAAAGCGTTAGAAGCTTACCGCTTTGTTTGTTACCAATCACCAAAACGTTTTAAAAGCTACAGTAAAAGCGGTTACTCTCAGCTTTTTGTTACCGCTTTCTCTAACAGCTTTCGCTAACAGCTTTCACTTACAGCTTTGCACTATTAAACCGTTTACCACTTCCGCTAACCGTTAATCTAACCGTTCCGCTTTTGTTCACCAATCGTACCCAATAAATGAAATATAACAATTTTGTGCGAACACTAGGTGCTAACTTGTTATGAGTACATGATATATGCTTGAAAGCAAATCTATTGAAAAACACTTGCGATTCTCAAATTCCTCTATATGGAATCCAAAAAGCATACTATTTTCTTTTTGTTTTGACACTATCTTCACTAATTTAGAAAAGTTTGTTGCAAAAATTACTTCCCTTTGTCGAGATGTCTTCATACATTTTATGGTCCAGTTTAATGTTTCAAATTCAGCGTGTAACCAATACGAGAAAACATGACTATTACTGACGAATTTACCGACAAAGAAAATTCTGTCGAAAATTTTCGACGGTAAACCGACGGATCCTCGACAGAGAGGTATTCGTCAGTTTTTCGTCGGTAAATCCCGACGGTTGTGATACCCGTCGAGAATTTTCCGACGGACTATCGACAGGTTTCTTTTTCCGTCGGAATTCCGTCGGTTAGTTATCTGTTCAATGTAAACTTTAATGGATACGTTAATATAGCCGTTAAGATATTTGTTGGACTGACAAGAAATCGATAGATAACGGCTATATCCGTCGGTTAATTTCCTACAAATACCTCATGGCTCCTCTCTTCTCCTCCATACCAATCCCTCCCTAACACTCTCTCTTTGTCTCTCACTCTAATACTCTTGATTACGAAAAATGTCTTCTTCTAATTATTACAGATCGTGGATGGACGGACCGAGGATTAATGCAGCGACGAACTTAGTGCACACTGAATATGCATTCGGTATTTTGGAATACATGACGGTAATTTGCAATCAACCACATATGCAGAAAACCGGTAAGTTAAAATGCCCATGTACTCAGTGCCGAAATGTTAGAAATCCTACGATTGATGAAGTATGACATCACTTGTATTCAGTTGGGTTTATGGCGGGTTATAAGATTTGGTATCTTCACGGGGAAACATGGGATTATGCAAGTAGTAGTAGAGAACCTTATGGTAGTACTAGTAGTAGGGAACCTAATGTTAGTTCTAGCGAACCTTATAGTGCGGATGTAGATTTTTGTGTAGGTACCGTTCAGATGGTTAATGATGCATATCGAGAAAATATTCAGGAAGTAGGTGAATATTAAATTCTTAGGGTAGATGAGGAACCTAATGTAGAAGTTAGGAGATTTTTTATATGTTAGATGCAGCGAAGCGGCCGTTTTATGATGGTTGCAAAGAAGGTCATCACAATTATCATCGACTACTAGATTAATGGGCATAAAGACGGACTACAATTTGGTGGAGGAATGTATGGATGCGATTTGCGATTTTGTGAAAGATATTCTTCCTGAAGATAATCTTGCGCCTTGCTCATACAACGAGGTTGAGAAACTTGTTAAAGGTCTTGGATTACCGTACCGGATGATAGATGTGTGCATCGACAACTATATGATATATTGGCGAGAAGATGAATACCGTCTGGAATGTAAATTTGTAAGCATCTACGCGATCAGGATACAAGGGGAAGAGCTAATGTTTCGTTCAAACGAATGTGGTCTTTGCCGTTAACCGATAGGTTGAAGCGATGGTATCAATCGGAACGAACTGTGGGGGAAATGAGATTGCATGCAGAGCATGGAAGAGGAGAAGATATTGCACATCCGTTAGATTCTGAAGCGTGGCGACATTTTTAGAGAGTATATCCATATTTTGCGTACGAGCCACGTAACGTGTACCTCGGATTATGCACCAATGGTTTCAACCCATTTGGGAGGCATGTGATACAATATGCGTTGTGGCGAGTGATTTTGACTCCTTATAACCTACTGCCATCTTTGTGCATGCGTTGAGAGTTTATTTTCCTCTCTGTACTCGTTCCCGGTCCGGAACATTCAAGAAGATCACTTGACGTATTCTTGCAGCCATTGATATATGAGTTGAAAATGTTATGGTGCCTGGTGTTGAAGCATATGATGCCACCTGCAAGGAAAATTTTCAGATGAGGGTTGTACTAATGTGGAACATTAGCGATTTTTCGGCTTGTGGTATGTTATCCGGATGGACAACGCATGAGAAGTTAGTATGTCCGTATTGTCAAGAAAAGACCGATGCATTCCAGTTGAACAACGGACGAAAATCATGTTGGTTTGATTGTCGTAGAAGATTTATACCGCATGATCATCCATATCGGAGAAACACAAAACTTTTTACAAAGAAGAGAAAAGTGTTTGGTGATCCTCCTCCCCAAGACAGCGGTTCGGCTACTTTAGGGCTCTTAGAAACCTTTGGTGCGCTAAGAACTCATAATTGAGGTGGAAATGGGCATGCAAATGTATATGCAACTGGTTTATCTCACAACTGGCACAAGCAAAGCATCTTATATGATTTACCATATTGGAAGGACCAACTACTAATACATAATCTTGATGTCATGCACATTGAGAAAAACTTCTTTGATAACTTCATGAACATTGTTCTAAATGTGCAGGGGAAGAAGAAAGATAATATCAAGTCCAGGCTTGATTTTCCAGAAATTTTTGCTCGACATGAACTTCATCTTCAGAAGAACGGAAAACCTCCAATTCCAGCATAATGGATAGACCCATAGTCGAAGGAAAAGTTTTTGAGTGGATTATGCGACAAGTTAAATTCCCTGATGGTTACGCATCAAACTTGCGTAATTGTGTGGACACTGATAGAGGAAAGTTTATCGGAATGAAGAGCCATGATTGTCATGTTGTGATGCAACAACTCCTACCATTTGCATTTGCTCATCTCCTCCCTAAAGATGTTCACAAAGAAATCACAGCGGTTGAAGCTTTTTCAGGGATATATGTACGAGGTCACTTACTGTTGATGGCATCAGAAATTTGGAGCAAAACATTCCTAAGATCTTATGCAATCTAGAGAATATATTTCCACCGTCTTTCTTTGATGTTATGGAGCATCTTCCTATTCATCTTCTTGGAGAAGCTAGACTTGGTGGTCCGGTAAAATATCGGGGGATGTATCCTTTCGAGCGCTATATGTTCCACCTTAAAAAGAAGTTGAAGAACCCCGCTAAAGTGGACAGTTCTGTTGTGGCTCAATATAACAACGAAGAAACTTCGACTTTTGCTAGCTATTACTTCCCTTCGCAAGTATGCACAAAGAGCCGGCGTCCAGCTAGAAACGATGATAGGGACGAGAGGAAAATTTATCTGTCAACGGTTCCCATCATTTTTCAACAAGTTGGGCGGTTAAGCGAAAAATCAGGAAAGCGGCAACTAACAACCCAAGAGCATGCACATCTGCACAAATATATTCTGACCAACTGCGAAGAAGTATTTCAGTATGAGAGGTATATATTTAATTTGTGTTTGTTATTGCATTGTCATGTAAGTATCATAATAATTGTTTTAATGAGATATTTTTCACTTTTTTAAGTTATACATGGAAGCTCTCCAACATCATCATCCATAATTGACCGAGGACAAGCGTGAAGAGCGGAAACAAAGAGACTAATCCGTTTGATTAAATTTTTATGTAAGATTTTGATTTTTAAATCTTACTGAACCCCGAGAAATTGATTAAGTTTATTAACTCCATCGTGTTATATTTTTAGGTGGAAAATAAATTCAAAAACGGTTACACACCCGATGATTGGTTAATAGACATAGTCAATGGCCTCCATTACAACACAAAGTTTTATCCAAGATACTTCACGAGGGGATATGCGTTTAAGGTGCATAAAGAAGGCTCTTCTAGGACAACCGCAGATCACAGTGTTTCATCTGCATCCGACGAAGTTGTGAACGATGGGCTTCTAAAAGAAATACTAGAAGTAAAGTACATAGGGAAGCTCGGCATGAGATGTGTTGTCTTTTTGTGTGATTGGCATAACCCGATCTCTGGGCAAGGTGTAACCATCAATGAGTTTGGTGTGACGTCTATCCATTCGAGTAAGAAGCTTCAAAAATATGACCCTTTCATTATTGTTTCACAAGCATATCAGGTTAGTGATCGAGTTTACGTCTTAATTAATTAATCTTAAAACTTGAATTTCTTCTAATACCATATAAATGATTAATTTATTTGATGCAAGTGTGTTACATTCCTTACCCTCAAAAAACATACAAGAACAATCCATGGATCACAGTTACAAAAATAAATCCGCGAGGAAGAGTCTATGGGGTTGAAGAACAAGATCCATTGCAAGCAAGCGGAAGTGATTATATAGCTCATGTAGAAGAATCCCTTGAAGTCAATCTAGTCATTGATTTTAGTCAATATGGGGATGTCGTTCTTCATTTAGATTCAGAAGAAGAGAGGGGTAAATTCAATGACGACACCAATTCAATTTTAACCGACTACGACTCAGAAATCGATGCAAATTAAATATAAAATTATATAATTTTTAAAATAAAATAAAAATAAAAACTAAACAAACACAACAACATATTTGGAAAAATTCTTTAACACTTCTAAGTTTTTTAAAAGGTTAATTTTATAACAAATTGTCTTATTAATTCCAAAAACTTTTACAATTTGTTTTTAAATAATCTGAAACCTATATCAATATCTACGTATACATATAGTTGTATGATAAACGGTAACGTAACACTCAACTAACTTGGTTTGGATCCTCTCTATGTATCACTCCGTCCCGGGTTAGATTCGCGGTTGTGGCGATTTTTTTTTTTAAATCTTATTAAACTTACCGATGGAAAAACTATCATAAGAGGTGTACAATCCGACAGAAACCCGACATAAGACTAAAATCTCTCGGTTAACCGTCGGAAAATACCGACGGATAACCGATGGTTTAGGGCTTAGGGTTTCAAAAATGAAAATGGATAATCGATTAACTTTTGAGGAACTAATGTAAGAATCTTTTTTTATTACATATCATCCTTTAAAATCTCCAAGAACATGTATTTTACGGTTTTAAGAAAATCAAGCACGTCAGACGAAAACACTTCTAGTATACAAAGGTGTTTAAGAATAACTTATACTGAACAATCGCTCGAACCGTTTATAATTGTTTGTAATAAATTTGTAAGGATCCTATGAGTACTATTTTTAATGTATCATGTAAATTCCAAACTTGCCAATCCCAAAACGATACCCTAAAGAAACCCTAAACCCTATCTTGTCAGAAATCCATCGGAATATTTCCCGACGGATTTCCGACGGTCAGACGTAAACTGTCGGTATTCCGTTGGTATGCTCGAGTCAAACGCTCATTAACTGCCATTAGCTGCAGTTTGTTCCCAAAAAACGTTTCGGAAATGGACTTTTCGGAAATTGACCGATGAACCGATGGATTTCGGTCGGTTTTGCAGTCAGAAAACATTTTTATAAATAGAGGTTTGATTTCCTCGTTTTCTCATCTTCAAATCTTCTTAAAAATACTTTCCTACTCTAAAACTTCATTGAGGATCAGTATGGACGTCGTTCGATTATCCGCCGACAACCGAACAACCATTCAACATATTATCGCCGCCCCGGGTCGAGACAGTCTTCCAATGCTACACCTGTCACAACAAAACCGGACCATTTGGTTCGGTTTTAATGCTGCAATTCAGTCCATCGTCAGCTATGTTATCCAACGTCGTTGGTCCGAGAATTTTATGACTTACCGGCATATTGCCGGAAGTCTTAAAATCACTTGGTTCTTCGACTTCCTCGTAAATTCCATATTTCAATTTGCGTTATTCAATGATATTCTTTTAACTAATTTTTTTAAGGACAACTTCAACTTCAATCCCAAAATTATCAGACAAATGTGGCGGGAATTCCACTGGATGGCCCGACGGGTTTTCCAGACAAAATTGCGCCGTTTGAAACTCTGATGGAAAAGAGGGGAAGAGAGACCACCCTGGATCGAGGCTCATGAATGGAACTGGATGACCGAGAACTGGACTGAGACAGATGAAGGGAATTGGTTCGGGCGTTAAACAAAAAAATTATGTATTTTCTCAAAAATATGAATAAATAAATTTATGTAATTTTCAAATATAAAATAAATAATATTTTTAAATAAGTTTTCTGTTATAATTCATATTGTATTTAAAAATATTTATTAAAAATTTAAAAAATATAAATATCAATATAAACTAATAAATTTTTAATTTTCCTTAATAATAAAAATGAAACAATATATACATTTATTTGTAGGAAGTTTACAATTTCCACACATAGCCTACTGGTTACCGAGCATATGACTTAATCTAAGGACCCAAGATAGAGTCACGACGAACCTGGTTTTCTAATTTTTTATTATCGACGTATTCCCGACGGTTTTCCCTCATCCGTTGGGAATCCGTTGGAAAATGTCAGTAAACGGTCAAAAAACGCAATTACTATGCGTCTCTTCCCTATGCAATGTTTCGATAAGTGTCTTTTCGAAAATTTAATAGAAACCGACGGGGATTTCTGTCGGTTTTTTTGTCGGTAAATTTTGTGTAAATAGGGTACGAATTTCTAATTGTTTTTCAACATCTACACAACAACTTATACTCTTCTTAAAAATCTGAAATGGACTTTGTTTACTTGTCCCCATAAAACCGCCTCTCATACATTCTAGATATCACTCTACCGGGTTGGGAACGTCTTCCAGTTCTTGACCCGTCCCGCCAAAATCAGACTATTTGGTTCGGTTACAACACGGCCATACCTTCTGTCCTTAGTAGTGTCATCGTGAATCGCTGGTCCGGGAGTTATCTCACGTACTATAATGTTCCTATCCACCTGAAAGCGGCATGGTTCGAGGATTTCTTGGTAAGTTTTATTTTCCACATATAGTTTTCATATTTTAAAATTTCTAATATTTATTTTGTTTCCAAATTACATGCATGCCTACTTTAATTTCAGCCCGAACATAATCTTCACTGTTTGGCAGGAATTCCACAGGACCGCTAAGCTAGTTTTCCAGACTAATATGCGGTGGATGAAGTTTTTCTAGGAAACAGGAGACCCAAGACCGGCATGGATTCCAGTGAGGGAATGGAATCAAATGATCGATCAATGGAATGAAACGGACGTCGGGGATTGGTTTGGGAACGAAAATTAGAAGAATAAACCAATCCGTCTGTACTAGTAAAAAAAATATATCTTTTCTTTTTTTTAATGCTATGTTTTTAAATTTTCAATAATTAAATCAGAATCAAATTTTTTTTTAAAATTACAAAATATGACATAACACCATATTAACATTTGTTTGTATAGCCTTAACGAATATTACAACGTATCATATTGGTTTCGGACCTTTATCGAACTACCTACTATCCCGGGTCCAAGTAACGCATATAATGGGTTTTAATCCGTTTATTTTTAACAGAAATTAGCAATACAAATATATTTAGGTATATAGTCTAACGAGAAATACGACATAGCAAAATAGTTTTAGAGCTTTGTATAATTCAATAGACTTGGGTTCGAGTCACGACGAACCTGGTGTTTTATTTTTATTTACCGACGGAATTCTGACATCTTTTGAAAGAACCGTCGGTTTATAGACCGCCAAATTTTAACCAAAATTTTTGAGAAACCGCCAAATTTTTTGTCAAACCGCCAAAACTTTCCACCAAATAATTGGACCGTCGAGTTTCCGACAGATTCCTTACGGTAAATGAAATATCCATCAGAAACCGCATAATATCGAACCGACCATATCTTCTTCTTCATCATTTCTCTGAGATTTCACTCTCTCTCTATCTCTCTCTCTCTACCCTCGTGCTCTACCTTCTCTCTACGATTACGCGACGATTCCGGCCTCCAAACGACTAATTCGACCATCCAAAGCTTTATAGTCATGCAAGTTTCCGTTTTACCGATTCAATTTCAGTTAAAATTGAGTTTTTAGGTGGTTAGATTCTCGGTTCAATTGTGCATGTATTGTTCTAAAGTAAATTCTAGGTAGTTTAGGTTCGAATTTAGTGATTTAAGATGTTATTTAGGTTATTCATGTCATGTGGTTGTTTTTTAAACGTTTTTAAATTTTTGATCATTTTAAGCCATTTAAAAAACGTTTTAAAACGTTTTCACATCATAAAAACAATCTAAAACGTTTTATAATTGATTTTATATTTTTCAAATTTTTCTTATATTAGTTTTAAATTTTAAAATTTTCTAAGGTTTTAGATTATTAAAACGTTTTATACATTTGTTTTGGTAAAAATAATTTCATATTAAATATATATGTTTTGTATAATATTAGTAATTTTTTAAAAAAAAATTCATTTTTTTATATGTTCTAAATTTTTTTTAAAAAGTTATGAGGATTTTATAATAAAAAAATCATTTTCGAAATATATAATAGTTCTGTAAAAATATAATAAATTTTAAATTTTTTAAATATTTTTTTTATAATTTTGTAAAATTTAATAAATTTTTTATACAATTGTTAACTTTTTAATTCGTTTATTGTTTGTAGGGAAGATTTTGGAGCGTTTGAGGAGTACTTGGCCTCCCAACCGGATGAGTTACAGAAGACTCAGCCACGTCCGGCAGTGGCGCGACGGTCTCGATCGGCTCAGCCGGGACCGTTACAACCAAAACAGTCTCATCCTCGGCAGGAGGCTCCTAACGGGAGCCATTCAGTGTCTTAGGTGTCGGAGACACATCATGTTCCACTCTTTATCACAGCAGAGATAGAAGTGTTAGTCGAGTAGCCGGGATGAGAGTTTTTGAAATGACTTGATCCCGATTACGAGAACATCACGGGAACTTATTGGTAAGTCTTTATTAACTTCAAGAATTTTGTTTTTATTTTATATGTTTTGTGGACGTTTAGTGTTTAATGTTTAGTGTTTTCAGGTTCAGGATGACGGCTTCGAAGATCACCAAGAGCATTTGAACATGATGTATAACATACTCTTTCACCCGTATCCGACGTAGATGGAAGTGCCTAGGTCCGAAAGACATAACTGGTTCAGCGAGTTCGTCGTATCTTCATTCACTTTCTTTCATATTTTGTCTTTATATTAATTATTGTTAACAATAAACATTTTTTTAGTAAGAGTATACTTGAGATAAGAAATATACTACACTTGTCGAGAAGGAGTTCCACATGAAGGCAAAATCCTATGATTCTCACGTCATCAACGAGTGGAAGCAGAAGTGTGTGGTAGAAGATGTACAGAAGGGAGTGAACCCCACATTGTTGACCGGGTTCATCTGTCATTGGTCCATGCCTACTACAGCAGCGACCTCTTCGGCGCACTCGCAGAACCATAAGAGTGAGAAAGGCAGTGTCGGGATGGCGACCCATAACGCGGGAGCAAAGAGCACAATGCAGTGGAAAATTAACTTTGTAAGTTTCTTTTTTATTTTTCCCATATTTTAATAAATTCATTTTTAATAAATATTGTTTTTTGGACAGAGACGGCGAGAAAGACGAGAACCGACGTTTGTTGAGCTCACCGAGGATGGCCATAAAAACAAGACTACCGGCGAGATCCAGGATCCGATCGCTCAGAGAATTGTTGAGTCGACTAAGAGGCGGGTGGACGAAGTGCTAACCCAGCAATCTGAGGAAGTCGGCTTAACGGAGTCTGAGCTATCGCCGGAAAAGGTCAATGAGATCTTTCTCGAGGTAAGTTTTTATGTTAACTAAAATTTGATATAATTCTTAGATTTTTATTTCATTTCTAACCAATATGTTTAAATTTTTTTGCACGAAACACAGAAGAGAAAAGGCCGTGTTTTCGGTTTAGGAAACTTGGCGGAGAGAGTCTCGACACCGCATTTCTGCTTCCGTCTAGACACAGACTCCTTCGCCCAAGTCTTGAGGGAAAAAGACGAGGAAATCGAAGCGTTGAAGGCAAATCAGACGCAGATTGAAGCTCAGATCCAAGAGAAAAAGGCAGAAACCAACCGGAAGATGAAGTTGATGCAAGATCATCTTATGAACTTCATGAAGTGAGACACTCTTCTGGAAGGAGTGGAACAGGTAGCTCCGGGAGCGCCACCGAGAGCGGGAACGAGAGCTTCGGGGACGGGTACAGGATCGGGATACGATGTGGATCCTGGTATAATGTAATCTAAAACTTTTTTTATGTTTTATGAATATTTTTAAAATTCTAATTTTATATTAAATTTTGTTTTATTAAAATTTTTAATTATAATATTATAAAATTATTATATTAATTTTAAAAAATTATCTAACTTAAATTATGTATATTTTAATAATCCTCGGTAATCCGTCGGTAATGTGTCGGTTAAGTCTCGTCGGTAAACCGTCGGTAAAACCATCGGATTTCTGTCGGTTAATTTTCCTCGAAAAACCATCGATAATCCATTGGTTTTCTTTCGTCGGTTAACCGTCGGCTACCAACCATCGGTTATCCGTTAGTTTATTTCCCTCGGGAAACCATCGGTAACATTCCATCGGTAAACTGTAAAAATCCATCGGTAAACCGTCGGTAATTTGCCGTCGGTTATTCGTCGGTTAGTTTTTTCGGTAAACCGTCGGTAATATCGGTCGTTATTGACGGTATACCGACGGCCTTTCCTGACGGATTACCGACTACCAGTCTGTCGGTTATATCGTTGGTAATCCGTCGGTTTATCACCCGTCGATAATCCATCGGTTTATTTTTCGTCGGAAATCCGTCGATAATTACCGATGATTTTCCAGCGGATATTTATTTCCGACGAAATAGAACCGGCAGATATTTACGGTTGGAAATCCGTCAAAAGGGTTATTACCGACAGATATCAGACGTATGCGTCCGTCGGTTATGGCATGTTTTCTTGTAGTGAGCGGTGAAAGATTGCTTCTAATGTCCATTGCCTCCATCATTATATTCACACATCTTTCATACCAATTGTATCATCTTTGTTCTGAGTATAAATTACCCTCTCCATGATAAGTTTATAAAACACCATTGTCATCGCTGCATGCTATTGTTTTCTTGTTGATGCGGCTTATATCTATGTGATGTACGTTTTCTTTAATCCCTAATATTAGAAACTCTAGTCTCTAAATCATCACTAACCACCCATTTCTTCTTCTTTTTGACTTAGAAAAATACGTAAATTAATAGATGAACGGGGACCAAAATACATAAGTATCAAATGAAAAAAAAAAAAAATCTAATTGCAGAGGTTCTAATTTTTCACATATCTATAGTACAGTCATGGTCAACCAAAAGTAGATCAATAAGCACCCAAACTAATCACCACTAGGTTAAAACATCTTGTTAAAAGAGCTAAATAATCTTTGGGCCGTTCCAAATTATAGGCTCCATTGTATTATTTTTTTCCCCCATAAACGATGGTTTTATTAAAGATTATATACATATACGCATTCACAAAAACATGAGTGTTAATTTAATGCATAAGTGGGAACCATGGACTTGTGTCGAGACCACTAATTATAGCTTTAGAGAAAGTAATTAGAAAAAGGGAGTGAGTGAGTGATAAAGAGAGGAAGAGCTTAATTAGGACGAGCAAAGACAAGTGGACTTAATTCCAATATTCCGGTTTAGGAAAAGGGAATGTAGTGATGTCATCAACAGTCGTCGTCGGCAAGAAGTGATTAACGGCTGACGTTCTCCCGGTGGTGGAAGTGGCGGCTGTTTTGTTGGTGGACCACGTTTTATATTCTCCATCCAAATTATATCAATTGATGTTATCAAGAAAGATTTTATTAATAGTTATATATATATGTGAAGAATCGAGGAAATATATGATATCAAGTTTGACTCTGGCATCTTCATCAATACTAGGGGTGGGCATATTTCCCGAACCCGAAACCCGAACCCGGATCCAACCCGAAAAAGCCGGTTCGGTACGGGTTCGGATCCTTTACAATAACCGATTGGAACATAGGTTATAATACTTTGGGTTATAGACCGGTTCGGGTTAAATCCGAAACCCGATTGGATAACTCATATAAACCGAAACTCATATAAACCGAATTTATATACATATCCAATATTCATAGAGAAAAAAAATACTCTTCGAAGAATAAGGTAACAAGTGAATCCAATACCAAATATCCTGATTTGGTTACAAAATCTCTTAACTCTTGCTAACTTTTGGAGAAATAAGGTAACTAGAGAAGATCTAATTCCAAATCACCTTTAATTCGTGTTCTTGTTATAGTGTACGTCTGAGCTTGTTCATGTTGCTGTTATAATCGTTTCTCATCTTTCGCTTATATGAGTTAGTGGTCTGAGCTAGTTTTAGGAACTAATTCCAAGAATTGGTTTATAAGTTCCTGTTATATTGTACGTGAGCTAGCTTTATGATTTTGCTTAAGATGTTATATTGTACAGTTTTACAAACATTATTTGAACTGTTACATTTAATTTGTCTTACTCAACTGTTATTGCTGTTTTGTTTTGCAGAAATGATGGAAAAGTATGCATAAGAGATGTCTATTTTGAGGGAGGTGGAGATGAATTGGTTTTATACAAGATGCAGTTTGCGATTTTAGCTTTGGAATTTGGTTGTTGCTTTATGTTATTTATTGAAGAACTTGGTTTTCAAATAACTTTGTTACACAATACACATTATGCAGAGATATACATTTGTAGCAGCAAGATAAGTCTAGATTAGAATCTCGTTGCTTTGTTGTCCATTGTCCATTTTTAAGGTGAGTTACGATAGATTCTGGTTTGTTCATTTTCCATTGTCCATTGTCCATCAAGGTGAGTACATGTTAGAATATCGTTTGCTTTGCTGTCCATTGTCCATTGTCAAAGTACAAGAACTTTGCAAACATGGCTTGTTCATTGTCCACTGTCCATCAAGGTGAGTACATATTAGAATCTCAACAGGACCCCATCCCATCAACCGTATATTATACATTTTGAAGTTCAAGATTTAGTCGTTGAACATTTATGCATAATAGATAATAATACGGTTATTACCCGAACCCGATCGGATTATGGGTTTCCAGTAATTAATCCGAACCGACCCGAACCCGGCTAGAACCGAACCGAACCGAACCGGTTTATACTACATATCCGAATGGGGCTAATGAGCCTAAACCCGAAAACCCGAAAACCCGAATAACCCGAACCGAATCCATTTGAATACCCGAACGCCCACCCCTAATCAATACTATTAAAAAATTGGAGTTTGGCCATGGTACATAAATGTTGTTCCAAAAATTTGCCCTTGATATTATTAGGATTTGTAACCTTCATTAAGGGTAATTAGGGAATATAACATTATCTCTACAATCCATGTTTCCAAACAAAACAATTATTAAACATGTAGCCAAACAACCAAAATCTAATGGGTCCCACTTTCCTAATTAATTAAAATCAAAACAAATTAATTGATAAATATAATGAATAATTTATACATCAACTATTATATATAAATTAAGATTCTTTAATTTATGATTTAATTCAAAATATATTTATAATATATTTTAATATCTTTTTATTTTGTTTCAAAAAAAAATATATATATATATATATATATACATATTACGATTGATGTTTTTACGATTGTACTTTTTAGCAGGTTTTTCCATCAAACTGAAAAATATTTAATTAATTAAACGGGTTGAAAAATTAATTAGCCAATCTCGATTATAAATTTTTTTTAAAAAAATTCGCATATAGTAAATAATTTCAGCTGATATATTTTAAAATTAATAAAATATTAAAATGATTTCATACTTATATTATTCAAATAATTGAAATATATGTTAATATCTTTTTTTGTTTCAACTATATATATATATATATATATACACACATATTACGATTGATGTTTTTACGATTGTACTTTTTAGCAGGTTTTTCCATCAAACTGAAAAATATTTAATTAATTAAACGGGTTGAAAAATTAATTAGCCAATCTCAATTATAAATTTTCTAAAAATTCACATATAGTAAATAATTTCAGCTAATATATTTTAAAATTAATAAAATATTAAAATGATTTCATACTTATATTATTCAAATATTTGAAATATATTTTAATATCTTTTTATTTTGTTTCAAATATATATATATATATACACATATTACGATTGATGTTTTTACGATTGTACTTTTAGCAGGTTTTTCCATCAAACTGAAAAATATTTAATTAATTAAACGGGTTGAAAAATTAATTAGCCAATCTTGATTATAAATTTTCTAAAAAAAATTGCATATAGTAAATAATTTCAGCTGATATATTTTAAAATTAATAAAATAATAAAATAATTTCATACTTATATTATTCAAATATTTGAAGCGTCAAATTATGCTTTATGTTTGAAATAATAAAATAAAATATTAAAATGATTTCATACTTATATTATTCAAATATTTGAAATATATTTTAATATCTTTTTTTGTTTCAAATATATATATATATACACATATTACGATTGATGTTTTTACGATTGTACTTTTTAGCAGGTTTTTCCATCAAACTGAAAAATATTTAATTAATTAAACGGGATGAAAAATTAATTAGCCAATCTCAATTATAAATTTTCTAAAAATTCACATATAGTAAATAATTTCAGCTGATATATTTTAAAATTAATAAAATATTAAAATGATTTCATACTTATATTATTCAAATATTTGAAATATATTTTAATATCTTTTTATTTTGTTTCAAATATATATATATATATACACATATTACGATTGATGTTTTTACGATTGTACTTTTAGCAGGTTTTTCCATCAAACTGAAAAATATTTAATTAATTAAACGGGTTGAAAAATTAATTAGCCAATCTTGATTATAAATTTTCTATAAAAAATCGCATATAGTAAATAATTTCAGCTGATATATTTTAAAATTAATAAAATAATAAAATAATTTCATACTTATATTATTCAAATATTTGAAGCGTCAAATTATGCTTTATGTTTGAATGAAGTTTTTAACGGATAGTTCCATCAAATTTGCAAATTATATATACGACTACAACATGTATTTTATAAAATAATATTTTAGATAAATAAAATAACAATTAAACATATACCATATAACTTTTACAATAGTTGTTTTCACATATATATATTTTTTCCAAACTATGATCTTACGATACAACGCAGATTAAAATATATAATGCGAAATCGTTATTTTAATCTCTTAATCCTTACGATATATCTCCTCCAAATAACACATAATTCATTTAAAAAAAAAACTAAATTGCTAACTCACTGTTTATAATGTTGGTTAAACAATTATAATCAAAATTAGATTACATAATTAAAAATCTAAACTACTATTAACAAAATGAATAAAAAGTAAAATTTGTAAAGAAAATTAAACCCGCACTTTCTAAGTGCGGGTCAAAATCTAGTTTCGGATTTATAATCGGTTAATAACATGTAAAAGTATATAGAATATCAAAAGATCATTATTGGAAATGTATTCTTGAAAAAGGTCGGAAAAATTGGAGGAAAGATAGAATACATGTGATTAGGATTTTTAAAACTAATATCCAAATGGTAAAGGTTTGTTTTACGTATAAAACTTAATTTTGAATACTTTTATATATAACATTTTAAGTAATTGTATAAGAGTTTATAACTTTGAATGCGGAAAAGGTTGAAGATTGATGATGGTCGATGATCTCTTTCGGATGGTGGTCGATGCCAACAATATGGTGGCAGAGGCTTGTTTTCGGATGGTGATCATTATGGCCGTTGGTGTATCAATGAGCCATATGTATCTGAATAAGTGTGGTTTTGGCTTGATCTTTGTAATCTTGGGCTGGGAAAGAATGAGTTGATGTCTCCAAAACTCTTATCGAGTGCCTCTCATAGTCGCCAGGTAACCACTTCTCAATGTACTATAGAAAGATCCATATTGGGTTGCAAACTAGACCATCGGAAGATGTATTCCGCTCTGATCCAGGTCATGTCTTGGGTGGTTTGGGCTTCTAGATGAGTCAACAATATAGGCCAGGTGGATTTGTAGCTGAACTTGTGTCAAGTTTAGGTCCATACGTGCTTTCGGGTGGAAATGGTCATGGTATGGTCCGTGGTCGAGCATGCGGGAATGTTCCTCGACCAAAACTATTCTTGGCACGTCCCATGGTTGAGATCTCGCGATCAAAACAGTCCATGTCACGATCAAATTGGATCGTGGTCCATTCTTCACATCGTTTCAGGTCCAGTGATTTTTCCTTGATTTACTTGGACTCATCTTAAACATTGATGGTTCTTGTGCATGACTTGGAGTCTTCTATTTCTTTGAACAACTGGATCACCTTCTCCTGCTCATGAATGGGCATGGATATGATGTCCACATCATACCTCTGAGTAGTTATCCGACTCGTACCATGGTCCATTGAAATAAATTATCATGATCCTCACTACCCTTACCTAAAAAATACGGATATTCCAGATCGGGCTCTACTTGAGAGGCACAGACCCATGTGCACCAGCTTGGACATTGCAAAATTGATGACACTTAAATTCTAAGATGAAAAATTGAACTGCTTCAAGTTATACATGTCAAAGAAAACAAAATATATAAAACAGCGGTGAAATCAGTAGAGGCAACTGACATTTCAAATTTGTTTTCTTCATACAAAAGTAGCTAATGCTTAGAATGGAGGCTATCAAGACTGAAAGCAAAAGAATAAGATTCTTGCTTTTCTCGCAAAGAACTCTTCTTGACCCCATCAAACTTCCCACCAAGTCATTTAGATCTTTGATCACAACGGATTCCGATTCACATCTTTGTACAACAAATACCGAGACCTAGTCTTCCCGAGCGCAGCATACCTGAAACAATAAATAGTAGCTAAGAGTGTGTGGTCGAACGATCGATCTTTCGGGTTATCAAGACACAGTTCCAAGAAAGGTTTGAAACAGAGTAGAAATTCAAGTTATGGGCAGTCACTTACCATTGAGGAACAAAAGGAGCCATCCATATGACATCACCAGCCTGAACTGGATACCTATTTAAAGAGAAGATCACGTAAAAGTTATAAACACTTCTTATCTAATGTTCTTGGTTGTGCATTTGAGTGTGTGGTTGTGTAAGTAATCTACTTATATATCCACTTGCAATTTATTAGTGCAGTGTTGCATACCAGTTATCACCCAAGCGGTAAATGCCTTGGCCCTCCAGAAGCAACAAACCATGTTGGTTATAATGAACTTCCTGTTATCATTGCAAAATCATTTGAAAAATGAATAAAAAAGGAATAAGAACAGTTGGAAAGAAAGGAAATTAATAGCAACTGGTGGTATCAAGATCCTTATGGTATTGAAGCTAACCAGTTATGTACCTTAACATTGAGAAACTCTCCAGGCTGAAAATCCATAATCTGCATATGACAAACAACAATAATTATACGTTAGAGGTCTCAAGAAGCGAAAGGATTCATTAGATCAAACGAAGTGCTTACATGGATGTTGAAGTCATAGGCAAGGGAGACCGGAAGAAGTTTCCTCAGCTCAAAAACCTGCAACGATAATAACATGGGATTTCAAAGATGACTAATTTATAATCTACAGCTTGAATTAAAATGTGTAACGAAATATTTTAGATGCATTGTGAGAAAGTGGAGAAGTTTTGCACGCTTACCTCACCAGGAGTCTCAAGTAGTGGTTGCTTGTCTGTGGAGCCAACGATAAGCTCTGTTGTGTGACTTCCTAGATGTTCATACCTAGAGATGTAGCAGTACCAGAGGAGTAAGTTATAAACCGTAGAGAGACCTGAATATTGCTTTTCATATTAAGGGTAAGGAGGAGACCTCCGCTCGAAGACAACAAGTGTTGCAGACTCGACACATTCCAAGGAATGATAAAAGTTTGGAGGTAGGTATGCATATGAATCAACCTACAGGAAAAACGGATTATTCGAAGAAAATGTAGAAACTAATGGAGATATCTTGCAACCATTCCCCCTCAAAGTTGGGTAGAAACAATATAATCAGAAGAATACTTAGGTAAATTGTTCTTCATAGAAATCATACCGTCAACTTTCTTGAAGAACTGGATGTGTTACTCAGTCTCACAGCGCCCTCCACCACAAATACAATACTTGAAGAAGATTCAAGACAAAAAGAAGAATTAATCAGCAGAATGTAGATGATAAGTACAAGCTTATGTTAAAAGGAGAGCTCATATCATTAACATTACCGCTCTATGTCTTTTGGAGGTAAACCTGAACTTGACAATTCTGCAAGAGACAGTAAAATCATCTAAATGATCACAAAATTCTACAAGTAGATCATATAACGCCACAAATTCTTAAAACCTAAATCACTCGACGTAAGAACAAGAGATTGCTGGTCAAGCAGTGCACTCATTTACACAAAGCTAGTTCATAAAAGATTAAATTCACATGTAAAGAGTTGCTATATTATCGAGATGAAGAATATAAGAAGGATGATCTCAAGAACATGATGTTCAATGTTCATCACTTGTGAGAAGATATTGATTACAAACCTTTCATTTTCGCAAAGTACATGACAAAATGGGAACCCATTGCCGGTGTGATTAAATACGCCCCTAATGTATTTGTCCTGTAAATTTGAGCAACAAATCAGCTCAAGGACTTGTCGATTTTTGTAGTTATCAGAATGAAGAAAAGAGATGTACCAGTCAGGTAAAGGGCTGTATACATGACTTTCTGGTGTTATTAACGCATGATCTCGTTTGTATACACTTCGTGTATAACCAGGCAAATCTAGAAAACAATGGAATCAGAAACTTTCTGGCTAAAAACTTGACAAAGATGCAAATGCAGAATGCTCAATACCAAATTTGATCAGAAAATTCATCTAAATATACAAAACGGATAACTCTATCAGAGACGGACGAATCTGTATCCACAGAACTGAACTTGAATTAATTGATAAGGAGTTAAGAGCTTTTTGCAAGAGAGAGCCTGGATTAAGCACTAGAAATCAGAATTCACCCTATTCGCCAAAACCTTGCACAAAACAGGAATCGAACATAACCAGCTCAAGTATCAAACTTGTAATGACACGAAGAGAAAAACGATTAAGTATGCTACGATTTGTGGTAAGAAAACATTTGAACCTTGGAGGTGCGTAGGAGATAGTGTTGGATTCGTGACTTTCCAGTACATGGGTTTCTGCTTCTCGTCCGATTCAGCGATCGAAGGCGCTGAACAAAACCCATCGTTGCTTTTCGAATCTTTAACAAAAAAACCTTTGCGAATAAGAAAGTCCTAATTAGTTTCACAGTATGCACAAAAACTTACGAAGCATCTAAAGATTCGTACTTACTGATAATGATGAAGACGATTAGGTGAAGTGAGCGCATTTTCGCTGGAACGATTCAGCAGGTTCAGTGCTTCTCTCATTTGATGTTTCTAAAACACACAAAATCAGAATACGACAGAAGATTCTCTGCAGTGGATGTTTTGTTTGCTAGTCCTTTATAAATTGTTCCTTTTTACAACTGATTAAAAAAAATCCAGGCTCCTCGGTTTAGCTAATTATCGGTTTAATTCGGTTTAATTCGGTTTAATTCGGTTTTCGTATAAAAATCGGAACCGGTACAATCCCGGTCCAGAAAGAATTGAAACAATTGGGCCTAATTTCTAGCCCATTTTTGTTCAGTAGCCCGATTTGACTCGGATCGTCGTTATCGTTTCGGGGTCTCAGGCGAGTAGGCGATCACTTTCTCTCTCTGCAACCAAGGAAAAATGGAGATAGCAGCAGCGACGGCTCCGAGCTTCACAACGCTCCGAGCTCGTACGTCAGCGATAATCCCTTCTTCAACACGTAATCTGAGATCTAAAGGGAGATTTTCTTCACCTTCGTCTCTCAGAGCTTCTCTCTCGAATGGCTTACTCTCCCCGTATACCGGAGGAAGCATTTCTAGTGACTTCTGCGGCGCCAAGCTTCGTTCGGAATCGCTTAATCCGTTAAATATGTCCAGTTCGAAGCCTAAGCGCGGTGTTGTCACTATGGTACCTGAATTTATAAATTTCACATCGTTTCTCGATTAACAAAGCTCTATACTGTTAGGATTTCGAAATCGAGCTGTAGATAAGCTTTTGTGCTGCCGTGGTAGTGAATTGTATTGGCTGACTCGTATGTCTACCTACTATTGTTCCTTTATTTTGAGCAGGCGAAACCAATAGATTAGAGTGACTAGACATAGGCAACTAGCTCACAACGAGAAGAATGTTCAGGGCTTTCAGTTTTTTGATTGATTGGAGATGCTACATGTTTAGATACGATGCTTGAACCTTGCACTATTGGAAGAAAATATGTGCTATGCAGTTGCCTAATGATAAGGAAGTTGAGAATCTGGCAGGAGTTTTTTTGTGTGCCACTTGCATATGCATCAATTGGTCTAATATTTTGGCAAAAAAGTTTGTTATGCATTCTCTGTCTGTCATAGGGAATTTAGAGGCTGCTTAATTCATCAGATGTTGTGTTTTTGGCTTACCTATCGCAGTTGGATTGCTATTTTTGTTGATCGATTTCACGTTTGGGTAGCCTTTATTTATTCCCATTGATCTTCTGATTGCGCTTACTTTCATCAACAGGTTATACCTTTTTCAAAAGGAAGTGCACACGAACAACCTCCACCTGATTTGGCATCATATTTGTTCAAAAACCGAATTGTATATTTGGGAATGTCTCTTGTACCTTCGGTCACTGAGTTGATACTGGCAGAGTTTCTTTACCTTCAGTATGAAGACGAGGAAAAGCCTATTTACCTCTACATAAACTCGACAGGGACGACCAAGGTAGGTTTCCATTTGAAAGTTTGCCATATTTGAGAACGCATAGTGAATAGTGACCTTGAAACTGTGGGTATTTTAGACGGATGATTTAAAGGTCTATGAATCATTACCTAATCTTCATAATGTTTTAAGAGAACTTATTTTCTTACATTTCAGAATGGTGAGAAGTTGGGCTATGATACCGAGGCTTTTGCAATTTATGATGTCATGGGGTTAGTAATTTTTATTCCTCTTCTTTATTTACTTCATTCTCGTATCTCTTTCTTAACAAGATCTATGACTAGACTCTAATCCTGGAACTGCTTTCCCAAGTATTCTAGACTGCAAATGAAGAAGATTTTCATAATAAGCTTTTCTTGACTTGTTTTTTTGGGAGAATGAACATATATTCATGCAAGAATCAACTCTTATATTATCTTTGACTTCAGGTATGTCAAACCACCAATCTTTACGCTTTGTGTTGGGAATGCTTGGGGTGAAGCTGCTTTGCTTCTGACTGCCGGTGCAAAAGGAAATCGTTCAGCATTGCCCTCATCAACTATAATGATAAAACAGGTTCTTCCTGATCTTTATTTTAGATTTTAAGTGGCGTCCTTTTTGCTCCTAATTGGAAGAAACTCAGGCTTTATGATTCCTAGTTTTTGTGCATACATCTGATACTCATCCATATATTTTATTTTATTTCATAATTTTGTAGCCCATTGCTCGATTTCAAGGCCAAGCAACCGATGTTGAAATTGCAAGGAAAGAAATCAACCACATAAAGACAGAAATGGTGAGAATATTAACTTTATATGTACTCACATAGTTAAAAATAAGGTGTGGACCCTTGTGATATACGTAGAATATAATACAGCAGTATCCAGTTATGTGTGTGATATGATTAACATGCGGGATATGACTATGTGCTTACAGACATCTTAATATGTATTAATTAGCCATCAATAGCATGTACTTGCTACCAAATTTGAAATCATGTGCGGATTCTCTTTCCTTTACTCTTCACTTTTACCTTCCAACTTATCTGATAAGAATACACGTTTGTCGCTGTTCTATGTAATGTTATGCTCCAGGTCAAGCTGTATTCAAAGCATATTGGTAAATCTCCGGAACAGATTGAAGCTGACATGAAACGCCCAAAATATTTTAGTCCCAGTGAGGCTGTTGAATACGGGATCATTGATAAGGTACGGCAAATGACAGAAAAAATCCATAAAACATATGAGTGATTTTGTTTTCCATCAACATAGACTGGTTATCTTCTGCAGAGTTAAAATATTATCTTCCTGTAATCTTTTCGCAGGTTGTTTACAACGAAAGGAGCAGCCAGGACAGAGGAGTTGTGTCCGACCTTAAAAAGGCACAACTCATCTAAATGTCAAAATTGTCTTCCAAAATCCTCCATGATTAACAGGTAAATGCTGAAACTTGCTCGCTTTCATTGTGCATATTGATGATAATGATCATGAAATGGCCCTGCTGGACTTTAATATCTTTTAATTACACAAAGCATAAAATTACACTTTTGATAGAGCATATTCTGGAATCGTGAACTACTTTTGTTCTGTCAAATTTGGACCAATTATACAAGAGTTAGGAGCGTTTACTAATAAAGAGGAACACCTGTAAAAGCTCAAATACTTTTTACACCCCACAAATGGTTCACGATGATTACTTTGCCATTCAAGCAATAGCCTTATAGAAACCCAACGAATACACGGGGACCAAAAAAATTGTAATGTAAGTGCTTATAGTGGGCGTCGAGTCTTCTAGTTTTACATCCCATTTAGTTCAAATAGTTACTTGCCATCGTCCTCCTCTGTTGCTCTCTTAGGACCCATTTTCTTTGAGTGATATCGTTTTCATTGCCCATTATAACAAACTGCACTATTGATAGCCGACACATGCCCAAAGATTATGCTCCCTTAGACACTAGAACTCATATTATTTGCTGTCTTAAACATATTATTAATCTCAAACCTGTGTGCCTTTTTCAATCATTTGCATATTAACACCTAGCATTGATAGGTCTCGTTGTCTAAACGAGCATTATTCTTCTTCTAATTATATTGGCTGCGCCTTTTTAAAAATCGACTTTATTAAGTCATTGTCATTTTGTTGTGACTTCTAATTCCATTGGCGTGTCTGGTTTTAGAATTTTACTTTACTATGACATATTATCATGTTGTTGTAATTTTTAGGCTGGTGATTTGACCAGGGATCAGAGGAGGAATCGTTGAACCAATCATCGGCACAGTACCGATGTAAAGTCTTGGAAACATGTTAAGAATGTTATTACTAATGCTGAAATTTTAGGGTAATTCGAACAGAGACAAACCTATTACTGTATGTGGAGGCTTGTGAATGCCTAGAAACAGGATTGGTGTATCTTCAATATGTTTTGAACTTTTAAATGAATCAACTTCGTCCTCGGTCGTAATGCTTATTTTCATGTGTATGTGTATGTGTATGTGTATGTGTATGTGTGTGTACCATTTCTTGAATTGGGTGGAGAGAGTAATGGAGCGATGACATAACAGAAACGCACCAACCCCATTATGTGTAAAACCCTTTTCCTATGAAAAGCCTACGCTTGTCACAAATACGCGAGGTTTCTTCATTTTTTTCCTTGCGAATTTGGACTTAACATGCCGACTGTTTTAATGACGTCATCAGTTCCTTACGTGTGGCGAATCCGAATGAGTCAAGGTCCCGCACTTAAATCATATCGACAAATTTTGTTGTCATGGGTTTTTTACATCTCTAAGTTAAAAGCTGATCTGGAAGAACAGAACCAATTCCAATCCCAATCTAGTGGAAGTGCAAATTTTTATATACCGAAAAATAAAGTACTTAATGAAGAAAAAAATATTATAGTGATCAAATGGTTAAAAGCTGATCTGGAAGAACAGAACCAATTCCAATCCCAATCTAGTGGAAGTGCAAATTTTTATATACCGAAAAAATAAAGTACTTAATGAAGAAAAAATATTATAGTGATCAAATGGTTGAAAAATTTACCTCTATCAAGTTAAGAAATCTAGGGTTTGAATATTTCGTTGTGATGTCAACCATAACTAGGATGTTTTAAAATTTAATTGTTGTTAATCAGGTCTAGAACAAATGAAATTATAAAGACAAACAGAGGTTTTGAGTGCCACGCGCCCTTCATCTTTTTCTCTCTAGAATCTCTTTTGGTTTCTTCGTGTCGGTGACGGAGTATCTCTCCAGTGACGGCGTCACTGCCGTTGCCGTGAGCAAATCTCCGATGGTCTCGTTCTCTCGCGCTCATCTGGAGCCGGGTCATATCTAGCGAGATCGGAAGCTTTACTTTGGGTGGGCTTGGTTCGGTAGTGCGTGGTGGGAAGTCTTCTACGGCGGAGCTAGCGGAGGGTGATTCGGTCTCGTCGAAGTCCTCTGTGTCGTCAAGCTTAGGAGGCCGTCGGAGGACTGCGGCGAGCTAAAGCAGGCGCCGGAGACATGCGACGGACTGGATCTTTCGAAGACTCCGATGTCGTCAAGCTTAGGAGGTTGGGCGAGGTCACCGGCGAGCTAAGGTAGGCGCCGGAGTTTGGAGACGAATCCGGCTAGCAGCGGAAGCTGCGGTGGAAGTCGTGGTTGGAGTCGCAGCGAATCGAAGAGGTGAGTGAAATCGCTTGGTGAGGGTCTCACGGTGGAGGAGGAGCCGTCGGAGATAAAAGAGGTGGCCCTGTCGCCGTCGACGCCTGCTCCTGGCCTCCGAGATCGATCCAAGGTAAGCTCGAGGTAGATCTGAGGAAAAGAATTTCGACTGGTTCTGCAATCGACCGGAAAAGGAAGGCAAGGGTGTCTGGACACCACCAGGTTAGTCCGTGGAAGCCAGTCGCCGGAGCTCGGAAGGTCGGAGGCGCCGGCGTGGAAAAGCAAGGGTGAAGGGTTTGGGCCTAAAGAAGTTGCCCTCATCCGGTTTGATTTGGTTAATGTTGGTCTATAGGTTTTCCTTTGGTCAATTTTTTGGGTTCGATTGCTTCCGGTTTTCTGTTCGGTCTGTAACGGTTTATTTCCGATTTTGATCGGTTCGGCTTAATATATATATTAAAAAAAAAGAAATTATAAAGACAAGAAGTAAAAACACGAAGAATTTTACAAATACATCTTGTATGGGTACAAGTACAGAGTTATACCAATTAAATCCACTGAAAAATGTTTTGAATCTGAACTTAAAAGAAACTCCATTGAAAAGGAATACACACTTCATCCGATAGATTCGAAACCACACGAACTTTTAACCTTTTAATTCATAGCTTACACAAAATTGATAAGGCTCATCTCTTGAGTACACTTACTATTCAAATTAACTCTTCCGATACCAGTAAACCCTTATGTCCGTTAAAATGAGACAGACGGTCATATTGCTAGAATGTAAATATTATATAGAATGAGGTGATGACGTTTACAAGATGCATAACTCTAAAGCTTGGTTAATCCTTGGCAAAAAAGAAACTATAAACCTAATTAGACTAATAACCAGGCAACCAAGAAACTATAAACGTAATTATAGAAAATCGAGACATATACGTTAGGAATAAATTTTGGGCTCGCGATTAGAATGAAAGAAACAACCACGTTCGCAATTTCAAACGAAAAGGTCAAAAAAATCATGTGGTTGAAGTCGATCGATCGGGTAAAGTATGTACGTGTAGACATTACAGGGTATTATCTTAAAAAGGTATTGACAGTCAAGCGATAATGATTTTAAACTTTCCTATGGATTGAATCTCATTCAAAAGAATACACTACAAAGAGGATATTTCTAGGAATATAGGGGACTAGAAATACCATTAAGTGGATTACCACCAAACCAACAACAAAAAGGTTTAATATCAATTCTATTTATGTTAGACTTATAGAGTCCTTTTGTCGTTCTCTTACATTATAATTTATGATCACGATTAAATAAGAATCAAGGCAGCTGCTAACACCCTACCACCCAATGTGTTCTCTTATTGACATATCTCACATCACTAGAATTATTATATACACATTTAAGAGAAAGTGTTACGTTACGTGGTGGGTTTATCTTAATTTGAACATCAAAGATCATTTTTCATGAAATATCTTAGTCTTCACTGTATGAATTATAGAAATTAAATGCTATTTTGCCATATATATATATATATATATATATATATATATATATATATATATATATATATATATATATGTAATGGTAGGTTTACAGATGTGTTTGTGCTTAAAGGGTTTCTTTGATGTTTTTTTACATTCAAATTCTCACATGGAAGGAAAACTCATTGGTAACAGTGTAACACAACTAGCTGATCAAACTCAAAGATCCTTCTGTAAGTTTATTGAACTGGAGGATTCTTATTACTGAATGAACATCGTAGACTTTACAAATAAGAAAGATATGCTTGATATGCAAGAGATATAAACTTGATATGCAAGAATGCGAACTTGATAGCTAAGGAAATCTAGAATGTTTCTATAAACTTAATTAGGTTTACCTAATCCAAATTCGAATAACATGCAATATAAACATTCTCGTTATAATGACCAAGCCAGGTTATTGTTTTGTTGAGATGCTTCCAAACCGTGTCCACATCGGATTTAAATCTGGTAGGAGGCCTAATAAGAAATATCAAGGATTCTAACTTGAGATCCTTCCAAACCATCCTTCAGATCGTGTTTATGTTTGCAGATTATTGGCTGCTGAAGGAGGTTCCATCAAATTCGGTTATTGATAGGGTCGAGTTTTGATCTTATTCTACTGCAAGTGCACAGTTAATGCAATTATAGTATATAGGGTATCGAATCCACAGAGACTCTAGACTCTTGTGATAGATTATAGAATTCCAGGTTAAGCTAGGTAGAAGCGGTAGAAAGTAGTAAATCAAAATAGAAAGCAAGTAAACGGTTTGTAAATCAGAAGGCGAAGACGTCAGGTTAAGGAATTTCTCAGGAAATCAGGAACACAGGCTAATCAATAAGTCGGGATCTAATTAAGAACTGTTCTAAAACTAGAATCACGGAAGTATAAGAAGCCAACTTTCGTTGTGAATCCTATCTATGTCTAAAAAACTAGCAAGCCAACTTTCGTTGCGAATCCTAGAGTTCTAAACAAGCATTAATCTCAGGTTCTTTCGTTCACAATTCTCCTAAACCAAATGTCTTTGCGAGTAGATCAAATTGCTCATCTAGGTTCTTTTTAACTAATTAACCAATTGTCGTTGTGGAAATCAACCTAACATCATAAATATGGGTAGCTACTTCAGATTAAGCATTAAGAATAACCCTAGATGAAGAACTAACATATATGAATACCTACATATCGATTAACCTATAATTCCATGAAATCCCTTGTGAGAATCCCTAAACCTAACTGGTAAACTACTCAGACATGATCATCGAAACAGAAGACATCATGAATAGAAAACCAAATATCATATAATAAAATAAAGAACTGGGGTTCGAAATCCTCTCTCTTTCAAGAACAAGATCAGCCTCTAACTCTCTCTGAATGTAAAATAAAGCATAGCCTAAACAATGTCTTAAAAACCCTAATATAATGATCTAATCACGGCCGGGGCTTCTTTGTAATTATGAGAAACTTCTGGACTTTGTTGCAAATTCCAAACTTCTTATTAAATCGCCGAGATATGCCTTCTACGCACGTGTGTCTATCGATGCACATGTTGTGTCGATCGACACAAGTCTGTGAAATCGACAGTGAACTCTATCTCTCGGCCAAATGCTCCAAATAGCTCCAGAATGCGCCATAGTCTCCAAATCCGCTCCAAACGTGTCTAGATCTGAAAACATAGATAATAGGACTCCAAAATATAATAAAGGACTCGATAAATAAAACATATACCATGGTTAAAAACCCTAAAATCCATGGTATATCAACTCTCCCACACTTAGCCTTTGCTTGCCCTCAAGCAAAACAGAGAACTAAAACATGGTGAAGAGGTTTGAAAACTTTCAGAAACTCTTTTCATCCTGGAAGCAACAACACTCAGATTCCCCTTAGTAAGCCACTGAAAGAATCACCTGCAAGACATCAAGACCAACATATACTTCCCCCACATTTAGCAACTGTCATGAGTAAACTCCACAATCAATCCAAAGTAATTCAAATTCACCCTACTGGCTTTTATAAGCTATTAAGTGCGGTCTCACCTAAGGATTATCGATCAAAGGGCACATGGATTCTTACTCTGTTAGCTCTAGACCACCATACTATCTTTTTCTGGTTCCTTTCTTCTCTTTTTCCTTCCTTAGCATTCTGATTTTTCCCCATTGGGTATCATTTTTTTTATCAGTGCTCTTCCCGTTAAGGGGTGTACTTTGGACACATTCCATGAATGCACAAGAGGCAATAGTGTTTGCTACCACTCATGTGACCACTTCGGAGCTACTAGCTCATCCTCAGTTTATTATATATATATATTTTTTTTTACTTTATGGAAGGGGAGAAGGGAACCTTACTTGGACATGTTTACAAGCTATGTCAGAACTAACAGAGGAGTCCGACTCAAGGTATACCAAGCCCTTAGGTGAGAAAATTAAGTCAGGTTTACAAAGGTGAAGTCAGTAAAGGATCCTCTGAATACCTGAATTGATATGGGTGTCCTCAGTAGGCTGATCCGCATTGGGTTTTCTAATAGTCATAGACTGTCCTGCAAGCTCATCCCAATGGTCACTTAAGTTCTTGCAAGTGTTGTTAACTTCTCAAAAATTCACTGTTTCTTACTTAAACCGTTTTGACTTAATAAAACAAATTTTTGAAAGCAGGACTGACTCTAAGAAAACAAAAGCGTGCGTCAGTAGCTACCTCCCCCACACTTGAACTACATTGTCCCCAGTGTAAGAAAAGCATGAGCTCGGTGAAAGAATAATCAAATTGAAAAACAATCCGAAAACTTGCACAATACTTACTTGTTGTCGCCCTGCGCCGATCGATGCCACAAGGGCGTCGATCGATGCAAGACGAATATGCTCGCGGTTATTTAAATAACCGGTGTATGAACCACAATCGAATCGGCTAACCAGAAATTGCAACTGCGTCGACCGATGCACTCATTGTGTCGATCGATTCAGTGCGATTTTTACATGTTTCCCTCGGCTTTGAACACACAAAAGCAGAAAATCAAAAACACCAAATCAAAAAAACGAAAAATGAAAACAAAAACAAACCTAACAGTGGGTTGCCTCCCACTCAGCGCTTGTTTAAAGTCAATAGCTTGACTATGGGATAGGAGATCGGACTTATGGCGGATTCAACAGAGACTTGGAGTGTCTATGTGAATGTCTCTTCATCCAAGGTGGCGTATAAGCATTCAGGTCATGAGATCTCCCAAGGAACAAAGGAGTAGAACCAAGGTGGGAGCGAAGCTTGGGTGGGATTCTGCGTTTTCCTGCATTCAAAACTGAGGGATTAGGAGGTTTAAGTTTAGAAGCTTTATGCCTTACCTTTGGTGAAAATGAGATGTCTGGAGCTTTCTGCTTATGAGCAGTTGCAGGCACTGAAGATGTTAGAGCAAGTTCAGAATGAACTGCCATCTTCTCCTCTCCAATTTGAACCTCTGGTTCCACCTCAACACTGAAGCTCTGTCCATCAATGGTGGCTCTCTGCTTCCTGTCCATCTTGAACTGCAATAGCTTATCTCCCAGTTGGAGATCAATCAGACCACGTCTCACATCTATCATAGCTCCTGCAGTAGCTAAAAATGATCTTCCAAGCAGCAAAGGATCATTTGGCTCAACATTGTACTTCAGCACTACAAAGTCTGTTGGAATTAAGTAGTTTCCAACTCTGATAGGTACATCCTCAAGAACACCTTCAGGGTACCTCTTTGATAGATCAGCTAGGATAAGCGAGATCCTAGTAGGCTGAAATTCCATAAGTCCTAATCTCTTAGCCACAGAGTATGGCATGAGATTCACACCAGACCCTAAATCACACATAGAATGCTTGAATCGGCCCTTAGAGATGGAACATTCAAGAACAAAGACTCTTGGGTTTGGAAGCTTCTCTGAAATCTGAATCAGCTGCTTTTCCATCACTTTCATGCAATTAGCTTCGTATAGCTCCTGTTTGGACAGCTTAGGAGGTTTAGAATGTGGTAATTGAGGCTCAAAGACTCGCTCTGAGACTGTTGCAGAGTTCTGGTCCCGTCTGTGATCTGTGTCGATCGATGCACGTTGTGTGTCGATCGACACAAGGCATTTCGAGCAATTTCATCAGACGTGTCAGGACTGTGTCGATCGATGCAAGAGTTGTGCTGATCGATGCTTGTCTCAGACATACATAATTCATCCAGAAAATCCGAGATTATGCTCTCTTCTTCTCCTAGCAAGTAAATCCCATCTCTTGTGATCACAGCGTTAACGTATTGCTTCTGTTCAGCTTTTACAGCTTCATTCTGTCTCTGTATTGCTCCAGCTGTTTGTTGAATTTTGTTATCTAGCTCCCTCACATGTGTTCTCAAAGATTCAAACTTCCTGTTCAGATTTCATACAATGCATCTATCTTTGAGCTTAAAGACACATCGATCTGTTGTTGTCCCTCAAGAAACTGCTCCATCATTGTTTCCAATCTGCTATTATGCGTAGGTGCAGGCGGTGCTTGGTAAGAAGAAACACCATAGTTCCTTGAGAAGGAGTTACCATGTTGATGGAAGGGTTCCTGGAAAGCAGATTTCTGACTGTAGAATCCATTCCCATCAGCGTAGTCAATAGCTTCTTGCGCATACATTCCAAGTAGAAGACTATGTAGAGAGTCAACTTTGTTCTTCAGCCCAGCTATCTGTGAACTGTCAATCCCTGAGCTGAAAATATCATTCCGACACATCGTCCTTACGGATCTCTTAGTCTTCTTGGTGAATCCGCGAAATGTGTCGACCGATGCAAGGAGAGCGTCGATCGATGCAATGCGAAATCTATGTCGATCGACACACAGGACCGTGTCGATCGATGCAAGCCGATTCTGTCAAACCTGGCCTGCAAAACAGAGAAAAACAGAAAAATAAATCAGTAAAACAAAAAAAAACGAAAAACCTAGTCTAAACCCTAAGTTCAAATCTATCGAAGACTCAAAAGAGTCCCCGACAATGGCACCAAAAACTTGATAGGGTCGAGTTTTAATCCTATTCTATTGCAAGTGCACAGTTAATGCAATTATAGTATATAGGGTATCGAATCCACAGAGACTCTAGACTCTTGCGATAGATTATAGAATTTCAGGTTAAGCTAGGTAGAAGCGGTAGAAAGCAGTAAATCAAAATAGAAAGCAAGTAAACGGTTTGTAAATCAGAAGGCGAAGGCGCCAGGTCAAGGAAGTTCTCAGGAAATGAGGAACACAGGCTAATCAATCAATCAAGATCTAATTAAGAACTGTTCTAGAACTAGAATCACAGAAGTATAAGAAGCCAACTTTTGTTGTGAATCCTATCTATGTCTAACAACCTAGCAAGCCAACTTTCGTTGCGAATCCTAGAGTTCTAAACAAGCATTAATTTCAAGTTCTTTCGTTCACAATTCTCCTAAACCAAATTTCTTTGTGAGTAGATCAAATTGCTCATCTAGGTTCTTTCTAGCTAATTAACCAACTGTCGTTGTGGAAATCAACCTAACATCATAAATCTGGGTAGCTACTTCAGATTAAGCATTAAGAATAACCCTAGATGAAGAACTAACAGATATGAATCCCTACAGATCGATTAACCTATAATTCCATGAAATCCCTTGTGAGAATCCCTAAACCTAACTGGTAAACTACTCAGACATGATCATCGAAACAGAAGACATCATGAATAGAAAACCAAATAGCATATAATAAAATAAAGAACTGGGGTTCGAAATCCTCTCTCTTTCAAGAACAAGATCAGCCCCTAACTCTCTCTGAATGTAAAATAAAGTGTAGCCTAAACAATGGCTTAAAAACCTAATAAAATGATCTAATCATGGCTGGGGCTTCTTTGTAATTATGAGAAACTTCTGGGCTTTGTTGCAAATTCCAAACTTCTTATTAAATCGCTGAGATATGCCTTCTACGCATGTGTGTCGATCGATGCACATGTTGTGTCGATCGACACAAGTCTGTGAAATCGACAGTGAACTCTATCTCTCGACCAAATGCTCCAAATAGCTCCAGAATGCGCCATAATCTCCAAATCCGCTCCAAACGTGTCTAGACCTGAAAACATAGATAATAGGACTCCAAAACATAATAAAAAACTCGATAAAAAAGACATATACCATGGTTAAAAACCTAAAATTCATGGTATATCAGTTACATGGTTCCATTTGAGAGGATGCGAACTAAGATTTTTCCGCACCATTCCCACATCGGTTTTGTTTTCTGTCCAAATATTGGTTACAAACTTACAACTTGCCAGGTTATTCGATAAAAAAAAAAAAACCAATAGTTATTTTTTTTTTTTAACGCTGAGTATTATTAAGAGCCCCCAGATGAGCAAAATCAAAATGGTTCCAAGCTAAAGTCTTGTTAACGAACAGAGAGGGAGACGACAATGGGGAGAGAGATACCAATAGGTACAAAGGAAATAAAGATAGTGCAGTTATCAGAGCAGGCGGGCCTCCAGCCATTGATGTTGGCAGTTGTGAGGTAGAGGGCAAAGGGCCTCATGTTCAGCGCCTCATGATCTAGGATACTCCGGGTGTGTTGCTTCTGCATCTGTGATGTGTTTTAACCATCTTGGGCCACCTTTTGATATATATGATTGATTGCAAAACGTCTCCGACGTAACACTCGACGCAATCTTGTGAGCAACGACATTACGGTCAAAGTTAACATAGTCCATGCTCCATTGTTGTATCTTGGTCAGGTAGTGGTGAATGGACGAGGTATAGGACATGTACTTCGGATCAGGGAGCGGGGATAGCAGGATATCACGGGCACCCCTGAAGCTGGATTCGAAGATGATTCTTGTGAACTTCATTGTAGCTAGACTTTCTACTGCCCATAGCACGGCTAGCACTTCGCATTCTGCCCATGAATGTACATTAGAGAAAGCTCTGCGGCCATGAGCCACAACAGCTCCTCCGTTGTCTCTGAGTATCCATGAAGCGCCACAATTACGATGATTGTTTATCCATGACGCCCCTATGTTGCATTTCAACATGCCAGGGGGAGGCTTCTGCCATGGGCTGGTACGAGATGCAGGTGGTTGGGAGCTCGGTCTTGCCTTGTTGGGCTTATTGATCGAGAACCATTCCTCTGCGTCATCACGAGCCAACCGCAATACTGCTTCCGTGCTCAGTCTGCTCTTTTCGAAGACCAATTCATTCCTTGCTTTCCAGATGTGCCACAGCACCCAAGGTAGAGCTTTAGTTGTTTCTCTAGCATGTCCTGTCTTTTTTAGCTGTGAAAGTATCAAGTAAATGTTGAGAAAGACAGAATTATTGGAGAATCCTGCATTCGGTAGTGCAAATTCTGCTTTGATCCATACTTCCTTTGCAAAGTCGCAGAGAAAGAGTAAATGGTTGATACTTTCAGAAGCTTGACCACACATTGGGCACGTTGAGTCAATCTGTATTCCTCTAGACTGCAGTCGCTCCTTGACTGCGAGTGCACCAGACAGTACCTTCCAGAAGAAATGTTTGACCCTAGGGGAAGCTTCTATTTTCCATATTGCACTCCACACCTGTTTTTCCAGCGGAGGCAGAGTACCTTGAGAGGGAGAAGCTTGGTCCGCAATAGTGCCCAGAAGAAGATAGCCGCTTCTTGTGGTGTATTCATTTGATTTGGTGAAGCCCCATACATCCTTGTCTGAGGTATGAACATTCGGGTTGATTGTGAGGATTTTTCCGGCATCAGCATCTGTAAAGGTTTGATATACCTTCCGAACGTCCCAGTAGTTGGTGTGCGGGATGATTAGATCAGCCACAGTAAGAGTGAGATCAATGACATTACCATCACGGTACATTGGCCTGCGAGGCAAGGGGTCCGCGATCCAGTTGCAATTCCAAACATTTGAGTCCAAGCCATTGCCTATGCTACGAATAAGCCCTTGTTTCAGGAGATCTCTTCCATGTAGGATGCTTCTCCATGCATAGGAAGGTCTTGTTCCTGCGCTACAATCCAAGAAAGTTCCATTAGGGAAATAACGAGCTTTGAGAATTCTTGAGACGAGAGAGTCGGGGTTGTTCCAGATCCTCCATGCTTGCTTCCCCAAAAGGGCTTGGTTGAATCTACTGATCTCTTGAAAACCTAGGCCTCCATCCTCTTTGTTTTTACACAGTTTTTTCCAAGCAACCCACGGGATCTTTTTCCGATTGTTACCACTGCTCCACCAGAACTCTGTCATAGCACTAGTTAGCTTATCACACAAGTCTTTAGGAAGCTTAAAGACTGACATAGCATAGATGGGTAGGGCGAGGCATATGGATTTGAGAAGAATTTCTTTTCCGCCTTGAGATAGAGCTTTTGAGAACCATCCTTTTAAACGTCCTTGTAGCTTTTCTCGAATGAAGTCCAGCAGCTCTCGTTTAGATCCTTTGAAGCATTCCGGCAGGCCAAGGTAAGATCCATCTCCTCCTTCCTTATCAATCTTCAATATACGCTTTACCTCATTTTTGGTGTGGTCTGGGATTTTTGACCCGAAGATAATGGACGACTTCTGAACATTTATAACTTGTCCGGAAGCATCTCCATATTGCTTGAGGCAGTCCATCAGAACCGTGCTCTCAGCAGAATTGGCACGACACATTAGCAGGCTATCGTCCGCAAATAGTAGGTGGTGAACCGGTGGGGCTGATGGGGTCAGCTTGATGCCGTGTAGATGCTCTTTATGCTCAGCATTATTGAGTGAATGCACCAAGGCTTCTGCACAAAGGATAAACAGAAACGGAGACAGGGGGTCTCCTTGTCTAATTCCCCTCTCCGGCTTAATAAATCCATGTGATCTTCCATTAAGCAAAACCGAGTATGAAACAGAATTGACGCAAGACATGATCCACCGTATCCATACTCTTTCAAAGTTCATCTTTTCCATGAGTGTTTCTAGGAAGCACCATTCAACTCGGTCGTAAGCTTTAGACATGTCCGTTTTAACTGCCATGAAAGTATCTGCTACCTTGTCTCTTGTTCTCAATCCGTGGACTAGTTCATGGGCCACAATGACATTATCCGTAATCAAACGACCAGCAACGAAAGCTCCTTGTGTATCTGAAACAATATGGGGCAGGATTGTCTTTAATCTCCCACAAAGGATTTTGGATATGATCTTGTAGTGTACCGAACAGAGACTGATAGGCCGCATGTCCTTCATTTCAGAGGGATTATGAGTCTTTGGGAGTAGACATAACTGAGTGTGATTCCACCCCGCGGGTAGTACACCCGTAGCAAAGAAGCTGTGGATCTCCTCAGTCACTTTAGGCCCCACAATGTGCCAAAACTTCTTGTAAAAAACCCCTGTGAGTCCATCTTCGCCCGGCGCACTGCTCCCTTTTACACTGAAAGCTGCAGATTTTATCTCTTCATCCGTGATTCTGGAGGTCAGTTGGGAGTTCATAGTTGATGTTACCCTACCTTGGAAATTCTCAAAGAGCTGTTCCATTGCGTAAGGGTTCGAGCTCATAAACAGATCCCTGTAATAATCTACAGCAATCTCTCCTTTCTCACCTTCAGAGTATTTCTCGATCCCATCTCTGTTCTTAAGCATGATAACTCTGTTTTGAGCCTTTCTCCCTTTCACGCAGTTATGAAAGAACGTGGTGTTTCTATCACCAGATTTAATCCTTTGCTCTTTGTACCTTTGCTTCCAATACTGTTCTTCTTCTTTATAAGCCGTTGCTAGATCCAGCTTAACTCTTCTCAGCGTCTCTTGGTTGGGATGCAGCTTCGACACTTCCGCCTCAAGAGCCTGTTTGTAGCGAGCTATTTTATCTCTCGAATTGAGGTCGGCTGAGCGCTTCCACTTAGAGAGTGCTTTACGGCAGTGAGAGATTCTGTCCATGCAACTGAGGTGAGTACGAGAATCGTTCCCATTCCAACCATGTTCTACAACTTTGTCAATGCCCGGTTTGTTGATCATTCTTTTGTCAAAATAGAACCGGCCCCTTCCTTGTGCTTCTGGCTCATATGCAAAGCTGACAATGATAGGTCGGTGATCCGACGCCCACATGTCAAAGTATTCAGTTTGAGAACGAGGGAACAGATTGAACCATTCGTCGTTTCCAAAGCTTCGATCTAGACGACACTGAACCCAAACTTTTTCACGCAAACCTCCCCATGACATACTATTACCAATGCTTCTGATTTCTCTTATTTTACAGCTTGCTGCCATGTTTCTGAAGCTCCAGAATGTTGATTCAAGTCTGGTAGCTCCCCCTTTCTTTTCCTCATTACACATTAATTCATTGAAATCACCCAATAAGATCCAAGCGTCATCTCTGGACAGCCCAATATTGGCTAATTGGTCCCAAACTGCTTGGCGCTGGTTGCGTACTGGGTCTCCGTATACGCAGGACAGGAAAAAGACAATGGAACCCAAATTCACTTGTAAATCAATAACTCTTTTATTCATCGAAAGTACATCCACAATAAGACATTTCTTCCACATCACAGCTAGCCCACCACTCAAACCAATTGGCTCTACTGTGATTAACTCATCATACCCCAAACTAACTTTTAAAGACTCCATATAACTAAGTTTTTGTTTCGTCTCCATGAGAAACAGAAGGTCCGGAAAGAACTTCCTGCGAAGCTCCCGGAGATGTTGAACTGTCTCGGTGTTTCCCAAACCTTGACAGTTCCAGCTCAAGATGCTCATTTGGTTGGCAGCGGCTTCAATACGGAAGCCACCGTCTTGTCTTGGTGTTTGTTGGAACGTTTCGAAGCTTCGCAGTTGGTAGATTCAGCCTTGCGCTTGGGAGCTACTTCACCTGCGATTGAGGTAGCTGAGCTCTTGATGAACTTGTTTGTTGCATTTGAGCCTTGTCCCAGCCTGCGTTTCCATGCAGTAGGCCTGTTGCGCCTTTTATTTTGATCACGGGAGGATCCAGGCGTGTGGCTCTCCTCAGTTGCACCAATATGAAACACTGTCGGACTTTTAGTCAGCATAGGGGAGGAGAAGCTTTGGTCGGAGAATTCTGGTAATGCACCAGTGTCGCCAAGATGTTGAGGAGCCGAATATGCATGGTGCTGAGTTCTGAGATTGATTGATTTCAGCAAGTTTGATTCCTTATCATAGCCAAATACCATGCCTTGTTCCTTGTTGATGTTCGGAGTGAAGACAGGAATTGCTTTACGCCGAGTTTCTTCATCTTCAGCGATGGACTGTCGCACACGTTGGATACGAGCTAAGCGCTCTGTTTCGTTGGAATGCGAGATGTACATCATTGCCATCTTCTGTTCTTGCGGTGAAAGCTCAGGAAAGAGTGGGGCAAATCCAGGTGGAACATCAAGATGAATAGCTTCTTTAGCCTTCTCTTTAAGGAGCAGTCCTCCCGAAATTCCTCCCTTTGTTTGTTGAGGGTCTGGTTTACGGGGACCAGAGCCATTTGAGTCCTTCAACAATGGACAATTGGATCTATCATGTGTGAGGCGGAAGCAGTAATAGCATTTCTTCCTTAGTTTCTCGAACTCATAGGATATCATCACCGATTCACCTGTTGGGAGGTCCATCTTCTTCTCGTCTCTAGCCGGTTTGTTGATGTCGAGCATGACCTTGGCTCGGATAAAGTCAGTCTTTTGAGAAGCCTTCGGGTCATAGGCGATTTCAATCACTTCCCCAGCACCACGAGCAAGGGCATACATCGTCTCCATGGTATAGAAGCTGCGTGGTATGTTTCGGATCCTGACCCAGACTTCAAACTTGGTAAGGAAATCGTCTGGTGGTGAGTCCGTCCAACGCTCCAGGAGCATTGTCCAGTTACTGAACGAGCATGGGCGTTCATTCAAGACTGTTAGGAGGTCCTCTTCTCGCTTAAAGATGAATTGAAACTTGTCTCGTGACAGCGCGATCCCCCGAACCCTGTCATAAACCCTCCAGTGTTCTGGCATCTTTTCGATCATCCTCGACATTGACTGCGCATCCGGGTTGAGGAGTCGGCCTAACAGGCTCATGTTATTCTCTTCGTAGACTTTGAACTTAGGATCGTCGGGGATGATGATAGGTTCATCATCTTCAATTGACATAGATCGCATAGCTTGGTGGAGGAGGTCCGACATGTTTTCCGGCGGAGAAGCAAAAGTTGCAGGCCAGAACCGTCGTAAGAAATTCTTTTTGGGAAGGTAGTCAATTGGCGTGATAGGTGGGAGGTAATTAAAGGCCCGAGATTTTTTCACAGAGTTATGGAAACTCACCATAACTTGATATTTCGAGAATCAAAGGGGATTTGAAAAGGAAGGAGATTGGCGTGATCGAAGCTGGATGGTACCAGAAAAGGAAAGGGAGGAAGAGGGAAATTTGCAGAAAATTTGTGATTTACCGTTGCAGTTAATGCCGGCTGGATTTGCTCTACTCAAAAGTGAGAGAGGAGACGAAATAAGGAAAGGCCAAACCCTCTAGTACGATTAGAAGGGGCTAAGCTAAAAAAGAAGGAAAACGAGTATTGATCATTTGATTCGGGACCAATAGTTATTTAACACAATCTTATTGTTAGAAAGCTTTTATAACACTATAATTCATTATTTTAGTACATATTATGAAAATTATTACATTCATGATGTACAAACGGACAATAAACATTCAAGTCTTACGTTTTTACATACACCACGCTGGAGATATTTTGTAAATTTGTTTTCATTAATCTGCATAAACGATAATAAATTGCAATTTTTAAAATTCGAATCTTATATTTTTTAGTGTATAAGTATTAATGAACTTTTAATCAAACCATTAAATCAATGGACTTCCATTATTATTAAAAAAAGCTACTAGTGAAAACCAATGAAAACTTTGTGATTTCAAAAATTAGCACGCTTGACATATATTATTGAGTTCGTTTATTCATTACTCCATACCTTCATTAATCTATACTAGTAATAAAGAATAAAAAGGTGCGTGTCATAAGAATCGATTTTGAATCTGCTAGGGGTGATTCTAACTCTACTGCTTCACTGGCATGACGATGTATGATGTAACCATTTATTTTAATAAATTTGAGCCTCTAAAGCTTTTCAAATTGGGTAATGCAAGTACGCGTTCTAGGTAATATAAATTTGAGATGGCTTTATGCCAAGTGGAAAGAAAAAAAATAGTAACGATGCTCAATGGATCAAAATACATATAATATTATAAAAAAACATTCTAACTTCAGCTATAAATACCCTATTATACTTCTCATCTATCTTCACATATCTTTTGTAACACTAATCTATATATTTTCCCAAATCACTTGTTAAAAACTGTCTTAATTACATGAATATGAAGAAATCTAACGTTTTGATTCTTCTGCTTGTTCAAGTCATTGTCCTTTTGCCTCTCCTTTGTTTATCTGATGGCTTTGTTAGCTCTAGAGCTACTTATTATGGCAGCCCCGATTGCAAAGCAAATCCTCGTACGTATATTTTTGAATCTATTTTTCTTATATATTTTAATTAGTACCTTATTTATTTCATTTTTATAGTATTGTGTAGCATGAATGGAATTAAAAGCTACATTAAAAGGAACAACTCAAATAGACAATATCATTATCAAGCTTAATTTTTAATGTATCATTTACGTATGGGTATATATCCAAACAGTTGATATATATATATATATAAGTCTCCGATCCGTGTCTTTGATTCGAGTATGACATTACATTTAGTATTTAATTTTTGTCAAGAATCCTTTGGTAAAAACAAAGATTTACTGATGAGAACATTAATAAATAATACTGATAATGCAGGAGGGCATTGTGGGTATGGAGAATTTGGAAGAGATATTAATAATGGTGAAGTGAGTGCTGTTTCATCGCGACTATGGAACAATGGAGCTGGCTGTGGTGCTTGTTACCAGGTTTTTATATATTATCTTATCTAATATTTCACCAATAACGACAGTTTACATATATATCATGTCATTAGAGTATCATTAATACTAAACTAATATAATTAATTATAAAAAGGTGAGATGCAAAATACCTCCACACTGCAGTGAGGAAGGAGTATACGTAGTGGCTACGGACTCCGGAGAAGGAGATGGTACTGACTTCATCTTTAGCCCTAAGGCGTACGGACGTATGGCACGACCGGGCACCGAGAGTCAGCTCTACTCTTTCGGTGTGGTCGACGTTGAGTACCAGAGAGTCCCTTGTCGGTACGGAGGTTACAATCTGGTGTATAAGATACATGAGAAAAGCTATAATCCTCATTATCTTGCCATCCTTATCTTGTACGTTGGTGGTGTCAACGACATCCTCGCCGTTGAATTCTGGCAGGTAAATTTATCAAAGACTTTTTAACAAACAAAATATATGGTTTTGAGGATGTTTTGATCTATAGTTCCATTCCATGACTTCTTTTAGCTCTCGTTCGTTTCAGTACTTCTCTAAGCTTTAATTAAAAATGCAATTCCAAAATAATTTTATCAACAAAAAAAATTATGAAATAAAGAAAAAAACGATGTTCAAAATATGCAAAGAAAAATTTATTAAATAGAAGTTTATGCAAATCTCATTAATAGCACAAAAAACATGACTTGTCAAAAATATAGCATCAAGGAAGAAAAATCATAAAAATAGCACAAAAACATGTTTTGTCACTAAATTAGCCCTAACCCTAAATCTTAAATACTAAACCCTAAACCCTAATTACTAAACCCTAATCTTGAATAATAAATCCTAAACCCTAAATACTAAACCCTAAACCCTAAATAATAAACCCTAAACCCTAAATAATTAACCATAAACCCTAAATTATATAATGCTATAAAAGTCTTTGTAATTAAAATAATGCTAAAAATGTGAATTATTTTCCTTGGTGCTATATTTATGATAAGGTATGTTTTTTGTGCTATTTTATGACTTATATTCCCCAATTTCACAAAACATATCTAAACATACAAAACTTTTATTTTGAACTTTTTATCTAGCAACTTTAAAATTATTCCACAACCTAATTTTATTTTCCCCATTGCTCATTACTCAAATGTTACCAATGAAACCTTATTCTATAATCCTCATCGTTAAGACAACCTATATTCCTAAAAAATATATAGTTGTAAGCAAAATTGTTTTGATGTTTTACGAGTAAAATTTGAACATTAATATATGATTCAGGAGGATTGCAAAGAGTGGGTACGTATGAGAAGAGTGTTTGGAGCAGTTCACGATTTTCAGAATCCACCAAGAGGCACTCTCTCTTTGAGGTTTTTAGTCTACGGAAGCGCCGGAATCAATTGGGTCGAATCTCCGAACGCGATTCCCGCCGATTGGACTGCCGGAGCCACCTACAACTCCAACATTCTACTTACTTAGATTCCCTTTTTCTTCTCTGTCTTTACATATATAGCGTCTCTATGTAATGGCTACTATATGCATATTTAAATAATGCCCTTTAAAAAGGATAATCATCGTAGATTCACCGTGTCTAGCCAAGAAGATTGTAATGATTTGTAAGGTGTTGCTTAGTGGAATAATTAAATAATGATAAAACTTAACTAAAATTTTCGTATGCTCTTTTCATCATATACATCAGCAGTGGCAGAACCGCAATAATTACTCATAGGGGTCATAATAATTTTTATCACAAATATGCGAAAAAATATTAAAAATAATAAAATGGCATCACCAATATACAGCTTAACAATATATTTTATGCTTATATATTTTCTGAAATTGTTTTATCACTGTTTAGTTTTTCATAATATCAAATATTTTAGAAATAACCTAAAAATATATAAACTCTTAAATGTTATATTAGTGAAATAAATTAGATAATGATCAATTAAAATATAAAAGGAGCTAGAAAATGAAAAGCAAACTAACAAATAGAAATAGTTATGTTTAATTCATTTTAGTACATTATTTTTGGTTTTATATTTATTGGTGATAAGTCTTATTAGACTTATATGTTTAGAATTTAATATACTTATTATATTACACTTGATTTTTTTGGCAGAGAAAGAGACGACACTTAAACTAAAATTTGATAAGGGTCAATATTTTTTGTCTCCTAAACTTTTATTATTAAACCAAAAGATACAAAATCATTATAGAATTTTGGAAACAAATTATTATATAAATAGATATATGTGTCATATGTTAAAAACAGTTAAAAATGTTTTTAATTGAAGTTTTATTCGCAAATTGATTATAAAAAAATAAACAAGAAAATATGTGATGGGGTGATATACCATGGATTTTACCGGTTTTAACCATGGTATATGTCTTATTTATCGAGTCTTTTACTATGTTTTAGAGTGTTTATTAGGTACAAGCACATTTGGAGCATATTTGGTGATTATAGCACTTTCTGGAGCTATTTGGAGTATTTGGCCGAGAGTTAGACTTCACTGTCGATATTTCAGAGATGCGTCGATCGTTGCACTCTTGGCATCGATCGTTGCATATGCGAGATGGGCCAAGACGACGGTTTAATGAAGAATGCTGATTTTGCAGAAAAGCCCAGATATTTACACAGAAGCCCAAAACGTGTTTTAGCTATTATATAAGGGTTTTTAAGCCATTGTTTAGGCTACGCTTTACTTTAGTTTTATTTTATTTCAGAGAGCCTTAGGGGCTGATCTGGTTCTCGAGAGAGACTGGATTTCGAACCCCTGTTGATTATTCTGTTTTATGATATTTGGTTTTCTACTTATGATATCTTCTGTTTCGATGAACATGTCTGAGTAGTTTACCTGTTAGGTTGAAGGATTCTCATTAGGGATTTGAAGGAATGTTAGATTAATTAATTAAGATTCATCATCTAGTTCTTCATCTAATCTGTTCTTAATGCTTGATCTAAACTGGCCATTTAGATTACTGATTTTAGGTTGATTCTCACAACGAGAGTTGGTTTATTTAACTAGATCTGATTTAGATGAGCAATTTGTCTATTCGCAAAGAGATTTGGTTTAGAGAAATTGTGAACGAACGAACTTAGAATTAATGCATGTTTAGAACTCTAGAATTCGCAAAGAGATTTGGTCTGCTAGGTTGTTAAACATAGATAATTATCGCAGCGAGAGCTGGTTAGTTTTACCTTCGTGATTCTAGTTCAAGAACAATATAGATTGAATCTGATTGATTATTCATCTGATTTCCTGATTTCCTGAGAACTCCTGAAACCTAACGCTTCGCTTCCTTGCTTACAAACTCGCCTGATTTACTTTTCTGCTTCGCTATTTAGTTTCTCATCATATTTACTTTCTCCTAGTTTAATCTTTTTTGTTCTTAATCTATCGTTGACCGGAGTCCCTGTGGATTCGATAACCCTATATACTACATTGACTATACTGTGCACTTGCAGTTTTAGAATAGGGTAAAACTTAGAACCTATCAAGTTTTTGGCGCCGTTGCCGGGGACTCTTTTGAGTCCTCGATAGATTTGAACTTAGGGTTTAGACTAGGATTTTCGTTTTTAATTTTTGCTACTAATTTTTTTCTTTTTTTTTCTTTTTCTGTTCTTGCGTTTCAGGTACGCCTGAATCGCCCTGCAACGATCGACACGGTCCTGTGTGTCGATCGTCACATCATCGCGCTTGCATCGATCGACGCTTCTCCTGCATCGATCGACACATATCGTAAGGAAGATGTGTGATTTCTTCAGTCCAGGGATTAACAGATCACAGATAGCTGGGTTGAAGAGTAAACTCGACTATCTGCACAGTCTTATACTTGAAAAGTATGGGCAAGAACCTCCTGCAGCCACTGCTTTTGAGACTATGATGGAAACTAAGATGAAGCAGTTACTGGAAAGACAGGAAGAGGAGAGGAACTACATAAATGGTTCTGGGTTTCAAGGAAACAGGTATGGAGATCAGCAAGGTGACTCCTATCAAAAGACTTATGGATCACCATCCTATCAGGCACATCCTCCAGCTAATGCTTATAAGAGCAAGATGGAATCCATGATGGAGCAGCTGCTAGAGGATCAGACCAAGTTTGCTGTAGACTTCGACAGGAAGCTTGAAGTTATACATGAAAATCTGAATGGAAAGCTTGAATACTTAAGCACACATATGAAGAAGCTGGATGTTAAAATCCAACAGGCATCTCAAGCAATTCAAAGGCATAATGAAGCTGGGAAAGCTGAACAGTACAGATCCATCAAAGTTGTGACCTTAAGGGATGAGATTGAGTTGCTAGGTGAAGAAGAGAGCATAATCTCGGATTTTCTGGATGAATATTGTCTGCCTGATACATGCATCGATCGACACCCTCTTAGTGTCGATCGACCCGCCGTTCTGACGGCAATTTCGAGTTCTTTCGAGAAACAGAATCGCTTTGCATCGATCGACACACATCATGCAACGATCGACACAAAACGCAGACGTGACCAGAAACCTGCAACAGTGCCAGAAGGAGTGTATAAGCCCCCAGTGCCATATCCTAAGGTTCCTAAACCTTCCAAACAAGAGCTAGAAGTGGCTAACTGCATGAAAATGATGGATATGAAGCAGAAAGCCACCATTGATAGACATATCTTCAGTGTTGAGAAGAAACCAGAGGTTCCAATTGAAGAGAAGAAGATGGCGGTTCCTCTTGAACCTGCTCTAACATCTTCAGTGCCTACAACTGCTCTTACACAGAAAGCTTCTGATCTCTTGCATCCACCAAAGCACAGGTATAAAAACCCTAAACTTAAACCTCCTAATCCATCAGCTGTGAATGCAGGAAAACGCAGTATACCACCCAAGCTTCGCTCCCGCCCTGATTCTGATTACTCTTTCCTTGGAAAACCTCATGATCTGAAAGCCTATACACCTCCTTGGATGAAGAGATATTCACAGAGACACTCAAAGTCTCTGTTGAAACCACCATGAGTCCGATTTCTTTTCCATAGTCAAGCTAATGACTAAAAACAAGCGCTGAGTGGGAGGCAACCCACTGTTAGGTTCGTTTTAGTTTTCATTTTTGTTTTTATTTTTGGTGTTTTGATTATCTGTTTAAGTGTGTTCAGAGCCGAGAGAAACAGGAAAAATCGCATTGCATCGATCAACACACATTGTGCATCGATCGATGCGGTTGCGATTCACGGTTAGCCGAATTGATTGCGGTTAAGACATCGGTTATCTACATAACCGCGAGCATATTCGCCTTGCATCGATCGACACCCTTGGGCATCGATCGACGCAGGGCGACGATAGGTAAGTAATCTGCAACTTTTCGGTTTGTTCTTCAATTTGATTATTATTCTTTCACCGAGCTCATGCTTTGATTACACTGGGGACAGTGTAGTTTAAGTGTGGGGGAGGAAGCTACTGACGCACGCTTTTGTTTTCTTAGTTTTTCAAAATTTGTTTTATTGAGTCAAAATTTGTATGAAACTATGATTTTTCGAGGAAACTTTTCGCTTGAACAGGAACTAAGTGACCATTGGACAGACTTGCAGAGCCTCTATGACTATTAGAAAACCCAGACACGGATCAACCTACTGAGAACACCCATATCACTTCAGGTATCAGAGGATCCTTTATTGACTTCAAAATTAATACTGACTTAGATTTTCTCACCTAAGGGCTTGGAATACTTTGAGTCGAATTCCTTTGTTAGTTCTGACACAGCCTGTTAACCTGTCCTATTTGGTTCCCTTCTCCCCTTCCATAAAGTAAAAAAAAAAAGAGTAATAAACTGAGGATGAGTTAGTAACTCCGAAGTGGTCTCTGGGAGTGGTAGCTAAAACTATTACCTCCTGTGCGATCCATGGAATGTGTCCAAAGTACACCCCAAAACGGGAAGAACACTGATAAAAAAAAATAAAATGATACCCAGTGGGGAAAAATCAGTTGTTAAGGAAGGGAAAAGAGAAGAAAGGGACCTGAGAAAGACAGTATGGTGGTCTAGAGCTGGCAAGGTAAGAGTCCATGTGCCCTTTGATCGATAATCCTTAGGTGAGACCGCACTTAAATATATGCAGAAGTCAGTAGGGTGAATTTGAATGCTTGAATGTGATTGTGGAGTTTACTTGGGACAGTTGCTAAGTGTGGGGGAAGTATATTGTGGTCTTGAGTTCTGTAGGAAAGTTTTCAGTGGATTACTGAGTGAATGTGATTGTGAAAGTTCCTAAGACGAAATGAGTTTCTGTGTTTTCAAACTTCTTTTCTTATGCTTTGGTTCTTTACTTGCTTGAGGACAAGCAAGAGCTAAGTGTGGGGGAGTTGATATACCATGGATTTTACCGGTTTTAACCATGGTATATGTCTTATTTATCGAGTCTTTTACTATGTTTTAGAGTGTTTATTAGGTACAAGCACATTTGGAGCATATTTGGTGATTATAGCACTTTCTGGAGCTATTTGGAGTATTTGGCCGAGAGTTAGACTTCACTGTCGATATTTCAGAGATGCGTCGATCGTTGCACTCTTGGCATCGATCGTTGCATATGCGAGATGGGCCAAGACGACGGTTTAATGAAGAATGCTGATTTTGCAGAAAAGCCCAGATATTTACACAGAAGCCCAAAACGTGTTTTAGCTATTATATAAGGGTTTTTAAGCCATTGTTTAGGCTACGCTTTACTTTAGTTTTATTTTATTTCAGAGAGCCTTAGGGGCTGATCTGGTTCTCGAGAGAGACTGGATTTCGAACCCCTGTTGATTATTCTGTTTTATGATATTTGGTTTTCTACTTATGATATCTTCTGTTTCGATGAACATGTCTGAGTAGTTTACCTGTTAGGTTGAAGGATTCTCATTAGGGATTTGAAGGAATGTTAGATTAATTAATTAAGATTCATCATCTAGTTCTTCATCTAATCTGTTCTTAATGCTTGATCTAAACTGGCCATTTAGATTACTGATTTTAGGTTGATTCTCACAACGAGAGTTGGTTTATTTAACTAGATCTGATTTAGATGAGCAATTTGTCTATTCGCAAAGAGATTTGGTTTAGAGAAATTGTGAACGAACGAACTTAGAATTAATGCATGTTTAGAACTCTAGAATTCGCAAAGAGATTTGGTCTGCTAGGTTGTTAAACATAGATAATTATCGCAGCGAGAGCTGGTTAGTTTTACCTTCGTGATTCTAGTTCAAGAACAATATAGATTGAATCTGATTGATTATTCATCTGATTTCCTGATTTCCTGAGAACTCCTGAAACCTAACGCTTCGCTTCCTTGCTTACAAACTCGCCTGATTTACTTTTCTGCTTCGCTATTTAGTTTCTCATCATATTTACTTTCTCCTAGTTTAATCTTTTTTGTTCTTAATCTATCGTTGACCGGAGTCCCTGTGGATTCGATAACCCTATATACTACATTGACTATACTGTGCACTTGCAGTTTTAGAATAGGGTAAAACTTAGAACCTATCATGGGGTCAACACAAAATATTAGAGAGACATCAAAAACGACAATGTTAAGACATACAGGCGGTTTTTTGGTGAAAGTTGGTTTAGGGTTTTTCAAGGATTATGGAGTCGCCGCTGTCCTCTTTGGCGGTGATGAAGGGTGGTTCTGGTGTGTTGGAAGGGTCGTGGGCTAGTATTGTTCAGTCTAATCAAACTTTGAAGAAGTTCGAGTTGGAAATCTCAGTGAAGGATGGTCATGGCGTGGTCGAAATACCAGATGCAATCATTGAACAAGGCAAGCTGTTGTGGGAAGATTTCTTGATTGGAAAATTCTTATCAACTGCTCCGCATATAGCTAAAGTTCACATGATAGTGAACAAAATCTGGACCTTGGGTGATAAAACACAAAAGGTTGATGTAATCGCTGTTGACTCGAAAACAATAGGATTCAAAGTGGTAAACCCTCAGACACGCTCTCGTATTGTCAGGCGTGGAATGTGGACATTAGCGGGAGTGCCTATGATGGTCTCGAAGTGGTCTCCTATGGCGGAGGAGGAGGATCTGCCGACAGTCACCTCGCTTCCTCTATGGGTTCATCTAAAGAATGTGCCTCTTAACATGTACTCTTGGGATGGTCTCAGCTTCATATCGAGTGCAGCAGGTGTTCCAATACGTCCTCACCTAGAAACAGAGTCATGCTCTGACATGGAAAAGGCAAAAATCTTTGTAAAAGTGGATTTTTCTAAAGAGCTACCGAAAATTATAAACTTCTCGAAGAATGGTAAGGATTCTTTAGTGGAATTCTCATATCCTTGGTTGCCGCAAAGATGCTTAACCTGTGGAAAATGGGGTCACGTGGATGCAGTTTGCATTGCTAATAATAAGAAAACGAGTTCTGTAAAGATGATTGATACGGCAGTACAACAGGAGGTAACTCAGACACATGTTGAAACTATCAGAGCAGGGAAGGAGATTTTTGTAGGGATTTCAAAAGATTCAGCTCATGTTGAACCTATCAGAGCAGATGAGGAGATTCATGTAGGGATTTCTAAAGAGGCAGCTATGACTGTAAAGAGTAGCAGGGTTGAGAACATGAACGTGACGAAATCTTCAGCAACTGGAACTGAGATGAACAATGTTGAGGTCTCAGAACCACGTCAGGAGGAACTTGAAGAGGGACAAATAAACGAGGATTGGCAAGATGTCTCTCCTTCAAAAATTGGAAGGAATCAAGGGAGAGGTGGAAGCCTAGAAACTGGTCCGGTGAATATAAGCTCCCCATCACGGTATTCAATTCTTTTAGATTCGGATGATAATGGCCAGCTTCTGTCTGTGGACAATGAGGCAACATCTTTGCAGAAGTCTGAATAGGAAATTGAATCTGAGGAGGAAGAAGGATCCCAACGAACTGATTCTGTGGAGATATGGAACGAAGAAGATAGCCAGAATATGGGTAGCCAAAAGGAGAAAACTGTGGAAGAGGTGGCTAGGAAGTCAGGCTCTCAAAGGCCAAATTTACCAAGAGCCTCTAAAACTAATCATAAGGTAATCATGGACAGCTCTGCTCAGAGGAAGGACGTGAGTGCTAACACATCTCGAAAAGGTTCCAAAAAACCTTCCCTATGACATGATTTTTTGGAATATTCGAGGGTTCAACAAAGTAAATAAACAGTTGTTTGCCCGTAAATGGATAAAAAATCAGGGTCTACAGTTTGGTTGTATATTAGAAACTCGTGTAAAGGAAAGAAAGGCGGATCAGATCGTAGCTTATGACTTCAAAGGCCGGTCATATCTGTCAAATTATGAGGAAAGTAGTAGAGGAAGGATTTGGGTCGTATGGAGTCCGTCAGTTCGTATAACTCCAATATATAAAAGTGAACAGCTAATCTCAGTCTCAGTAAAGTTGGAGGAGTACAGCGAGGAATTCTTGTGTGCCTTCGTATATGGAGCGAACCAAATGGAAAACATGATGGGGCTTTGAAAAGATTTAAAGCTGCACCATGACTCAAGTATGTTTAGAGGGAAAGCATGGACTGTTATGGGAGATCTCAAAGAGACATTATCAGGTGAGGAGCATCCTGATCATGATCATAAGTATTTCACCACTTTGGGTATGAAGGAATTTGAAGAAGTGGTAAGCCCTTGCAAGCTGTCTGATATGAAGCATCATGGAACACAATGCACTTGGTGTAACAAGCATGATGAGGGGATTATCTGTAAAAAGCTGGATCGTATTATGGTAAATGATGTGTGGCTCCATCAATATACTCATGCTTATGGAGTCTTCGAATCAGGGGGGTGCTCTGGCTACCTTAGATGTCGGTTCTACTTGAAAGTAGAGGAGGTTAAAAAGAGAAGGCCATTTAAATTCTCAAATGCGATAGTTTCGGATCCAGGATTCAGTCCGTTGGTTGATTCTTTTTGGCAGACAACTGATGAACTATTTCATTCTACCTCAGCCTTATTCAGATTCTCCAAAAAATTAAAAGCGCTTAAACCCCACATACGTAAGATGAGTAAAGACAGATTGGGAGGAATTCAACAGAGGACCAAAGAAGCATTTGAGGTCTTGTGTTCTAAACAGGAATCAACAATGGTGAACCCCTCTCAGGACAACATTCGGGTCGAAAATGATGCTTATTCGAAGTGGCAGCGACTAAATGATATGGAAGAAAGCTTTCTGAAGCAGCGATCAAAACTTCACTGGTTCCGAGTAGGTGATAAGAACAACAAGGCTTTCCATAATGCTTTGAAATTGAGGGAATCTAATCATGCAATTCGAGAGGTGAAATGGGCATCATGGGTTGTAGTTAATACAGAAGACGAGATTAAACAGGAGGCTGAGAGATTTTTTCATGATTTCTTCAATCTTAATCCACTAGATTTTGTTGCATAGAGGTGGATGAACTGCATGACCTGATAGATTTTCGGTGCAGTACTCAGGATCAGGAGGCTTTGGAAAAATCAGTGACCGAGGAAGAAGTTAGAGAAACTCTATTCCTTATGTCGTTTGATAAGTCCCCAGGGCCAGACGGGTTCACAAGTGAGTTCTTCAAAGCCTCCTGGCCAATACTTGGGAAGGATTTTACTGTTGCTATCCAGTCGTTTTTCATCAAAGGTTTCCTTCTTAAAGGTATAAACACTACTATCTTAGCGTTGGTACCAAAGAAGGAGAATGCTTTGGAAATGAAAGATTACATGCCGATATCGTGTTGTAATGTCATGTACAAGGTTATCTCGAAGATTCTGGCCAACCGTATCAAAGGTATTCTCCCAAAACTGATCTCATGGAACCAATCAACTTTTGTCAAAGATAGATTACTGGTGGAAAATGTTCTCTTAGCTACAAAGTTGGTTAAGGACTATCATACATATTATATCTCTCCTAGATGTGTTTTGCAGATTGACATCTCCAAAGCTTTTGACTCGGTGCAATGAAAGTTCCTGTTGAATGTTTTGACAGCCTTAAACTTTCCAGACCAGTATATTAAATGGATTAATCTATGCATATCAACACCCTCTTTCTCAGTCCAAGTAAATGGGGAATTGGCTGGTTTTTTCAGAAGTGAAAGAGGTCTTAGACATGAGTGTGCTCTATCTCCTTACCTGTTTGTGATATGCATCAGTGTTCTTTCAAATATGCTTGATAAGGCTGCCCGAGACAAGGTTATTGGTTTCCATCCCCGATGCCAAAACATTTCATTAACACATCTTTGCTTTGCTGATGATATTATGGTGTTTACTGATGGTACAAAACGTTCAATTGAAGGTGTCTTGAGTGTTTTTGATCGGTTTGCAAGCATTTCAGGTTTAAAAATAAGTTGGAGAAATCAAAATTGTTTATGGCTGGAGTATCAAATTTAAATCAGTGTGCTATCCTCTCCTCCTTCCCTTTTGATAATGGACATCTCCCGGTGCGTTACTTTGGCCTCCCACTTCTTAGAAAGAGAATGACTATCACTGATTATATGCCACTCATTGAGCGCATCAGAAACAGATTAAGGTCTTGGACAGGTCATTTTCTATTTCACGCAGGGAGACTGCAGCTTCTAAACTCAGTCATCATGAGCTTGACAAATTTCTGGATGACCGCATTCCGACTACCGGGTGGCTGTTTGAAGGAAATTGAAAAGTTGTGCTCTGCTTTTCTATGGTCCGTGCCTGACCTGAGTACTCGGAAAGCAAAGTAAGTTGAAGGGAATTGTGTAAGCCAAAACATGAAGGCGGATTAGGCCTGCGATCCTTGAAAGAAGTTAACTCTGTTATGGGTTTAAAACTTATATGGCGCATCACTTCTGCCCAAGCATCTATTTGGGTTAAGTAGATCAATACTTATCTCATCCGGAAAGGTACTTTCTGGTCGCTTGGGGATAAAACTATCAATGGTTCTTAGATGTGGAGGAAAATATTGAAGTTGAGAGGATTAGCTAAAGACTGTCAAAGGTGTGAAGTGTTCAATGGAAGAGATACTTCGTTTTGGTATGATAGGTGGATGTCTTTGGGAAGATTAAAGGATTTATTAGGGAGCCGTGGTTCGACTGATCTAGGCATCCCTGATACATTCAATATCAACGAAATCATCAAAACTCATAGAAGGAGAAGACATAGAGTTCAACTTCTAAATGACATAGAAACCGAGATTGAGAAATTGCAGAACCGTGGGGACGTTGTTGAAGACGACACTTCACTATGGAGATTTAAAGATGATAAGTTTAAATGTTCTTTCTCAACCAAAGAGACTTGGCAACAGGTACGGGTTAGAGGTCCAGTCTCGAGTGGAGCAGGTGTATCTGGTTTACCAGCAACACTCCAAAATATTCCTTCTTACTCTGGGTACAACTGCTCAATCGTCTTGCAATAGGAGATAGAATGCAGAAATGGAATAGCAATGCGGATGTGCACTGCAGTCTTTGTTCTTGCCACATAGAAACACGACAACATCTATTCTTCGACTATCACTACTCGGGGAAGATTTGGAGTGGTCTTGTGAGGGATATTCTTAAACAGGATTTCACAAGTGACTGGGGAAGCATTATCAATCTTCTCTCATCCTATGCACTCAACAAAACAACATTGTTTCTTGTGAGATACACCTTCCAGGCGTATGTTCACAGTATCTGGAGAGAGAGGAACAATAGGAGACATGGCAAGGACCCCCAATCCTATCAAAATGTTTAAATGTTCATTGACAAGGCTGTGAGAAACAAACTCTCCGAATTTAAACAAGAGGGAAAACATAATTTTGAAGATGGTTTCAAGAAGTGGTTTGACAGAGGCGAGACTTCTATAACTAATTCATAGTTCGATGGCAAGATCACCATAAAAAGTTCAACAGGTTTTATTCATTCTTTTTATTCTCTTTAGATTTCCTTCATAGACTCAATAGAAAAAACATGATGCACTTGATGTACAAAGGTTTTTTTGGGTTGAATAAATTTTACATTCATTCAAAAAAAAACACAATATTTACAAGAATTAAACTAATTTTTAAAATTCTATGGGGGGTGATTGGTAATGGCTTTAGAATCTCTCTAAAGCCGAATTTCTCTCCAAAGCACACAATCTAATCCAATCATGCTTTGTAAATATTTTTCTGTCCAAAGCTCTTTCTCTCCAAAGCACACAATCTAATACAATCATGCTTTGTAAATATTTTTCTGTCTAAAGCTCTTTATTATTTTTTATTTTTTGTTTTGGCTGTACAAAGCTAATTATACAGAGCAAACAAATTGAGCTGTGAAAAATAAAAATATTTTCACAGCCAAAAACCTATATCAATTAAATTTAAAGCCAAAGCAAAAAAATCTACAACATAATTTATACAGCAAAAAAATAAAAGCCACAGCTCTTCCAATCAACCACTCGGTACTACCTCCGCCAAATTTTACTTTTCATGCTGTGAAAACAAATGGGCGCCGATTATATTATACATACAGGCCCATTAGTAGTCTTAAGCCCATTCGATTCAAATAGAAAATGATACGTCGTCGTATATATAATAGACAAAACCAATTGAACCAGAGAAGAAACCGGTGGCTTAATCGATCTTCAAATTTTGGTCATTCTCTTCGTCCGTCTTCTTCTTCGATTCTGGACTTGTCCGAGGCAAAAGAAAACCGGAACTCTAGATTCGATTCTGTTTTGTCTCCAACTTTAACCCGAAAGTCACTAATTTACATGTTAATACCGTTCCTTATTCGATTCTGGAGTTTCTTATTCTTCAGTCCTGTTTTGGATTTGGGGGAATCATCTGGCTGGCATTTAGTTATTGCAGTCGCATAGTCCTGTGAGTAGCAATCCCCGAATTGGCGAAGATGCCGCAAGTTAAGATTATAGCGAAGAATTTTATGGACATGGTGGCGTCTCTTACTGCCATCAAGCTCGACAAACTCTACAACAATGTCTTCATTTGCGAGGCCATTCTCAGGTTTAATTTGTTTGTTTATATCCTAGTTTATTTGGAGGTTTTTGTCGAATTCGAATAAACTTTGTGGTTCTTAGTAGCTTCTTGAGAAACAGCAGCTGTGGTTGTATCAGGTCTTTGCCACCTCTCGCCAAGAAATATGTATTGCAGTTGTTGTACACTGATGTTCCTGTACCTGCCACGATGATGGAGGAGTGGGTGCTTCCAGATGGCGTCTCTAAGCACAGAGTTGCTATAGACCGATTAATTCAACTAAGAATTTTTAAGGAAACGGTAGATAGGTATGCATTCTTGGTTCGTTTTATCATTACTGAAATCTTAAAGAGTTTTTAATTAGGTCAATACTTCAGTCGGAGTATCTATGTTGAGTTCTTAGTGTGCTTCAACACTCTGAGCTTCTCTTCTACTTTCTCACTGTGCTTAGATTGATTATGATTGATATGTGGCAAGATGATAGTTCCAAATCTTTTGCCTAGAATGTTTAAGGCTGCTCTTCCTACTTTTTCCAGGAAAAAGGGTACCAGTTACAGCCTAAATCCTACATTTCAGAAAAATCTTCAGAAACATATAATTTCTGGGTAAAGACATCTGTACCTTTTTTTGTTTTTTTCTCTAAGTTTCTTGAAATGATACTGATGAGCTAATCTTGAAAATTTTCAGTGGAGTTTTGCCTAGGGAGCCTATGAACTCCGACAATGCCATTAAGCTTCCAAGTCTACAAGAACTTGAAACCTATGCACTTCAGCAATGGGAGGTGTGTAGTTTCTCATTACGTATTGGTAATACTAGTAAGATGGAAGTGGTCTGTTAGAGATATATCTTTTCAGTATGGGTTCTTGATTAGTACCTGATGATTTTGTACTTTTGTTCGTTAGTGTTTTTTGCTACAACTCATAAATTCGGGTCAAGGTGAGAAGCTGACTGGCATCAGTTCGTCCATGATGAAAGTCTTCCAGCGAGGTTTATTGAGTCAGAGGTATTGTTGCTATACATTTCTATAGATGTATAATGGTTGCATATAGGCTGCTTATTTAATACCGCGCATGTGATTTTACAGAGACAGAGATGGCCCGAGATTAACTGAGAGTGGCTTTCAGTTTTTGGTATGCAACGCTAGACGTCAGTCATTGATCTCTTATTGGTTGTATTCATATAAATAACCTTATTGACCCTAATTTTCAGCTGATGGATACAAATGCCCAGCTTTGGTACATTATCCGAGAATACATATCGAATGCCGAGGTTGGTATCATGTCTTGACAATGTCTGCTTAAGTTGATATCTCAGTTTTCTCCGTATAAATAATAGAATGCCATTGATGTTCAGGAGCGAGATGTAGATCCAGCAGACTTGATTTCGTTTTTGTTGGAGCTAAGTTTTCATGTTACTGGTGAGGTACATCAGAAATTGAAGATGTCATTTCAAGCATTCTTGTTCCTTTGTACTCTTACCTGATTTAACTAAAAGCTTGTTAATTAATTCGCTGAGCTCAAATATTCTTGTGCGCATTGCAGGCGTATAACTTAAATACCTTGACCGATGTTCAAAGAAATACACTCAAAGACCTTGCAGACTTGGGCTTAGTCAAGCTTCAACAGGTTAGACAATTGTGATATCTTTTTCATTACCAGAAGAAGATAAACTTCGCAAAAGTTTAAGTAGAGAGATCATATGATGAACCGGTCTTTGTAACTATCACAGGGAAGGAAAGACAGTTGGTTTATTCCTACGAAACTGGCTACAAATTTATCAGTCAGTCTGGCAGATTCATCGGTCCGAAAAGAGGTCACACCTGTTGATTCCTATTCTTGTCACAATTCTACCTAATACCAACAGTTTTCTTGATTTTGCGTATCCTTGTGGTTTGTTATTCCACATCAGGGATATGTCATGATGGAAACAAACTTCAGGATGTATGCTTACTCAACATCTAAGCTACAATGTGAGATTTTACGTCTGTTTGCGAGGTAGAAGCCCCTGAACACCGCTCTGAAACTCTAGTCTTCTGTGTCATGGAATCCTTTAGGTCTAAGCAGTTGCTGCTCTGTTTTTCCAGGATAGAGTACCAACTTCCAAACCTTATTGCTTGTGCAATTACAAAGGAAAGTTTGTACAATGCATTTGACAATGGCATCACATCAGACCAGGTACACTTGGGTTCATCTGAAAATCGTTTAAAGTACAAGAATTCTATATTATCTTTGACTTGGACGCATTACTGTTCTTGAGATGCTAATCAAGTTGTTAATGTTTCTCATAAAGTGACTAAATAATTTTTTTTCCGCTTTATTCTGGTGGTCGCAGATTATAACATTTCTCCAGCAGAATTCTCATCCACGATGTGCCGATCGAGTCCCATCTATTCCAGAAAATGTCACTGACCAGGTCTATACTCTCTGCTCGCATCTAGTGTCAATCAGGATTAATTTTTAGCTGGTAAAAGTGTATACGACCTCCACTTTCCAATTCATTGGGTGTGTGTGCTAACGAAGGTAAATGCACTGTTTAATGTTTTTGGCAGATACGGCTTTGGGAGTCAGATCTGAAGAGGATCGAGATGACCCAGTCACACTTCTATGATGAATTTCCTTCAAAGGTAAAACCTGATTTCTCTTTACATATATTCATATCTCAGAGCCATTATAATCAATCACAGGACCTGAAATTGTTGTAAAATCTTGTTGGCAGGATGTGTTTGAAGCAGCTTGTGACTTTGCTCGAGAATGGGGAGGCCTTCTCTGGGAAGACTCAAAGAGAATGCGACTTGTTGTGAAATCCGAAGTTCATAATCAGATGCGTGAGTTTCTTCACACCCAAAGCAAGTGAGAAGAACTCGCATTTTCTTTTCTCGTGTTAAAAACACAAAGCTTCATGTTTCAATACTTCAAAATATGTCACGAAAGGTTTCAGCAGAAAGAGAGAACAGTCACGCTAAACAGACCAGAATCTCGGTCTTGTTTCTATTCAGTCAACCATATTATTAAAACCCAACAAATGAGGCTGGCGATCTCAGCTTGATCAACTAAGAGAATCTGTGAACACTTGGACTTCTTGTTAAGAGGACTGAATCTATTATGTGTCAATATGAATACAAGATCCGTCTTTACTTTGCTTGAGCTTTTTCATTGGCTGATGATTCTGAATCTTGGATATTCTATCCCGTGTTTGCCTCTACAATTGCATTTGCATCTCCACGTGCCTGAGCGAGTCTCTCAGCTTCTTCGATCTTTCTTATAGCTTCCTCTTGTGTAGCACTCATCATTGTCCCTTCTCTGATTCGAGCTGAATCTCCATTATAGTACCAGCTTGATTGTCTATCGGTTTAAAATAGTCTTCAATCTGAGCCTCCTGTTTTGGTAAAGACACGAACCAAACTTAGACATGAAAGCTTTCTGAATCTTGACACGGACAAAGACACGAACCAAACTTAGACATGAAAGCTTTCTGAATCTTGACACGGACAAAAGTAGAACAAAAGTGATGAAAGCCTTCTGGTTTAAGAAAAGACAAGATTCTGGAGACTGCTTTCGCTCCACCATGAAAGCAAAACCGGACACAATATCTCAAAGACTTTGTACCACACTTAATGTCGTAGATACATTGTCGATATTACGCAAGCGGTTAACTCAATGGGAGTAAAGTAAAACCACTTGCAAACTTGGGACTGAGAATGAAGACAAGAGACTAACCGTATTCTCAATCTGCTTATTCAAATTCTGCATCTGGTCAACCATACGGCGGATTTCAGATAATATAACCTTCTCTAGGAGTCTGTTAATCTCTGCTTTCTTTTCTTGAGCCTGCAAGTAGAAATGGTTCTTCAAATTTATGAGATGAACTAAAGAAGTCCAAAACTTTGATCATCTTATTCTCCGTTCATTATAAGGACAATAAATGGAGAGAGACATGTGTGAGGAAAGGAAAGGAACAGCTGGATACGCTTTTGGAGTTGCAACCTGTAATTACGAATTCTCCTTTCTTCATACCCAGAGAGGACTCTCACATACAACATAGCTTTTCTCCCAAATTCCACCACCTTCTTCATCTTTCCCTGCAGCAAGTTCAGACTTGGCTGAGAAATTGACCATCTATTGTTCGTCTAACATGGCGCATCAGTTAAGTCAAAAATCGATCAAATGGATAACGAGTAGCTACTAAAAGACAATAAAAGCAATGACGGAAATCGCAGCAAATCACAGGGAATCCGAGACCACACTAAACAAGCCAGAGATTAAGCAACTAACCCCAATTAGGTACTAAATCATTGATCGACAAATTGAGAAACGCCTGTCACAATTTATTTCCTACAGTCGACGGTCAACTCCGGCGCCGATCACCGATCTCTCGCTTGACTTAATACTATACATACCAAGATTTTAACCATTGCTCGTTCCCATAGTGGGCTCCAACTTGCCCCAACCATTGTTTCACAAGTAGCCGTTAGTTGGGTGAAAGTAAATAAATGCCTTTGATTAATTCTTGCTTGTTTCTGGATGAAATTGAGATTTATTACCAGGCTCCACAAACTCTTGAAAGTAAATGCATTACTGACGCAAGAATATTTCTTTGCAAATCATTGTCCTTTGTTTTATTCGGCAAATTCAAAATCTGAATTTTATTTAATCTAAATGTAAGATGTTGGGACCCCTATATGGAGAACTGATGCGTTTGAAACGGATTATTGTCTCCAGAGACCTTCCGTACACGAAACAAATCCCGTATACCCCTCTATTTATTAGACTTTTTATTAACATTTTTTTTAATCAAAAACAAACGAAATTACCAAAAGACCTTATGATTTTCGTTTAATTACATGATAAACCAGACGGTCTACCAGAACAAACCGAAATCAGAATTCGGACCTTAAATGAACCAAATGAACCATAAAAAATGTGGTTTACCCGATTTATCCGTGTTGGGTAACCCAGAGAGTCGGGTTAGATCCGGATAATTCAAAAAAAAACCCCCAAAACCCCCAATTCATCTCTCTTGAAATCGGGTACCTCTCCTTTCGATTCCCCCTCTTTCGACTTTCGATTCTCCACTCACTCTCATCTCTCTCAATCTTAACTTCCCCTATTCTTCCTTCTCCTTCGAATCGAATTCAATCACGCGAACCCTTCCGTAATACATGGCGCCCAAAACTCGTTTAGCCACCAAGAAAATCGAGGATAATCCCGACAATCCTCCTTCTCATCCGGCGACGGAGAGTGTTGTAGCAAGCCCTAAGAAGCCTACGAATGCTCCTCCTCCGGCGACGAAGAGCGGTGTAGCAAGGCTTACAACTACCACGAATGCTCCTCCTCCTCCGGTGAGCGATGTTGTTGGTACCACGACCACGAATCCGGTCGCTAATGTTCCGGGGAACCCTCCTCCTGTCGTTAATGATCTTTCTATGGTCCCTTACGAAGAACCAGAAGTTGATCTCGAGAAACAGAGCGAAGGAGATGAGAGTGAAGTAGAAGAGGATGAAGAAGATGATGACGAGGAGACAGAGAGTTCAGAAGACGAGGTCGATTCACAGCACCCGAAACAGCAACCAACCCAGCCGAGAGTCGAGGAGACAAAAATCCCTTCAGAATCTACGGAAGAAGACGAGGAGGAATCCGAGAATAGCGGAGCCGCCCAATCGGTAAGTGTAAAAATACGTGTAAAACAAGTGAAACCAAGTATAACCAGGGAAACCGGTAAAACTAAGTATAACCAGGGAAACCGGTAAAACTAAGTATAACTTTTGTAGTAAAACTTGGAAAACTGAGTAAAACTAAGCACAACCGAGTATGACTGTGTAAAACTAACAATGTATTACTGGAATAACTTGGTAAAACTATTTATTTTTGCAGGAATCCGATGATGAAATGACAGCCATGCAACCTTTGAGAATGTACTTCCCCCCATCGGAGTACATGAAGAAAATAAAGCTATCAACGCGGTGCTTCTATATTGATTTTCTGGACACTCTAGATTCATTGAAGCCTAAGCTAACGACTACCGAGAAGAAGTGGTTTGAAGAGCATCCGCAGTTCCAACATATCTTTCACCTTCCGAAACAAGGTAACCACAAGGTGATGGGTATGTGGATGCTACTCCTGCGAACCGCTTGCATCGAGAAGAGGATGGAAGTCTGGTTCGTGGTCTACGGCGTTCCGATTCGTTATGGACTGAGGGAGCATGCACTTATCTCCGGGTTAGACTGCCGCAACTACCCTGTTGACTTCAAGCGTTTGGGAGGCCTTAAGTTTGTGAGGAAACATTTTGGGAACGCCGTAGTTAAAATTCAAGATGTGAAAGATAAGCTTGAGAAAATGGGATCTTGTCCAGATAGACTGCAGATGATCGTTCTTTACTTCCTTTGCAGCGTCCTCATCGTCCAGACGAAGACTGGAAACGATGCTACTCCGGTGGTAGATTTTTTTCTCAGAGCTGTCGATGATCTTGACTTGTGCCGTAGTTTTCCTTGGGGCAGATTCTGTTACGATCATATGGTCGGTGAGATCTCTCACACAATGGACCATTTTAAAGGGGTTGTCAAGGAGAACAAATCGTGGCCGGTTCCCGGTTTATGTATCCCTTTGGAGGTATGTACTTTTAAATTTTTGGTTTGATTAATTGTTCTTGTGCTGATCTCTAACTAATATAGCATATGTGTGCTGTCGTGAAGCTGTTAGCCTTTGAGGCAATTCCTGAGCTAGGGAGAAGTTTCCGCGAGCCGGTTGTAGGGGCAGACCATAACTGTCCAAGGATGTGCAAGTCGCAATTCAAGAGTAACTCAATGAGAGGGTTTCCTCTTTCAAGGATAAATGAAGAACTTGCTTTGGCGAAGTGTCCTCAGGGCATTGAGAACATCTTACCAACACGAGATGGACATGAAGAAGCTCTTCTTGACCACTTCTATGAACAAAGCGATGCCCATGACCTTGACGATCCTGTTGTTGATAGTTGGATGAAGCTAATTTCGGCTGGGAAGAAGGTTTTTTTCAGGGGATGTACGATGAGTAGAAGGCTTTCCGACATGTAGAGGAGGCAGAAGAGCTAAAAAAACGTGAGGAAAAGAGTCCTGCTGCCATTGATGCACCCGGAACTTCGAATACTTCTAATAGCGAACTTATTGCCATCATGAAAGGGATACAGTCAACTATGGAAGATGGATTTAAGCTGTTGCATGGGAAGTTTGACGAGATGGATAAGAGAGTCAGACCCATTGAAGAATACATGGATCATATGAAAGATATAGAGATCCAGAAGGCAAAGTTAGAGAAGAAGGCAGCAGAGAAGGCTCTTGGTAAACGAATGGTGGGGGATGCATCCAATGCTCTTCAGAAGCGCAACAGAAGGTCGAGGAAGGATTAGAACTTGATGTTAAGTTCTATGTTCGTATTTAAGTTGTTTTTGAAACTTGTTTTGGATTTAAGTTGTTTTGGAGTTGTTTTTTATTATACTATGTTGGTAATGTTTCCGGGTAAAACTGGTAGAACAATGTAAAATCCATGTAAAACTGGTAGAACTATGTAAAACTGATAGAACTATGTAAAATTGGTAGAAGTAGGTTGTGCATTTAAGCAATAGGATAAACTCTTAAACAAGTCTTAAATATTAGGACAACACTTGGAAACATTCTAATAACATTAAACACTTGTAGCCCAGTTTCCTAGCAATTCCTTAAGCTTTTCAATCTCTTCACCTCTTTTCTTGAGCGCCAATCCCAACTGCTCAATTCGATATTCGTGGCTTTCAATCTTCACGGCCTGGGAGGAAACAATATCCCTTAAGATAGTGGCTTCTTCCACGACGCCCCTAACCCAAAGTTTCTGAATGTGTAGCCCATTATCCTGCACATTAAAAAACTCTCCTTAAACACCGAACATAACCAACAAATCACCAAATCATCATAGCTTACCCTAAACGCATTACAAACAAAGTGTCTCTTTCCCACGTCAGGTTCAGGCTCCACAATGATTCGACCACCGCACGGGCATCTTGTCGGTATGCCATTGTCAACATCTGCGATGAAGCACATCCTGTCGTACTCCCTCTGCTTCTGCTTCATGTCACTGTAGTAAGGATCGGCTTCGAATTTGTCCATGTCCAAGAGAATAGGGTAGAAGTTGAATTGAGAGAGTATACAATGAAATGGGAGAGCGGACGATACCCGATAAGGAGAGAGAATGAGAGTGAGCAGAAAAAGGAGGAAAAGTATATTCTTGGGGTTTGGGCGCCAAAAATATTGGTCAATTCCGGATTTTGCCGCCGAAAAAATTGTTAACTTTGAATTTTCCCGCTAAACAAAATTACACATAGTTTTACAGGAGTTTGTAGTTGTACGAAGTTTCTTAATAGTTTTACTTTGCCTGTTTTCAATATATTCAGTTTTACTTGAACTTTAAATTTGATTTTATAGTTTTACAGATTATTTTACACAATTGATCTACAAATCTAGTATCTATACGTAATAATATGTAACATTCCTCAACATATGAAAATGCATCCTCCTAACGTGTCCATTGGACGAAAAATGTTCTTGAGAGTATATGAACATTGTTGGTGATTTCCAATCTGTGTAAAACTATGTTGATTGATTTTCATTCGACATATATATAACCCATTGTCTTGCACATAAAATGTGATCCTACAAGTTAAAATCTCTTATAGCTATATGTTTATTATTTTCTCTAATGATGTTCATTATACTTACGATAGTCACTTAGTTTTACACAGTTTTACACAGTATCACCAGAGTATTGACATAGAAAACTCAATGCAGGGGTTCACCAAATAGAAAACACAAAGTCATACAGAGTGAAACAAAAGTACATTACAGAACCAAATCTTACACACAAAATCACTCACAATCAGTGTTTGAGTCATCCCCAAATAACAGCCTTGATAGTCTACCCCTTTTATTATGTGTCCTTCGCCGTCTCCCTCCTTCTCCAGCTGATGGAAATCTATGTATTCTCTTCCGACCCCTCGTTTTCTTGTAATGCGGAGGTAGGATTTTCATCTCTTTGATGTAATCCGGGACATTCCATGCAGAAATATCAGGGACAGCATAGATGGACCTATAATAAGCCAATGCCCACATCTCCGTCAAATAGTATTTCGAAATCAAATCAACGAGTCTTAATCTGTTAGCACTTGCACGAGCTCTATCGCTCTTTTTGTATATTCTGTATGCTGCTAGCGCATGTAGACAAGTGTACATCTGAATATTGAAGAAACCACAGGAGCAAGTTTTCGATTCCAAGTTCACCAAATAAACCTTTCCATCAATATCATCGACTTCGTACTCGAGCTCGAAAGTGTTTACCTCCCTCACAGTTAATGTCTTTGCAATTGCCCAATTTTGATGCACGAAGATCTGGACCAAAGGCACGAGATTGTCTTTAGCATTTCCTGCTACGGCCTCTTTCCTATGCTTGTTAAACCAATCCGAAAATTTGCGAATGATAGTATCAAGCAGTGGCATTAAGAAGTACCTCCTCGCATCAAGAAAAGTCTTGTTCAGACATTCCGCAGAGTTACTCGTGTCCAAGTTGTATCGTTTACCTGGAAAAAAACATCTAACCCATTTTTCCTTGACGGTAGTTTCCTCCACATACTTCGCGGCTGAAGGATATCTCCTCTTAAATGTCTCGTAACGACTGTAGAACTCAGCCGCTGTGTGAGACCAACCTATCTCCTGAAACCTATCATCGACTACTGTTTTGTCTACATTACCAGCACGTGATTTCACGTTTTGGGATAAATGCCATAAACAGTACCCATGGTGAGCTAGTGGAAACACGTTTGCTATTGCATTGATGAGGCTTTGATTTCTATCACTCACAAATACCAATTCGGACGACTCACCTATAACGCTTTTCAACTTCTCGAAAAACCATGTCCAACTAGGTGTATTCTCACCATCAAGAACACCGAACGCTATGGGATAAATGTGACGATTAGGATCCTGACAAATGGCGAAAACTAGTACACCACCATATCCGGTCTTGAGGAAAGTTGCATCAACAATTATCACTTTCCTCATGCATGCAAACCCTTCAATGCTAGCTCCCAAAGCTATGAATAGATACTTGAATTTGTTTTCCACATCCACTTCCACAGCAGTTACCGTTCCAGGATTAACCTGTTCTAACACGTACAGATAACGATACAACATCTTGTAGCTATCTTCCGGGCTACCACGCAAATCACAAACTGCTTGAATTTTCCCTCTTAACGCCGTAGAGTAAGATATGTCTACGCCATATCTTCGCCTGACTAGATCAATGATGGTTCTAGGCTTTGGAGTTTCGAAGTTCCCAGGATATTCCTCACTCAAATACGATGCAACTAGCTGTGATGAGCCTTTCATACAATCAGCGCTTCCAGTTTGATCAACACGGTTGCATGTGTGCATATTCGTGTACGTTCTAATAGAGAACATATCCGAGTTCGGGATCCTTGCTGCTCGTAGACCCCATTTACATCTCTCAATAGAACATTTAACTACCCACCGCATTGTATCAGAATGTTGCGTAACATACTCAAAAGAGTTTTTTAAATGCCAAGCTCTCTACAAACTCTATAACCGCCTTCTTATCTCGGAATTCTTGACGCACAGTCAACCCTAAACCGTCTTCCCATGGCGCGACAAACTGACTACTTTCAACAACAGGTGGTACCTCACGATATTCATCACGCCTACCAGACGTATCATCCTCTTTCACCTGCTCTTCCTCTCTCACTTGTTCTTCCTCTCTCACCTGCTCTTCCTCTCTCACTTGCTCTTCCTCTCTCACTTGTTCTTCTTGACTTGCTTGACCGTTTTCAACAAACAACGGCACAACATTATCTCCTATTTCTCCGTTTTCAACAAAAAATGTCAAGGCATTAGGTCCTACTTCTCCGATTTCATCATGGTCATAGTTTAAACCAGCAGAGCTTTTCCCCACTCTCGACTGTTGCGTGGGCAGCTCCAGTCCAGTCAAGACCTCCACACACAAAAGACTTCTACGGTTCTCTTTATCAACAGTCATTAGATAACCACAAAGATCTTCGTCATCAGAAATACTCATGTGTTCCTCACAGTTATACCAGTTTTACTAGTTATACCAGTTTTACAAGTTATACCAGTTTTACTAGTTATACCAGTTTTACAAGTTATACCAGTTTTACTAGTTATCAGTTAAACATACATCGGTTATACTAGTTGTCCCCAGTTCTACAACAACATGAACACAAATTTGAATCGATTTCAAGATCATCCAATTACAACAACAATATACTCAATTCGTAGTCTAAATCAACCAAGAATCAATGGCTAAACAACAATGTAGCAACTCATCAGCTGAATCTACCAAAAAACAATCCAAATCATCCTAAACGGATCTCAAATCCATTCAAATTGAGCTGAATGCAGATCGAGGGGGAGTCACAAACCTCGGTGGGTTGACGGAGCACGACGGAGGCGGCGATTGGCAATCGGAGACGCGACGGCGCCGGCAAAACCAGTTCAGATAAATGGAGGGGATCCCAGAGGGGAAGCCTGGGATTCTTTTCTTTTTTTTCCAGCAAACCAAATCCCGATCCAATTCTCTTAAACCCAATTCCAACCCAATCCAATCATAACCAATTTCGGAACCAATTCCCCCATTCCAATTTCTGATTTGTAAACAACCAATTTCATAGTAAACCAAGGGCAAAAGCGTCAAACCACATTTCATTAAAGTGGGAAGGGTATGGAAGATTAGTTGGGGGTAGTGTAAATTTTTTCTAGAGCCATAAGACTATAAGAGAAGTTGACCCGTTTGAAACCCCAAAATCAAAACCACTGTAGCTGACGAAAATAGCCCTGGAAAAATACCATTATTACAAGAATAAAGGAAATCCCCTTTCCTTTCAACGGCTAGTTTTGTCATAGGATTCTTCATCTTCTTGTCTGAGCTTAACTACGCACCAAATTAGACACTACTCTCGTTTCTCTCTCTGTTCCTTGTCTTTCTCTCTGTGAAATCTCTGATTTCTGATCATTATTAGTTGTTAATGGAGGAATTCGAGCATATGATAGTAGAAGAGTTCAACGAAGAAGACTTCTACGAGACGATCGAAGCACCCAAGTTTGTTGACCTAACCGCACCAGACCATCGTCCAGAAGGCGATGATCGTTACTGGTTCTGTTCTAGAGTTGGTTAGCATCTTATTCACTCTCTTACATTAGCTTTTTGTCAAACAATCATTAGTATATGTTCCTGAGATCTGGGTAACAACACAAGGAAGTTTGATCTGGATCCTATGAATTGTAGTTTCTGCAGATCATGTGCATTATTATAGTAATTGATCTGAAAAAACTTGCTAAATTAGGGTTTCAGTGAACAGTTTTCTAGGTTTTCACTTAAAATTAGCTTGTTATTTGATTAGTTTTGACTTGGTGTACTTAGGATGTGATCAGAAGCATGAAGAATTCATGGATTCAGAAGTAATCTACAAAAACTTCGTTCTTCGGGTAAACTGAAAAATTCAAACTTTTTCTCTTTTCTTCTTTAATTTGATCTCGTTTCAAGGAATACACCAGCTTAAGATTTGAAGTTGATGGACATGAACAGGTCATGGCAGCTAGGAGTCCAAATGTTCGTCTTCGAAAAGCTCTTTACAGAAAAGACTTCAGGTAATTGAGATTCAAGCAATGTGTTTTAACTTAGAGAGATCATCACTGTGATTTGTGTTTAAACATTACACTATTCTACAATACTTTCGTTTATTACAGTGTTGATCCTAAATGCCCCAACACGGTTCCTGCAAAGCCTTCGAGATCACGTGTCTCTAGATTGGCTATGATCTCATCAATTCCTCACAAGGCTAATGGTTGTAATATGAGGCCAAAAGAATTAAAAGTAATTTCCACAAACAAGAATGCAATTCCAAAGGCAAAGCTAAGAGGAAAAGAGTCATCAGTTCCTCACAAGTCATTAACTGAGCGAAAGAAGCAAATGCAGAGTCCAGCAGCTTTCAGGGGTGTGCAGAATCCGAGAACTGCAACAACTAGAGCGAGGGAAAACAGAGTTGTTGCAAAGGCTTTGGTGTTTCATTCTCCAAAGAAGCTGGTGAAACTGAAGAGATCTGTGGAGCTTAGTTCCTCTGTGAAGAAGTTGTGTAGTGGGATGAGGAAGCTTGAGATTGAAAACAAAAGAAATGGTTTGGGGGTTAATGATAAGATTGGGACTTCAACTCCATCTAGAAAACCACTAAGGAGGACACGAGAGGTGAAGAGCCGAGTGTTTGATTCTGTGCGGTCACAGAAACAGATCGATGAAAAGGCCAAAGGCTCTGGTACTTTGAAACGGAGGGTCAAGGAAAAGAAAAAGCCTATGCATTCCACGGATCATTCAAAATCTCATGAAGCGAATGGTATGGAACTTGAGAATCAATCTTTGTTCTGTGCTAGGAGTGAAATAACTAGTGGAGATGAAGAGTTGTTGGTCGAAAAAAAATCTGAAGAACTGTCAGATACATTGAATGCTAACATGAACAATCAACTCCAGTCCAGAGAAGATCCTGCTGTGATTATGGAGAGTGGACCGGAGAAAGCAAAGAAATGTCAAATTGCAGAGACTGAAGAAAAGGAAAATGCAATAACTTTGGAGTCTGAGGACAAAGAGAATGTTACTAATGCAGGGGATGTTGATAGAGAAAATGATAACAAGGAAAATGCTTCAGCCTCGGACAATAACAGGTGTGGAAAATGCTGTTTATTTGCTTTACTTTGGATCCTATTTGCCCACAAACCTCACAAGATATACTTGTTTTGTCTGAATCTCGCAGGAAAGTCGACCAAGCTCCCTATCCTCTGTTGAAAAAGAAAGTCTTTGGCAAGAAAGAATCTTTCAAAACCAATCAAAAGGTAGCCAAGTTTCTTCTTTATACTTTCTGAAGGGATCTTCTGTTATGTATTTTATTATGTGTTGCTAATGTACTTTCTACTGGACCAGACGATGACAATAGCGGAGAAGTGTTTTAATGGTAAGACTGTTTCGGCTGATTGCCGAGTCAAGTATACAAAACCTAAGCTCACAAATCCAAAGCCTTTCCGACTAAGAACCGATGTATGATGTGAAATAATTCTCTAATATGCAACTCTGCTTGGTTTTGGCTTTTTTCCTGATGGAAGAATATTTACATGTTTCCAGGAAAGAAGAATCCTCAAGGAAGCAAACACGGAGAAGAAACCACAGCGTGGCCTTGCCAAAGAAGAAGAAACAGCAAACGTTCTTGGGTTCCATGGTGAAAACATAGGTCCAAAACATCAGCCAGTTAGAGTAAGTTCTTTCTGAAACGTTAAAACCAAAGCATATCAATCAATGTCTGTACATCTCGAGAGTTTATTTCCTTTTGTGACATACTGATTTCAACTGCAGCTGGAGAAGAACACAACTTCCAGGTTAAAAGCTTTTAGAGCAACATCCACAACATTTGTTGGACAGGATGTCTCTGAAGATATGGTGATTGGCAAGAGGTAGAAAACTGTTTATCAGGAAACAAAGTGCAGTTTGACACTTTAGAGAACCGCTCAAACAACAGTCACTTTTCCTCAGTATGTAATTCGACATATTTGTGCATTTCCTCAGGGTTGCATCAGGTACAAATACGCAAGTGGCAAGTAAAAGAGTTGTAACCTCGCTGATGAATGGTGAATCTAAGGAAGCGGCGAGCATCAACAAACCTTGTGTTTGTGCTGTTGCTTCAGGGGAAAAAAGACATGCAACTGTCCCAAAGGGACCAAACTTCCATAGCATTCACGTACCTAAGAGCTGTACAAAGAGAGTATTATCAAAAGTCTAAAATCTTCGGTTTTAATTCACACGAGAGTCTTGTAATTTGGTTGATCTTTGAGAAGTAAAAGAAGTGAGGTTGTTTTAGTGTGTATAAAACACTTGCTCGTTTTTACAGTAGTGAGATTGCTCATTGTTTGAATGTGTTTGGATGTGTTTGTTTCGTATTAGTACAAGATGGACAAAGAAACAAGTTAGAGGTCAAAAGCATTTGGTTTATGTTCCTTGGATACTCAACAACTTAAAAGGGGTACAAGTTCTATGATCCTATCAGCAGTCACACCTTTGTATCTCAGATTTCAAGTTCCTTGAAGGATAAGGATACTATGATAAGAAGGATTGGAAAAGTTTGAAGGGTCTATCTAGTTAATCATTTGATCTTACCACTAGCCTACATTTTCTTCTTGATCATTTTGGAAACCAGGAACCTCCAAGGCAAAGGAATGAGGAAGGCAACTCACCAACATCCCCATTTATACTCATGAGGAAGAACCAAAACCATCTCAACCACAAAACCAAGAGAACTTGGACATAGGAGAAGAAAAGTCTATCCATCATGAAGAAGTAGAAGTGGTTGTTGAAGAGGTTACTCGGCCACTAAGAAGTACCAGAATCATGAAACCATCTAATTGTGTAAAAAATGGAGTGTACTACAACCACCAAGCCGTGGCTCATCCAATTCAAGTTGTTTGTTCTCTTGCCCTTTTGCCTCATGATCATAATGCATTCCTTGGGAAGATTAAGTTGGACCAGATACCTCTAAACTATGAAGAAGCCAAGAAAAGGAAAAAATAGAGAAATGCAGTGAGTGATGAAGTATGAGCTATGGAACAAAACCAAACTTGGTATAAGAATGATCTTCCTAAAGGAAAAGGGTAGTGATCTCTAAGTAGGTCTTCACCATTAAGTATAAGAGAAATGGAGATATTGAACAGCACAAGGCTCACTTGGTTGATAGAGGCTTCACTAAAACTTATGGAGATGATTATAGGGACACATTTTCTCATGTGGCGAAGCTACCCACGGTAAGGGTTATACTCTCATTGGCTACTAACCTATCTTGGGAGTTGTGGCAAATAACTGTCAAGAATGCTTTCCTACAAGGAGAACTTGAGGATCAAGTGTATATGACTCATCCACATGGTCTAGAAGATACCATTGCTACAGGGAAGGTACTAAGGCATAAGAAAGAAATTTATGGTCTAAAGCAGTCACCACGAGCTTGGTATGACAAGATGAGCACAACACTCAAAGACCATGGCTTCAAAAGTTTGAATCAGACCACCTTTGTTCACCCCTAAAAAGCTCTCAAGGTATTGTTGTTCTCCTCATCTATGTATATGATCAGAGGACAACAAAGAAGGTATCCAATCGACCAAGTATTTACTTAAATATGTATTTGATATTAAAGACCTTGGTGAGCTTAATCACTTCCTAGGAATTGAAGTGTGCCGCTCACAAGAGGGTTTATTTCTCTCTCAAAGGAACTATACTCTTGATCTTTTGAGTGAGACATGAAATCTTGGAGAAAAACTAGCCAAGACTCTATTTGAATATGACTACAAGGTCAATCAAAAGGGGAGAAAGAAGATGAGCCATTTGAAGACATTGACCAATACCGCTGAATTGTAGGTAAGTTAATCTACATAACCATCACTAGACATGGTCTTTTATTTGTTGTGAACCAGGTCAGTCAGCACATGCAAGCTCCCACGATGTATCATTGGAGTATGGTGGACATGATTCTTAGAACCTCAAAGCTAGCCCCGACCAAATCATTTGGATGGGAAATAATGATAGCACCGAGATAGTGGGATATTGTGATTCGGATTAAGCTGTAGATAGGATTGATAGGAAGTCTACAACTGGTTGTTGCACGTTCATTGGAGGAAAGTTGGTTACTTGGAAGATAAAGAAGCATAAGGTGATGTCATGTTCAAGTGCAGAAGCAGAATACCGAGCAATGTGGAAGCTTACTAATGAGATAACTTGGCTCAAAGCTCTCCTCAAATATCTAATCATTGAGTCTTCTAGTCTTATCACCATGCATTGTGACAATCAATCACCTTTCATATTGCATCCAACTTGGTTTTCCATGAGAGAATCAAACACATTGAGGTAGATTGTCACAAGGTCCAAGACAAGATTGAAGGAGTCATCCTTCCATGATACACTAGAATTGAAGATCAGTTGGCTGACATCTTCACCAAGGCTGCAAGTTTCAAAGTTTGCAATCACACTCATAGAAAATTGGACTTGTAGATCTTTCACACCATTGATCTCATGTCCCCTAATCCATGGACATCACATTCTTTTTCCCTTGACATAGCCTTCTCCCAAGTTTTGTTAACGTTTTTATTGAGGTGATCTTTTATTGGTTTCCAAGCTTAACCTTATATGTTTATATGGCTAAACTTTAGGGGGAGCATTGATCATGTTGATGATGTTAGTCAACAATCTCTACCTAAGGTGGTTAAATGACCTATACCTATGGTGGTTCACCAATCTTTACCTAATGTGATTCAATAACCTTTACCCCTTGTTCGAAAACTCGGTCTCGGCAGCCGATTACGCGTCGGAGAAGCGCTCGACGGACCGGTACCGCCGCGACTCGAGCTAACTCGGGCCTAAAATCAAAACTTTTTTGAAATTTTCAGTTTTTGAGAGATTAATGGTCGAAATTGATCATTGGGCTATATACCTACTAAATTTGGGTAAAAATATGTTAGGTGAGAGCAAAACTACAAAAAAAAAAAAACGAGAGGAAATTCGTTAAAAAATGGTATTGCGCATTAAAACTAAGACCTCTAAGCGATAAAACTCGGCACTAGCCACCAGACCACGTGCTTTTAGTAGAAATACTCTTACATCATAGGTAATATAGAGACATAGAAACGTTAAAATACTTTAAAACAACATTAACTTCTTGAACCCATGACCTTTTGGCAAAGTGACAACATTCTTGTGAATAGGCCACATTAAATTACTTCTTACATTTTCCACTTATGATATATAAATCCATGTAGAGATACAAATGTCAAAAAATTCCATTTTGATTAATCTCTGTGTAGTCTTCGATTTTTCTGTTAGGCGCTAGGTCCAACGTTACCGCCCGACTAGCGCCTAACGCGTTTTCGAACAATACTTTACCTAATATAATTCAAAAATTCTCTCTAATTTTTCTATAAATATATGAGAGTTTTTTCATTCTAATATCAAATTATTTTTTTCTTTCTCTTTCTTTTTCTTTATTGCTCTTCTTTAATTTTGTAACATATAATTTTAATTTCTATAAAATCATACACTTCACCACTCTTATTTTTTATGTGATATACCCTTGGGATTCTATAAACACCCCCCGCCTTTAAGACGAAGCTTATCTCAAAAAACTAAGTACCATTCACCCTACTTGAAATGCATGATCATGTGCAAGCAACAACACCTTTAAAATCCATGTGATCCATTCCCTGATGTTTGTAGTTAAACCTCCAAGATTTAGAAATTTTGATCTGTTTAAAGAAGATATTTTACAAATTAATTACTTGTGGCGAACCAAAATATGAATTATGTCTTCAAATTTTTGTCTCTTAAATTACATAGCAAGATGAGTCAATTTTTAATGTTTTTGTCGATGAATCTTGTGAGTTTATCCGGATGTGATGGTTCTTCTCATGCCCCAGGCATTCCTCTTGTTCCATATTAACTATATCTAACAGAACACACACAAGTGGCTGGTGTTTAAATCCCACTTTGCCATTTTATCTCCGGTAGCTAATCAGTTGTATGTGCATTTCGATACATGCTATAAATGAGTACTTTTGCGTTGCTTTCGTGAACCAAACTCCTGTTAATCAAAAATGGCATCTTGGATGGTGGGGGGGGGGGGGGGGGGAGGTATACGTGGATTTACGGTGGAGAAATGTTGTTCAACAACCATTTATTCATTTTTAACAAATGTGGCCAACAATCATCCTAAAACTCTCTATAAATACTTGTTGATATCTTCATTGTAAATCCAACATAAAATAAAAACAAGAAACGAAAAAGAGAGAACAAAGGGAAAAAAAATTCTTTGAAAGAAAATCTAGTATATACTTTTTCTTGAGTGTAACTGGTTTTGGGTGTGAGTTGAGAGTGTTATAATTTACTGGTTCATGATATAAAGACTTGTAGCAGGACCAGAGACGTAAGCAAAGTTTGAGCAAACTGCGTTAACAAATTGCGTGAGATTATTTCCTAACAATTGTTACCAGAGCCCGGTAATCTCGTCAAAGTTTTTTTTTGCGAGATTACTATTCACGTGAATAGTGTATTCATGAATAATAATAATAAAATTGGCGACATCGGTTTGTCGACGGAGGTGTTTAATACACGGTGGTTCGAAAAAGTAATAAGAAACGATGGGAGGAAAAGGTGGTTCAAGACAAAATATCAGGAAATGCAAAGGTACAGATTATGTATTCAGGAGAATGTAAACTGAAGATTATTGTACAGAAGAAAGCTTCATCAACCACTGAGCAAGAAGCCTGAGAAGATGGAACATGATGAGTGTGATCTCCTTAACACTATCGAAGAACGTTCCTCACAACGTTCTGGAGGAGAATATCACATAAGGGCTCATGAAAGTTATCTCAGATATGTATGAGAAACTTTCATCAAATAATAAAGTATTTATCATGAAGAAACTCTTTCATTTAAAGAAGGAAGAAGGTGGACATGTTGCAGCACACATGAATGAATTCAACACGATTATTTACCAATTATCATCCGTTAAAATAAAGTTTAAAGATGAAATGCGAGCATTGGTTTTGTTGGCATCTCTAAAAAATAGTTGAGAGCCAATAAGGTCAGGGGTTAGTAATTTTTTGGGTAATCATAAACTTAAGTTTAATGATGTAATCGTCATTTCTGAAGAAGTTCGTAGGGTAGACTCTGGTGAAGCTTCAACGATTTCTGCTTTCAACTTGGAAAACAGAGGCAGAAACCAAGCCCGAAACAACCGTAAAATGGAGAGCAAAGTCAAGAAATGGTAGAAGTCAGTCCAAATTCAAGCAACCTGCTGAATGTTGGAAGTTTAGAAAGACAAGTCACATAAAAAAGAATGGCTGGGCAATTTCAAAGAAGGAAGGCAACAAGGGAGCTGAAGCCAATGCAATCACACATGAAATTGGTGATGCATTGGTAGTATATGCTCATTCTCCAAGAAAAAGTGAAGCTCATGATGCAGCTGTAAACACCTTTGGAGTGTTGATCTCTTATGTTGATAGTTCAATCGACTCTGGGTTATGGACTCAGGAGCATCATTTCACACGAGACCACACCACAACATAATGGATAACTATGTTCCTGGAAATTATTGAGCTGATGGTTTACCTTTGGACATAGTTAGTATTGGGATATCAATTTGAAAATGTCAAATGTCGTGTGGAAGATCGCAAAGGTTAGGCATGTGCCAAAGTTGAATGAAATCTTATCCCAGTAGGTCAACTTGATGATATTGGGCATGATGTCAATTTTGGTGGTGGAGCCTGGAGAGTGAATAAAGGTCCTATGGTCGTTGCTAGAGGTCATAAAAGAGGCACCCTTTATATGATGATGAGTCATGAAGATACAATTGTGATTGTCAAGATTGCCAAACGTATTGTTGTGGCATTGTCGGTTGAGACACATGAATGAGAAAGGGTTGAAACTTATGCCGGCAAATGGTGTGCTTCGAGATCTAAAGATGGTGGATGATCAGATGTATGAAAGTTTCATCCTTGGAAAGTAGAAATATGTCGGTTTCTCAAAAGAATGAAGATAACATAAATCTGAGAAGTTGGTGCACACTGATGTGTGGGGGGACCCACTCCTGTCACATCCCTAAGAGGTTCATGTTAATATGTGACCTTTATTTATGACTCCACAAAGAAACTGTGGGTTTACTTCATGAAGAACAAGTACGAGGTGTTCTCGGTTTTTGAAAGATGGAAAGACATGGTGGAGATTGAGATGAATCTCAAGTTGAAGTGTCTGAGGTATGATAATGGTGGATAGTACATGAGTGAGGAATTTAAAAGATATTTCGCTGATAATGACTATTTCTGGAACACCTCAATAGAATGGAATAGCTGAAAGGATGAACAGAACCTTGAATAAACGTGCAAGAAGCATGAGACTGCACTATGGATTGCATAGGACGTTTTGGGCGGATGCAATCAGTACTGAAACCTTATTAATAAACAGAGGACCCTCTGTTCCATTGGAATTCAAGATCCTTGAAGAAATGTGGAGCATAAAGAAAGTAAACATTTGTTATCTTAAAGTATTTTGTTCTTAGCTTATGTTCATATTGATGATGATGCAAAAGTAAATTTGATGCAAAATCAAAGAAGCGTTATTTTATTGGTTATGGTGACACGGATTTTGGTTATTGGTTTTAGGATGATGATAATCGAAAGATCATCCACATCAAGAATGTTGTGTTCAACGAAGAAGCGTTGTACATGTATAAGCTAGAAGAAAGCTCCGAAAAGGAGTGTAGAGATGTTGATTTGGGAGATATCTGTTGGGAATGTCCTGAAATCTACCGTACTATCTCTAGAAAGTATGATAAGTGTCGATATCAGACATAAGTCATAAATACTGGGTGATCATGATGGCTTGCTAGAGTCCGCTCATGATCTATAAGTTTAGGACTTATTACCAGTATTGTATGATCCCAAAGGGTCACACACCATAGCTAACGGGAAAGTTAAATGGAATTAATACGGTAAGATGCAATGGCATTTACTGTATTAGATCAGAGAATTGGGCCAGACAAAATACAGGCTTTTGTCTGATTTGTGTCTTGGGCCCAAAAGATTAATGAGCCATTAGTCTAATGACTTGGGCCCATTAATGAGAGATAAAAGAATGAGAAAACCCTAAGGAAGAGCCTGATGCTTGCGATTTTTCTCAAGGGCAGCCGCGAGTTTCCATCTCTCTCTAACTCTCTCTTTCTGATCTGATCCATCTCTTTGGTCTAGCAGCCATCCCGGCTTGTAAGAGTGTGAATACCAAAGGAGGAGCAGGTTGTTCATCTGTTCTAACTGATCTCATCATTACCATCAATTATCCGCTGCAATCTGAAAGGTAATGATCCATGTTTGGTTGGTTTTATGATTCGTTTTGCAAGAACCTAGATCTGTTTAAGATTATGTGTTAGGTTGTAATTTGGGAATTAAACCTTGAACAAACACCATAATCCTTCAGTGGTATCAGAGCCTAGGCATTAGGTTTCTTGTGAAATTGGATCATATGAATGTTTAATGGTTTAGAATTAATTTTGAATTAAAATTGATTATAGAAATCATTAATCCAAATCGTTTGTGATCTTGTTAATAATCGGTTGCTTGAAAGTTTTGTTATTAACCGAATGTTCATGTTAATAATAGAATGGCATTCAATTATTAAACCCTAAATCGCTTAATGTGGCCGCGTGATATTGGCCTAGATCGATCTCATGATCGTGAGGCAAAGTGGGATCGTGCGTATGCTGCGATAAACGATCGCGTGTGTTGCCGAGATCGATCTTTGCGGTCGTGAGGCTGGCAAGGCCGAGCGTGATGTGATCATGCCGTACGATCGTGATACCTAGGCCGTGATCGTGCGCTGCTTATGCAGTGTACCGAGGACCGCGTGATCACGTCGCGATGATCGATCGCTTGCGATCGTGAGCGACTAAAGTTGGATCATGGGTCTCGGTTGGATCATGGGCCTCGGTTGGATCATGGGCCACAAATTGCGTTAATGGGCCGAGTTGGATCATGGATCCGATTGTTTGGCCCGTTAAAATTTTACGTCTCGCGAATAGTCAATCGGTTAAACCGAGCTTCGCGGTTCGTTGCCCAAAACCACACCGATTAAACCGGTCCATTAAATTGGCGGTTAATTGTGTGTTTAAAGCCTAAAACCGCAAGTTAAATCAAATTGGCTAAAACACTAGGTGTTTCTTCCCGGTTTTGGATTTAACTGAACCGATCCAATTTAATTGGTGGTTCAAGCGGTTAACCCAAATCGCGGTTTGCTGGAAATTATTTAATACATGGTATTATTTAATTTCTGGTTAAACCGGATTGAAATTCAAAATTGAATTTTAACCTAAACCGAAGGCTGGTCTAAGTTTGATTTGGTTGGACCAAATAATTTAGAGCTGGTCTGGTTTAGTAAATAACCGATGGTTTTGATAGTTAATTTGGTCTTGGACCAGAATTAATAAACCAGATCGGTTATGTCAAATTATTGGGCCAGCTGGAACTCTATGGTCTTGGGCCAAAGAATTGGGCCTATAATTTGTGACCCAACCCAAAATATTTAATGAAATATTTAAATTAAAAATTTCTATTTTTAGTAAGTTACTAAATTTAGAAAGTTTCTAAAATAGGAAAGTTTCCCAAAATAGCAATCTTCTATTTTTGGAAATAAAACTTAAAATCCTCAAAAACAATATCAAGCTTGGATGTCTTTCCAATCTTGTCAGCTACTTAACGCTTATTCGATTACAGATATGGCTTACAGTGTGAGGTGTCTGTTTTCGCGTAAGTAAAATAGTATATAGTCACTAATTTCATTGGGAGTCCCAGACTTTAGTGATTATTTGGCTGTAAGAGATTGGTTTCCTTGACTGGGCCATCGGGAGTCCCGGGCCTTGAGACATCTGGTGAATTTGGGCCTCGGGTCCAATTCACAACCGAGAGTTATTGGTTATAACTAGCTGTGTGTATGCTTACCAAGTAAAGCTAATTCCGGGTGACGGCCAGTGGCCCACTTTGGATTTAGCTGAACATGGGTCTCGGAATCATTGCATTCTTATGAGGTTAAACAAAGAAATTTTGAATGCAATGCGAGTTTTCTTATAAGTTGTTAAGATTACTCTTTTATGAACTTAATAACTAAAACTCTATTTATCTCTAAATTTCAGCTATGACAAGCACAAACAATCAAAACACTTTCTCGATCCGGTATGTCCTTGAGATGGACAAACTGAACGGATCAAATTTCTTGACTTGGTCGCGGAACCTGAGGCTAGTTCTCAGGCATGAGAGAAAGGACTATGTCCTTGAGAAAGCTCTCCCCGAGAGGATCGGATCCAAGGCCAGTCATGCAGTATATAATGCTTGGAATAAGCATTATAATGATGCGGTAGATGTGCGTGGTCTGATATTGGCTACCATGGACTCAGAGTTGCGGAAGCAATATGAGAACATGGAGTCGCCAATAGAGATGATCAGCAGCCTGAAATTGAGATTTCAGGAGCAGGTAAGAGTGGAGAGATACCAGTTGGTTAAATCTCTCACTAGCTGCAAGCTACCGATTGATCATCCAGTAAGTCCTCATATCAGTAAAATGATGGGTTACATTGATAACCTGAGGAAACTGGATTATCCAGTTAGCCAAGAAATGGCAACTGATATCATTCTGCAGTCACTGCCGTCAAGCTATGATAAGTTCGTAAGGGACTATATCAAGAAAGGCTTAACGAAGACGTTGACTGAACTGCATGACATGCTCAAGACAGTTGAGCCAAACGTGAAGAGTACCCTGTACAATCTCATGAAGGAGAAGGGTAGGTTTACTGAACCTAAAGCTGACAAGGGTGAAGACAAAGTTGTCCAGATTTTGAATCATGGCAAGCGTGTGTCTTCTGAGCCCGAGTCAGATACCTCTTACGTTGGTAAGTGCTGCTACTGTAAAGAGACTGGGCATTGGAAGAGAGATTGCATTAAATTCATGGAAGATTACGAGGAGTTGAAGTTGATGTATGAAACTACTTCCTCAGGTATTCATGTTATTACTTCAAGTTATACCTTACAGGTATTGGATACTGGTTGTGGCACTGATATTTGTTATAATATGCAGAGCCTGAGCAACAGTAGAACGTTGAAGGAAGGGCAAGTGGAACTGCGTGTCTGGAAGGAGCTTGGGATGCTGCCTCAGCCGTAGGGTTTTCACTTGTAGATGCCTTTGAGGCTTGGTTTTATTAAGTAATTGCTACAATGTACCTGCTTTAAGCAGAGTTGTCTTTCATTTTCTTGTAAGAATTTGAATGTTTTTCATTTTGATAAAAGACTAGTTTGTTCTTTTGATCTTAATGAAATATTAATTGTAGCACCCTATTCAAGGAATAGGTTTTATGTCTTAAACCAAAGAGTGCCTAAATATAACATAAATACCGCAATTGGTTTAAATCTGATGAGTTAAACCTGATTTTTCTTGGCATAAATGTTTTGGTCACATAGAGTAAGTCAGATTCAGAAACCCCATAGTTATGGACTTTTGGGCTCATTTGAATGGATATCTTATGAGACTTGAATTCTGCTTACTAGACCAAAAGACAAAGGGCCCATCTTAGCCGAGCTAGAGAAAGGCCCAAAGGCTTATTGGAGATTGAACATACTCATGTATGTGGTCCGATGAGCAGTAATGCCAGAGAAAATTTCCTGTACTTCATTGTCTCTACTGATTACTTCAGTGAGTGTGACTGTGTTCATTTGATGAGACACAAGTCGGAATTCTTTGACATGGTCGAAAGAGTTCCAGAATGAAGTATAGAATCTGAATGACAGAAGTATTAAGACTCTGGATTAGATCACGAGTGAGATTACTTAAGTCATTGATTGTGTGATCATCTGAATGAGTGTGAAGTCGTTTCACAGCTCATTTCTCCTGAAAACCTAGAGGTGTTTCTGTGAGAATGAATCAGATCTTATTAGAAATGATTAAAGATGAGTCACACGAGTCTTCCATGATATTCTTTAAGAATAACGCTCTAGAAATATCTAAGTTTACGCTGCATTAGTTCCACCAATATCAGTTGAAAGACACCACGTAAATGTGGATTGGAATCAATCCAAATTCGTCTTTACTGAGTATTTGTAGTTGTGCTACTTCGCTGGTTGTCCTAGGGAAACCAAGGCTTGTTACCCTTTTTACGTCCATTCTGTTTTCTAAGAGGGGAAGTTAATTTCCAAGAAGAACAGTGGGAGTAAAAGTGTAACTCGAAGAAATTCGAGAATTACAGGAGGCTGCTCAACCTTTTGAGGGAGAGCAGCGGATGGATTTACAGATTTCTGTAGAATCTACACCTGTATAGCCTGAAGTTCGCAGATCTGAATGAATCAGTCACTAATCCGAGATTGATTTCTCGTCATTAGTTGAACCTGATGGTCATTGAAAGTTCGCATGATCTGATGATCATTGAAAGCGACGAACCTGCGAAATTCAAGGAAGCGAAAGTGAGCCCGGACTCCGAAATTACACTATGTGTAAGATAGCTTCATCGGTCCATTCATGGATGGAAGCAAACATATCGGAGTTGGAATCTTCGTTCTGTTGAAGTAGTCAAAGTTTTGACTTAAACAGGAACGAAGTGGAACTGTGCGTTTACTAAAAGATAAGTGGGAGCAATGTTGCATTTCTCATAGTGTATGTCGATGACATACTGATCCTCGGAAATAACGTCCCAATGTTGCAGTCGGTAAAGGACTGGCTTGGGAGTTGGTTTTGTGATTGACACGGGTAAAGCCACGTATGTTCTTGGATTTTGGATCTAAAGATAGAGATACAAAAGAGCTGGTAGGACAAAGTCAGGATTCTTAAATTGACAAAGTCCTACACCTAATCAGCAATCCAAGAAGGGTTTTATACCAAAGTCACATGGCAATACGTTAAACAAGAAGCAGTGTCCTACGATAACTGCTGAGCTTGAATGCATGGATAGGATTCCATATGCGTCGGCAATTGGATCTATCATGTATGCCATGACACGCACTTGTTTTGATGTTGCTTTAATGTTAAGCAAGACAAGTAAAGACCAGTCAAATCCAGCAAAGAATCACTGGATTGCCGTAAAGAATATCCTAAAGTATTTGAGGAATACTAAGGATAAGTTCTTGGTTTACGGAGAAAGTGAGATGCTACAAGTCGATAGAGTCTGAAAGGCAAGTTTCCAATAGACAAAGATAATTCCTGGTCACAGTCCGGCTATATCTTGTGTCTGTCTGGCGGTGCAAGGCACTGTTGCTGACTCCATGACTTAAGCTGAACATTTCGCAGCTTGTAAAGCGGCGAAAGAGGTTGTTTGGAAAGAAAAGGTTCATCACTGAACTTGATGTGATTCCCAGCGTAGTTGAGACTAGCTGCACATCAGAGGTCCAAACACCTTGAGGGTAGGTATAACCTATTCCGTGAGATAAATGACAGAGGTGTTAAGTAGATAAGCAAGTTTTATCGAATGAGAACGTTGCTAATCTATTAACAAAGCCACTCCTTAGGCCTAAGCATGAGTCGCGGACTGTAGCTGTAGGATGAATGAAACTAAGATGTAGTCTTAATTTCAGTGGGAGTTTGTAAAGGGCTTTACTTAGTTGTTTTCAAAGGTTCATGTAAACATAATATTTTATGTTTATGAAATCTATGATTTCTGGATTATTTTAACTGTGATATAAAATAATCGTTCCAAAATGATTCATGTCATTATATATGGGCCATCGAAGTACATGAGTAGACTTGATCCTGAAACCCCATATTTAACGAAATGACATAAATCATAGTGTCCATAGTCGAAGGTTGTTGAAATTGGAATAACAACAACCTGTTGAGACTAGATTGTGTTGAGACTTATGACCAGGTTTCGAGGGGTCATAGATGCGCGGCATCAAAGTCGACACATAGGTATATGTAGGGGAGCATATGACCGGACATGGCCCGCTGATGTGAACTCTGCAAGATATTAATATCTGTGTCATAAGAAGTTCTCATATACGACTATAGAGTATAGTCCTTAGACCTGAGTTCGCATGCATGTGGCTGCACATGGAGTGATGCGCTTTGATCATTGTCTAATGCTGTTTCGTAACTGGGAGCTATACGGACCTTGGTTGGGTGTATTATGAATTGTGTAGTTCATAGTGATGGAACAAGATGGGATTTGTCCCTGCCGTTTAACGGAGGTAATATCTCTAGGCCAATCGGAGATTTGATAGCTGGTAAGAGAATGACCATTCCCAAACGGACTTGCCCAAGTCGTTTGCATTGTCAGTATCAAATCTGGTCCGATAAACATGGTCTGGCTATATAAGGATGACACGCATCTTGCCTTATGCCAGATCGAGATATTGAGACAAAAGGATTAGGGAATGTAGGATTCCAGTACAATCGGAAGATTGTTGGGAATGTCCTGTGTAGGATTCCAGTACAAGTGGGAGATTGTTGGGAATGTCCTGAAATCTACCGTACTATCTCTAGAAAGTATGATAAGTGTCGAGATCAGACATAAGTCATAAATACTGGGTGATCATGATGGCTTGCTAGAGTCCGCTCATGATCTATAAGTTTAGGACTTATTACCAGTATTGTATGATCCCGAAGGGTCACACACCATAGCTAACGGGAAAGTTAAATGGAATTAATACGGTAAGATGCAATGGCATTTACTGTATTAGATCAGAGAATTGGGCCAGACAAAATACAGGCTTTTGTCTGATTTGTGTCTTGGGCCCAAAAGATTAATGAGCCATTAGTCTAATGACTTGGGCCCATTAATGAGAGATAAAAGAATGAGAAAACCCTAAGGAAGAGCCTGATGCTTGCGATTTTTCTCAAGGGCAGCCGCGAGTTTCCATCTCTCTCTCTAACTCTCTCTTTCTGATATGATCCATCTCTTTGGTCTAGCAGCCATCCCGGCTTGTAAGAGTGTGGATACCAAAGGAGGAGCAGGTTGTTCATCTGTTCTAACTGATCTCATCATTACCATCAATTATCCGCTGCAATCTGAAAGGTAATGATCCAGGTTTGGTTGGTTTTATGATTCGTTTTGCAAGAACCTAGATCTGTTTAAGATTATGTGTTAGGTTGTAATTTGGGAATTAAACCTTGAACAAACACCATAATCCTTCAATATCCTGGCACCAGAGTTGCAGCATGATACAATAATAGCAAAAGAACAAGTTTTTCAAGAAGAAAAAAGTGAGGCATTTGAGAATGATGATTGAGAAGAGATCCTACGTAAGCCAGTTATAGAGATGCGACGGTCAAACAGAATCATCAAGAAACCGGTAAGATTTTATCCATCACTCAGATACATTATGCTCACATATAGAGGCAATCATGAATGTTATGAAAAGACAATGCACGTAGATGAATCGATTCAGTGGGAGATTGCAATGAATGATGAGATGGACTTGTAGATGTCCAATCACATGTGGGATTTAAGTGATTTGCCTAATAGAAAATGGAAGAAGCAAGACAAATTCTTGGGATAAGAATTAGTAGAAGCAAGGAGGATCTTAAATTATCATAAGAGGAGTATGTGAAGAAAAGTCCTCGAGAGGTTTAATATGGATGACATGAAGCTAATTAGGACTCTCATGGCAAGTCATTTTTGGCTATCCAAAGATTAGTCACCGGTGACTGAAGACGAGATGACATATATGGATAAAGTTTCATATGTTTATGTTATCGGCATCCTGATGTACGTGATGGTATGTACAAGTCCAAACATTGCACATACAGTGGGAGTCGTCAGGTTTATGAGCAATCTTGGAAAGGAATATTGGAAAGGTGTTAAGTGGATTTTAAGGTATCTGAAAGGAAATCTAAGTTTATCGCTATGTTTCAAGAAATCAGAGATTGGATTGCAAAAATATGTTGATGTTGACAATGAAGGTGACAATGACAATAGGAAAGTACATCCGGATATGTTTACACTTTTGGTGGTACTACAATATGTTGAATTTCAAAGTTGCAGAAATTGTTGCTCTATCAAGCTGTGAAGCTGAGTATGTTGCGGTGACAAAGACAACAAAGGAGATAATGTGGTTACAGTCATTTCTACAATAGGTAGGACATGACCAAGAGAAAAATGTGTTGTACTGTGACAGTAAGAGTGCCATTGACTTGGAAAAGATTCTAGTTTACCATGCTCGGACGAAGCACATACAACTTCGGTATCATTTCATCGGATCGGCTTTAGACGATAAAGTGTAGGTGCTTGAGAAGATCCCATGAAACAAGAACCGACATACATGTTAACAAAGACCGTGTCATATGACAAGTTGAGGTTATTTATACCTCGGTTGGCTTGTTAGAGTAGCAATCACTGAAGACCTACTGCATTGATCAAGGTGTGAAGACATATTGAAATCGGTTTTCTAGTGGGAGATTTTAAGTCAAAAATGACGTCTTGGACGGTGGGGGAGAGGTGTACGTGGATGGACGGTGGAGAAGTGTTGTTCAACAACATTTACTCATTTTTCAATAATATGATCAACAACCATCCTCAACCCCTCTATAAATACATGTAGATATCTTCATTGTAAATTCATCCCAAAACAAAAATAAAAGAGAAAAAGAGAGAATAAAGAAAGAAAAAAACTATTTTTCTTTGTAAAAAAGTTTAATAGTATTTTCTTAAATGTAATTCGGTTTTGGATTGAGTTAAGAGTATTGTAATTTTCTAATTATTAATATAAAGATTTATAGCAGGTTCGGAGACATATGCAAAATTTGACCAAAATCCAATAATAAATTGTACGTGTTTTTTCGATCTCATATATTTGGTTCTCTCGGAAATTTAAGATTATTTCTTAACAACTCCTTCGGCTGGTTCGCATAGTGGATGCTACTCTCGTGAAAGTTTTCATGTTTCATTAAAGAATATATTTTTCTTACAACCACCCCTTCTTCTCCATAGCATAAGGTCTCCTTCGTCCTGCCTCACATATACTCTAATTTGTTCGATCTCATCTTCTATTTTATTTAATAATTCAATCCGATGTTTATTGACATTTTACATATGAATCTAGAGAAGTTTTAAACAAATGTCAAGAAAATGATCAATTTATACTATTACACAATATCATATAAAAAAATCTGATTTGTTTTCATATGAAAGAAAATCCAGCAGATATTCTATATATTAACCACAAAATCACAAAAACTTACTCTTAAGAAAAGAATGTAAATATATATATTATCGTATTAAACCAAAAACAAGTATCATGTTATCTAATGTTTTATATCAGTGGCTTCATCTCTTTCTTCTTCCCATGATTTTTCTTCAGATTCCCATATATGTCCATATATGTGCCTAATACAGTTTCGATACTCGATCTTAAGTAACTCTAGCTGAACTTCTTTGATCATTCCCTACAATATTTTCCATCGATAAATAATCACAATGAAGTTCACCATTATCACAACAGATATATGTTAGAGTAAGTTAGAGAGAAGACATTTACGTCTATCAGAACCATTATGTATCCATCACCATCGCGAAGGTCCAAGTCTTTTTTCACCATTTTAACAAACCAGAGCCAATTGTTTGTGTTTTCCACTTGTACAACACCCCCATGCTATTGGATAAATCTTGTTATCACCATCTTTTCCTAGAGCGATCAGTACTTGCCCCTTCATTTTCGTCTTTATGAAGAAACCATCAGCACCAATCAAGGGCCTACAACTCTCTTTCCATACTCTTTTTAGGACATCAAAGCATACGTAAAATCTGTTGAACACATCTTTACCATCGTCATCTTTTACAGTGTCGATCTCCACAGTAGTACCTTCCCCATTCGACTCTATCAACTCGACTGCGTAATCTTGGAGGCGAGCAAACTGATTGAATCCACCTCAAATATTTGTTTCTAGTTGCTTGACACTGAGGCCGATATGTCGATATCTTCCATCTGTCCATCACCAACACTCGATCTTCATTGGCATGTAATAATGTGGCTCCTATCGAATTTTATCAACAAACATTCTAGCTATGACATGAACCTTAAACATCTCACATTCTCCATTTGGGATACAACTATGCTTCTATGTGAAAACCCTAACTCTCCATATAGGATCATTTGGAAGCGTGGATGCATAAATTTTCCACTGACAAATCAAACCTTTTTTATTTTTATCAGCACCAACATATTTGAAGCCTATCTTGTCCTTATCATACTTGTATTGCTCCAAATTTCGGCATGTTTGTAATGCATAATCCACCACACTCTCTTTAAATGCAATACCATTGAAGAAGGTCTGGTCCTTGTATAATCTTACATCTCCGCTCGGATATGGATCCTCTGTCGTGCTGGAGCACCTTCTTCCCCTTCTTCGTCACTTTCTGGGTAGACATCATGTTGAATAGATGGCTCATCCGCAAACTCTCTGGCAATCTCCTCCAAATGAAACTCTTCACGCTCGCCTGCTTCTTCGTCGAAATCTCTTTCCCTGTCATGAATCACTAAAGACACTGCTTCAATAAGCTGTCTCTTGGTCGCGATTTCAAGCTTGGTGATTTGGGGGTTTCTGGGTTTGATATAAATTATGGTTAGGTAATTTCATTTTTGGGGTTTTTTCTGGTTTAGCATTAGTCGGGTCTTAAAAACAGGTAATAAGTATGGTTAAGTGTTTAATTGGATCGTAATTTGGTTTGTAATTGGTTGTCTCTCAGATTAGTGGTTAAAAAATTAGTTTACATCCATAAAACCAAACCAAACCAAGTCGTATTGCTAAATTAGTTTCGAACTACAAATTTGTGGGTAATTTGGTTTCAAACTTTTAGTTTGGGGGTTATACATCTATAACTTATGTTTCAGGGGTATCTAGAACGGAGTCTTGGTTTGGGCAGCAACTAGTGTTATACGACAGTTCTCAAGGAAAAATATATCGTTTTTCTTTAACTAAAGATCTATAGTAAGTTCGGAAACATATGCAAAATTTGACCAAAATCCGTTAATAAATTGTACGTGTTTTTCGATCTCATATATTTGGTTTTCTGGGAAATTCAAGATTATTTCTTAACAACTCTTTCGCCCAGTTCGCATAGTGGATGTTCCTTTCCTGAAAATTTCCATGTTTTATTAAAAAATATTTTTCTTACAACCAGCCTTCTTCTCCATAGCACAAAGTCTCCTTCGTCCTCTTTCACATATACTCTAATTTGTTCGATCTCATCTTCTATTTTATTTAATAACTCAATCTGATGTTTATTGACATTTTATATATGAATCTAGAAAAGTTTTAAACAAATGTTAAGAAAATGATCAATTTATATTATTACGCAATATCATATAAATTTTTTGTTGATTTGTTTTCGTATGAAAGAAAGTCCAGCAGCTCTTTTATGTACTAAGTATTAACCACAAAACTTACTCTTAAACAAAAATGTAAATATATATTACCGTATTAAACAAAAAATGTATCATGTTACGTAATGTTTTCCCATTGTCATCACGTGTAACTGTGTGAGATGGACGTTATAAAGATTCAGACAGTCCTTTAGTGAAAATCAATGACTAATATAGGACTAAAAACAATTAAAGTGCGATATTATTTCTATTTTTAACTAACTACACATTCGAAGATGGTAGGGGGCAATTGAAAAAGACGGTCATGTGAACGTCTCTTTCTTTTTAGCTGTCCTCTTGGGTCGCCCTTATCCCCCTCCCTATTCCCTACCATTATCAAATTCTGTATTTTTGAATTTTCTCACTTTCTAAAAATTCAAATCGTATTATTCTTCTATGAAATAAATAAATAAATGTAGTATACATAGAATTAAAAATTAATTATTCTATAGAAAATTCCAAGATCACGACCTCTTGTTCTTTACATATGTGCGATTCTTATCAATGACACAGCTTGCAATTTTAGCTTTTTCCTTGGTTCGTATCTAGTATTAATTCTAGAAAGAGAAAAAACTTATTTTCTTTATCAAACATTTCTCGATATAACGTGTTCTATTGTTAAAAATAATTACATCGAGTGTGTAAAATAAATATATAAACGTTTATCTCTTTATTCTTTTTCTTGTGATCATATACATCGATATCATCGACTAACAACGAGGGATACATTAATAACAGTTGTGTTATTGTGGTAATATTTATGTCTTATGACTAAGAAGTAGTTAAGAACGTAATGGTCTGTGACAATTTGGATAGACAAATATGAATTTACATCAACTAGAGTCAACGATAAATTTATTAAGCAAACAAATGTCTGAATCGTACATATATCAAACACAAACTCAAATATGATCAAACGATGACAACTAATGGCTCGAAAAAAAAAATCAAAGTAAATTACACGAAAACGCTGCTGGCCAATTCAATAATAATCTCAAACGAGGAGCAAATGGGCTGCAACAACGAACGAAAGTGCTACAACGTCGTTTCTTACATTGAAAGCTCCGGAATCGGGCGAGGCCATCGCCGGTGGCATGGCTCCCGGAGAAGGAGCAGATTCCATTGCGGGCATCGGTGGTGAAGGCATATCGGGAACTGTTGCTGGGCTTTGGCTTGGGCCCATAGGAGTAGTTGGTGGGCTCATTGGGCTTGAAGATGGAGCCATTGGCATTGGAGCCATGGGCATTGGTGGTGGTGCCATGGGCATAGGTGGTGGAGTCATCATTGGCATAGGTGGTGGAGCCATAGGCATAGGTGGTGGAGTCATCATCGGCATGGGAGAGCCGCCGCTATGCATTGGTGGCATGGACATTGAGCCAGAAGGAGCCATCATGGGAGATTGAGCCAAAGAAAAAGGAACCAAAACCATAGACAATGTGAGCAAAAGGAAGGCTTGTGAAGAGTCCATGGTTATGTTTGTTTGTGTGTTGAATAGTGGTTTATGTAAAGTGATATATAGAGAGAGATATATGAGCTGTAAAAGAATGGGAGAGAAAAGTGAAGGTTCTTTGTGCCATTAGGGATATATATATATATATTAGAGATTATTTGTTTTAGATTTTTGGACCGTTGGATATATGGTGTGACACGTATCAGCCGATGGATAAGTATAAGATGCTGATTTATTTTCATCCACATATAAACGAAAAAAAGAGGAAAATTCCAAAGTGAAATCTCTTTGTAGGTACAGATCGAATAATCAATAGCATGAAATTGGGGGCGTTATTATGAATAATAATATATTATTTTTATCTTTTCTCTTATTTTATAGTGGAACCATCAATCCGATTCACGGGTTGGTTTTTAAGGGTCCATCAAAATTATTAGAAAGGGGCATTAATGATGTTTGTTAGCCACTGATATGCTATAACGATGTTCATTTTTTTTTTTCGGTAGACTATTATAAGTTAAGATATATATATATATATATATATATATACTATAATATCATTACAAAATATGGTAGAAAAGGATAAAAGACCATAATGCTATGTTACAAAAGAAAAAGAAAAAAACAAAGAGGGACCATTTGTGTTGTATTTGGTCACACAGCCTAATAAACTCCACGGCCGATATTATGCCCGCACCCACTAACCGACATTTTTGGTTGCCCCCATACTCTTTTTTTCCTTTTGTCTCTCACGAGTACCCTTTGCCCCTCATTCACTATTTAGTCGGCTCGTGAATGCAACCGTTAGGACTTAGGGCACTTGATCAAATGTATTCTCATAACTCACTCGTCCAAGAAAATACATGAAATAAGAACAACACTTCGATTACCAGTATGTGTCTCCCTCTCTCTATACTAGTTATTGTTAATCATAAATAATGACGCATGTGGAAGTTCATTTAGTCAAAAAGTCTGATTAAGAGTCTATTAATGTGTTTTATGCTAAAATGTTTGAGAATGAATTTATAAAATAATTTATTATCAGATTATTGGAGACAAGTTTACATAAGATTTTAAACATGGTAGATATAAAACTGCTATATATAAATTTTCATTAAGTGATTCAGTGGTGATCTAACTAAAACCGTCAGAAATAAATCTTTATAAAATAGTAAAATTATCCATTTATAGAATAGTGAATGCATTCTCATAAATTTGTAATACAATTTTAAAGATTATTATATCTATTAAACAAAAAGTGCAAAACATTATAGTATATTATTATACACTAACCAAAGTTTGGTCACAAAAGCTTTTAACCTTATAAGGTTTAGCTTCTTTGTCTATTTCCATTACATTAATTTCATTTTTTTTTCCGACTACATTACTTTCATTTACATATACAAAATGAAAGTCTTTGTGTGTTGTCATGGTGTGGATATCTTGAATTTCCATGAGTATACTGCTGGGGATATTGCTATCTTCCATATAACATATCTTTGTTTTAGTCCATTAGCTTACTGTATTTTGACAATTCCCAATAAGTTTTACATTATTATATCCAAATTTGTATACCTCTTGTATAGCCATTTTGAATGCTTGTGCTTCCGCCTTGATAGAAGAGCTTATTAGAAGTATGGCAGAGGAACCTTGCATAGTAAGTTTACCATTAGGAGAAAAGAGCATCCAAGCTATTCCTACATTATCATTTGGAAATAACCATGAAGCATCAATTAGACATATATATTGTTATGCTTCTGTATAAGGATTGTTGAAAGTCCGATCATGATTATCCCAATTATAGGATCAATTAAGTTCAGTCAGTTCCATCTCGTTTGCTTGCTTCCATTGTACCTTATCTTAATATTATTCTTACTATAATCTCTCTTTTAGTTTTAAAGAGCAACTTGTTCATAGCTTTCCATATAATCTAACTCATAACAAGATATATACTATATTTCTTTTATTAGGGTTGAGAGTGCAAATTAATGTATTTCATATTATTATGTAGATCCTGAGAGAGTAACTGATCACATGAGCGTGTGGATCCATGGCCATCATCCATATTTTTCGAGAGACTCGACATTAGAAGAGAAGATGATTTAAATCTTCATCTTCTTCTCCGTAAAACAGATAGCTCCTTTCTATCTGCATCCCTCTCTTGTAAAGCTGGGTGGCAACATGTAAACTATTGTGAGTTACTCGCCACCAAAACATTTGAATTCGAGACGGGGAATTTAATTGCCACACACTTTTTAAAAGAGAAGTGTTATCAGATTGGGTTTAATACTGATTAACAGTATTGTTGTAAGTCATCTCTCTTAACAGAATACTGTTAAAACCATTTGTTAAAACCTGTTTTAACAGAATAATAACCATTTTTGTTATATATCCGAGAGAGAGAGAGAGAGAGAGAGAGAGAGAGAGAGAGAGAGAGAGAGAGAGAGAGAGAGAGAGAGAGAGAGAGAGAGAGAGAGAGAGAGAGAGAGAGAGAGAGAGAGAGAGAGAGAGAGAGAGAGAGAGAGAGAGAGAGAGAGAGAGAGAGAGAGAGAGAGTCACTTACACCAGTAGTTGAGGGTCAGATCTTCAATATCTCTTTAATATCATACAAATGGAACCATTCTTGGAGCTTTTGCTGTCCCATAGGTTGTTCATGAAATAAAAAGGTTAGAGACTTTAAATTTAGGAACAAAACCATACTGCTTTGGTCTAGGAGGTCTAGGGGGACTAAGCGGTAGTCATGAATCTTTTCAAGCATTTATATTTGATCCAATATCAACTTTCCAGCAGATACCATGTTTCAACAGATTTTGCGAACGTATAAAACATAGTTGTACGGGTTCATTTTTAAATGGGCCTGAAATCGCATGAGGCCGTCTAGCAAAAATATGCGCGGGAACATTTATGTACGAAAGACTCAAAACAACGTCACACGTACCGCACGTGCCATTATCCCGCCCGTTCTCCATTTCCCAAATCTCAAATCTTCTCAATCCCTAGCTTTCTCTTTCTACCCAGATTTACAGCATTTGAGAATGTCAGAAGACTCGGAACCGCGTCAACTCGGGAGCTCTACAGCCGGCGGAGTAGAGCTAATAGCTCTTGGACTCACCGAATCAAACGACGGCGACGAGAATCTCTACCGGCAAGCCTCGGAGTTATGTCGTCACCTACTTCACCTTGGCCACTCAGAATCCGTTGCACATCTTTCTTCACGGTGTACACACTTGCAAGCTTCTCCTGAGCTCGTCAAATTTCTTTGCTCGATTCCTAACTCCCCTATTTCCCTTACCGAAGACGGCTTATTCGTGACTCTCTCGTGCGAGTTTCTCTCCGCTCCTGCCAGTTTCGCCTCTAGCTTGGGTGTTCCGGAAAATGATCTGTTTGAAAAGATAACGCGTTTTATGGATTCGTTTTCTACCAACCATAAGCGTATGAGAGGTAAATTTTCATTTTCGTTATTTGGCATCTGATATTGTTGTTTAGTAGTCGCACTTACATAGTGATACTCATCTTGGGTTAACATTGAATTAACACTCAGAAAACGAGGAACAAGAGGAGCTACAGCTCCTGCCGTTGCCAAAAAGAAGCCGAAACGATGAGATCGATGTAAGAGCTAACGACATTACAACTATTGCAAGTGGGTCCATTCTTGAGACTCTTAAAGCTTTTGAATCCCAAGCTTCGCTTATAAGTTTAGGTACAGATGGTCGAGAAATAGTGGCATTTGACCAAAATCCTTGGTCTGATCCACAGACTCGAATATTTGGTTGCGAGATTCTTTCCAATGTTCCAGTGGATGTCGATCTAGAGGTTGGATATTGTGAGCAACTTGATATTGGAGATTTTCAAATTGTTGACAACCTAAGATTAATTGGAGACGACGAGGATAGAACCGAGAAGAATCTGTTCCCTAAGGAGGAGATACAAGCTCCCAATGTGCAGTTTGATCCCGCTGTCTCTTCGATGCGATCAGAAAATGAGTTAAGATCAGTGTATATTGTGGAGGACACTGAAGATAAGCTTGCCTTGAGTTGTAACCCATTAAAGCAAGAAGACCACGCTGTGGAGATCTTCAGCACCCCTGTCAAAGAGCTGCCGTTGAAGCCTTCTGCTACAACAGCTAATCAAGATGGATCTTTGGTACAGAAAACTCAGGATCTGTGCAAATCCTCTGGAAACAGCAAATCATATAGCTGTTCCCCTGAGAAAAAACACACCAGGAAAAGTAAAGCTACTCAGAAGTCAAAGCAGAATTTTAACTCGGTTCCACCTAAAGACCAGAAGGTAGACATGTCTCATTCATCTATAGTGAGGCCCTTTCAATTACATTTTTTATGAGAATACTTTACACAGACTTCTAGCTTACTGCACTATATAAACATTCCTCATATTTGTGGTTTAGGATCAGTCAAAACAGAGCACATTTCCAGATTTTGATTCTTACACTGTTGTAGAGGAAGAAGGCTCAGGTAAACATTTCCTGTCTATGTCATCTGTAGTCCTCATTCTGTTGAAACTTGAAACTACTTAATTCGGTATCGACTAATCATTAGTGAAATCGAACTGTAGGTGGCTACGGGATTGTTTATAAGGCAAAGAGGAAAGCTGATGGAACAGAGTTTGCCATTAAATGTATGGAATAGAATGATATATTTCTAGATTTTTTTTTATTGCAGCAATTGTTTTTGGTTCGAAAACTTGTCTCATGTGTTTTCCATACAGGTCCACATGCTGGTGCTCAGAAACATTATATTAATAACGAAATCAGAATGCTGGAGCGTTTTGGGTAAGTGACTGAGTAAGACTGAGTATGATCCTGTAATAATGATAACTGAAATTGCCTAAATGTGGGTTCACTTAGGGGAAAAAACTTTATAATAAAGTATGAAGGCTGTCTCAAGAACGAAGATTCCGATTGCATCATCCTTGAGCACGTTGAACATGACAGGCCTGATTTTTTGAAGAGAGAAATAGACGTGTATCAGCTACAGTTGTACGGCTACTGCATGTTCAAAGCTCTGGCAAGTCTTCATAAGCAGGTAATGAAGATTTGGGACTAAATTTTTTTAGCATTCATATTTCAATCACTCAACTAACCAGTTCTATTGGTTTTATATGCAAATATGAAGAGTGTTGTTCACAGGGATGTTAAGCCAGGCAACTTCCTTTTCTCTAGGAAGAGCAGCAAAGGCTGTCTCATTGACTTTAACCTCGCCACGGTTAGCAATTATCTGGCACCCTTCTCTTATATTTTTCTAGCAATAGGTACTAGTTAGTGTTTCATATGATAGAACTTGAGGTAACGAAACCTGCGTGTTCAATACTAAAGGTCAGTGTCTAACAGACGCGCTAAAAAGTTTGAGCAATTACAAAACGTTTGTGTTCATAGCTTGTGTTATGTTCCCACCCACCGATATTGACCTCTTTCTTTCCTCTATGGCTTAACTAGGATTTGCACCAGAAGTACAAGAAAGCCGGTAAACTTCTCCCCTCCTACATTTGGGCTGTACTTAAGTAAAACAAATGGAAACTAATCTCTTAATTTTTTTGTAGATAAATCAAAAGCAGCTTCAGATCTTCCAGCTGCCAGCAAGAAGCATCATACATCGGTTAAATTACCTGACACAACAAACCGAGTGACCAACAAATCTTCTCACATGACTTTGGCGCCCAATAGTCTGAAGAAAGCAGCAGGAAAGATAAGAGCTCGGAATGACGTGAGCAGACGGGAGAGACTCAATAGCCAAGGGGCAGAAGGGTCTGGGTTAACTTCAGCCAGAGATGTGGCCAGCACAAGGAACAACCCTTCAGGTGAAAAGAGGAGAGAGCCTTTGCCATGTCATGGAAGAAAAGAGCTTTTAAACTTTCTGCAGGAGACAATGTCTGGTCCAATTCCGAACCAGGAAGTATCATCCAAAGCTCCTATGTCTATGAGAAAACGTGTCGCTGCTCTTCCAGGGAAAGCTGAGGGGCTTGTTTATCTGACCCCAATGCCGCTGCGCTCTAACGGTCGGCCTGAAGCAGGTGCATTTCTTGTGTAATCATTAACTCTTTTTTTATTGGAGTTTAATTTAAAACGTAGTAACATTTTTTTTTTCGCTGACTTTACTAGGGGATGTAACTAAGAAGAAAGACGGTCCTTGCTCAGGAACCAAAGGCTTCCGAGCTCCAGAGGTACATCAACTGTATCTATCTCTAACTTCCTTTAAAGCTTTGCTTATATGTTAAAGAATGTAAGTGGGTTTAGGCTTCAAAGTTACTAGTTAAATTCATATATGACTCTTGTGCCTTGAGACTAAAGATGCACGCGTGAGCTACTCATTAGAACTTATAGGATGGAAAGCTAATCCTCTGGGTCTGTTCTTGGCTGAATTGGCTTATGCAGGTTTGCTTCAGATCGTTGCACCAAGGACCTAAGATAGACGTGTGGTCTGCAGGAGTAACTTTGTTATACCTAATGATGGGAAGAACACCTTTCACTGGTGACCCTGAACAGTTAAGATTTGTACTTGACTGAATCTGCTACCACTTCATTCCAATTTTTTTCTTTCTAGCCTTCTTACAACTCCCTCGTGATTGTCAGGAACATAAAGGATATTGCGAAACTACGAGGCAGTGAAGAGTTATGGGAAGTCGCCAAGCTGCACAACCGTGAATCTTCTTTCCCTGAGGTAAAAATCGCATCTTATCACCCTTCTGCACTCCTCTATCCATCGATTGATGCATTTGTGTGGCATAATATGGCTATACACATACTCTGTTCTTAAGTCTAGAGACACTTGTCCTCAAGATTGTGCAAAGAAAGAACAGGTCGATGTGGCTATACACATGTTCTGTTCTTATTTACCGCCAACATTTGAATTCATTTTGCGTTCAATTGCCGCAACCGCATTCCCAATTCCTGATATATCTTAAAATTTATACTACATTATCTGATACAGTGGATAGATAGATGATCACCGCAAGGGATGACTGAGATATAGAAATTTTGTGTTTTTATTTTTCCAGGAATTGTATGAGTCAAAGTACTTAAAAGGGATGGAGTTTAGAAAATGGTGCGAAGTCAACACAAAACGCAGAGACTTCCTAGACGCGATTCCACGGTCGCTTCTTGACCTTGTTGATAAGTGTTTGACTGTTAACCCAAGGGTACGAATCAGCGCGGAGGATGCTCTAAAGCACGAGTTCTTCCGATCAATTCATGAAACACTTAGAAAACAAAGGGTCCTTAATCAGCAGCAGCAAACGCAATCGCAGCCAAACGCTACATTAGTAAGACAAATGTAAAGTAAAATCGTAAGTAGACCTTTATATTTAAGTCTTCTTACTCCACACTCCACCACACCACACCACACCTTGCATGACATATAAATTTAGTAACATTTGAAGTTTTTTTACTTCCGTAAATGACTGCTGAAATTCTAAACAATTAGTGATAAATTGGAAATAACCGAAAAATTTCCTATACAGCAAGTCTTCTTCGTGTGGCTGTTGCGAAGTTTCTCCTCCACACATCTCCTTCTCAATCGAGCCCCTAAATCTTAAAAAATAATGGGACAATTAGCTAATAAACCACAAACGTATGAAATTTTAGGTAGAAAGGAAATTGTTTTTTTAAACCAATTTCGGATGGACGAAATTACCTAGATACTCCTCCAAAATTGACACGTAAATCATTGTCCCACTTGCTCGCTAAGAGAAGGATGACGTGGAAGATTTGCAAAATCTTCTCTTCAAAATATCTCTGACATGCATAGTATATTGTAAGAAAATTCGGGATGATTTTTGGCCACGAAATTGCCTCTGCTAATAATTTTGATACATATGATATTTAAAATGTATATCACTAATATTTTATTTGGAGATGCTAAGATTTTATTTGGTACTGCTAACATTTTCGATATATATGTTATTTTATACTTGCATATTTGATATATTTGGGATGCTAAGATTTTAATTTTAATTACTAACATTTTATTTAGTATTGTTAACATTTTAGTTACATATGATAATTTATACAAGGATGATATATTCAACATGTTATCTCATCTCTTGTATTGAACCTTGTGGATCTCCAAGAATGGTGAAAACAAGGAAACTATTGGGAGATCTACAGAGACATAAAAACTAACAACGTTCTGATTGACTCCAACATGAGCCCTAAATTGGGAGATTTCGGATTAGCGAGGCTTTACGAGAGAAAACCAACGGTGAGATTCTCAACGCAATTGATCCGAGGCTTGGATCTGATTACAACGACGGAGAAGCAAGGCTTGCTCTCGCCTTGGGTTTGCTCTGTTGCCACCAAAAGGGACACTCAAAGTCAAGGAGAAGCGATTTTGGATCGAAATTGTTGGATATGTATCATCGATTTTGGAGAAGAAGGATCCATGGATTTACAGAGAAGAGAAAGGTTATTGTGTATTTTGTTTTTGGGATATTTTTTTACGTTTTTCTTTTCTTCTCAGGTAGTATAGTGTAGGGGTAATTTGGGGATATTGAAAAAGAAAAAACAAGCATGGTCATTGATTTAATATCCATTTGTTTATGGTCATCTGACCTAAATACTCAAAAATAATTTCTTATACCCCCCAAAATCTACCTTCTCCTTTACAATTTAATGAATTAGTGATTGATGGAAATACCCCTAATCCATACTTATATTGAGATCCATATATTGATGGAAATACCCCCCCCCCCCCCAAAAAATCTTTCCTCTCCGACTAGTTTTGACCTTGACCTCGAGCTCTGATGAGTTGGCTCTTCTCCGGCAAGCATCCGACAGTCAAAATCAAGGTTTGTTCTTCATTTCGTGTACCTTAGAGTGTTTATACCTTGATTTTGGCTCCAATTTAAGCTGCATTTTGCTAAAAATTATTTTTGGATTGAATCCGACAAATGAAATGCACATTGTGTTGTGGTGTTTTAAATTGCTAGAGTATAGGTTTCGTGGTTGAATTAGAGTGTTGTTATATCCGATTAGAACCTAATCTTCTTCCATTTGGAGGAATTCAAGATCGAAATTCATAATGAAATTCATAATGTTCATAATTGCATTTTGGGGAAAATGGTAAAGCTAGTTACTATGTAATACTGACATGATTGAGTAATTTCTTTAAGACTAGTAATACCAGTAAAATTAATATTACTGGATAATTTTTTGTAAAACTAGTAATACCAGTAAAACTAGTACTACTGGGTAATTTCTGTAAAACTAGTAATACCAGTAAAACTTAGATAACTAAGAAATCAGTAGAACGAGTAAAACTAGTAGTACTAATTGTGTTTTTTGTATTGTTTTTGCAGGATACAATGAGTAACAACGTCAGCATACATTTTAAATGCCAAAGTCGGATGTATAGTTTGTTGTTGAAGAAATCAGTGGAAGAGATATCTTTGGTGATGATAGAAGATATGATATACAAGAAGCTTGGGTTAGATGTAAGTAAGGCTAAGCTGCGATTGAGCTATATTCCATTGCTAGTTGGATGTGAGGAAGAGTTTACTATTTCTGATGATGGAGAACTTTGTGTTTAAGTAACATATATTTATAAAGATAACCGTAGACGTGTTTTGTATGTCGAGGTCATCAATGTACCAGAACTGACCGAGCATTACTAACGGGTTTACTTAAGATATACTATATTTGATAGGACACGAAGTAGAAGTTCAAAAATGCATTACTAACAGGTTTACATAGCCATCATAGAGTAGTAGATAGAATAACAAAAATTGACGACACTGTTTGATGATAATTATTAACTAGTAAAAAAACGTGATCTCTAAACGCCCCAAACCGCAGGAATGGCGTTTTGCCCATTAACGCCGACCAACACGGCGGCGCCTTGCTCATGATCAACGACCCCATCCACCATAGCGGCCCAAACAACAACGTCATTTTGGTCATGTGCTACATATAGTTCGACATTTGCTTCCCAGTCAATGAGGTCGACCCATTTGAAAAAAGCACCTGGGATGACACAGAAGAAAACAGAAGTTTCAATAGACCAAAAACAGAGGTCACACATACCGAAACCTTTTACTTTTTCGTCTAGAAAGTCAAGCTAATAGCGATGGACAGAGCAAGGATATGATGCAATTCTACCATGGTTAATAGAGTAAGATATCGCGGTTAGAGCAGCAAAGATGTTCATGGGCCAAGTTATCCACTGAAATCGCCAGACATGCTTTCTAAGAACACGGATAGCAAAACGAGAGAGAAAAGGAATCGTTGAACCTGAATCCAACTCAGGAAATATGGAACGGCGTATGACTTCATAGCAATATAAGGCATGCTTGATTCCGAGGACCGCGCAATGCTTGAGGCGGGCAAAGGCATCAACTCTTCCATCTGTGTACATAAAATCCGATATCGCTTTCAAGAACATTGCTGTTGGATTCTTCGCATCTAGACATGCGCGTTCAAGATGGAGTATCCCTTGATAATCGTGGTGAGTCTTGATAAGGTCAACCTGGATTAAGGTATCCATGTGATCAGCATCGTCGCAAAGGGTCTTGCAGACAGCTCGGATTTTGAAGTGTTCGAGTATGTTCTCGCTAGCATTTTTTGCAAGTATGTGTTGGGATAGTGTCCTGAAATCACACTTGTGCTCACTCCTGATGATAGTTGTGTGTCGAGATCAGACATTCATATAATACTGGGCGGTTGCAATGTTTTGCTAGAAGCCTCTTGCAGTCTGTAAGTTGTAGACTTACTGCCAGTATTGTATGATCCTATAGGGTCACACACCTAAGCAAACTGGAAGCATAAAAGTGGGAATGATCATTTTGGTAATGATCATACATATGTGTATTGGATACACATGTACATAGAGTTTTAGAATGTGTGTGTGTGTCGATCGATGCAGGCTTTTCGTGGAGGTGTGTCGATCGACACACTGAGTGTGTCGATCGTCGCATATCGGGTTTCGAAACTGATGTTTCGAATTAATGACGTAATCAAGCCGGGATTGTCCGACGGTTTGTGATGTCATTTCCAGGTCGATATATAAAGGATTATATGGTCGACCTAAACCCTAGCCGTCTTCTCTTCTCTCTGACAGAAAAGCAGAAACACCAGAAACTCTCAAGTCCCACAGATCCGGCACTAGCATCCTGTTTCCAGCTTGTGTGCGTGTGTATCTGGTAGAGGCAAGGCATCTGCGTTGCTCATTGATCTCGTTCGTAAATTCCGCTGCCAGTTCAAGGTAAGAACAAGGTTGGTAAATTCAATATATCAAACCCTAGATCCTAGGAGATCCAACAGTGGTATCAAAGCATGTTAGGGTTTAGACTATTGAATCTGATGCAATTAATTCGAAAACTGGGTTTGTTGAATTGATTATTGCCTGCTGAAATCGTGTTTTCAAGTGTTAATCTCGGATTAAAAGCTTCTGTTGAAAATTCGATACCTGTGTTTTCGCAGTGTGTCGATCGACACAAAGCGTGTGTCGATCGATGCAGAGCGAAGACACGTAAATAATTTAGGGTTTGTCACAGCGTGTCGATCGGTGCAAAGCGTGCATCGATCGATACAGAGCGAAAACTCGTAAAACTTTTGGGTTGTTCGCAAAGCATCGATCGACACTAAGCTTGTGTCGACCGTTGCATCGCGAAAACTCGCATTGTATCGATCGATGCACTGGGTGCATCGATCGATTCAATTGGTTGGTTTCGATTGGATTGAAACGGAAACCAATTTGATTGTGGTTAAGTTGTGACGATCGATGCAAAGGATGTGTCGATCGATACACAACTCGCAAACTCAAGGGGTTGGACTTCTAGTTGCGAATACCAAATCAAAATGAACCTAAACTTAATAAAACTGAATATTTAATTAATTAATGACTTCTTGGATGTGTATTGGATATACATCAAGATTAAATAGTTCATTTCCTCAACTAAATATCAAGTGATCCTGATGTCTTGCCCGATCTTGTCTACTGTCAAGACTCGTGTCGTTTGTTGGATATTCTTGGAGTCCTTGATGTCCACTGCAACATGAGTAAGGCAAGTGGTCATTGACAGACTTGCAGTGCAACTGTCAGTAATCACAAGACAGAAAAAAGGATTGGTTTTACTTGACTGGGCTGTCAGAAGTTTTGGGCCCAGAGACATCATAGTGGATTAAACATAGTTTGTCTTATCCACGACCAGGAGTTGTACTGGGTACAATCAGCAATGATTTGCTTACCTAGATGACTGAAGTTTGAGTAACGGCGAGTCGCCCACTCGAATTTTAGTAATCTGAGGATCTTGGCTCATTGTATTCATCTGAGGAAACATAGTTTTGAATACAATGCGAGTTTTTCTTATTAGATAAGAATTCTCATTTCTTGAGCATTATAACTAAAACCTCTGCCTCTTTTAATTACAGCTATGTCTGTTTCAACTCACATCAACACTTTCTCACTAAGATCCGTCCTTGAGATGGACAAGTTAAATGGATCTAATTTCTTGGAATGGTATCGGAACCTGAGAATAGTTCTCAGGCAGGAGAACAAGGAATATGTCCTTGAAAGAGTTCTCCCCGAGAGGCCACGTTCCAATGCCTCGCAGGCAGATAGGAATGCTTATGATAAGCATTCAGCTGATGTCAAAGACGTTAATTGTCTAATGCTGGTGACTATGAATTCTGAGCTGCAGAAGCAATATGAGAACGTGATGTCACCCATTGAGATGATTAACAGCCTGAAAGCTTTGTTTCAGGAGCAAGCTCGCACTGAGAGATACCAGACGGTTAAATCTCTCATGGATTGCAAGCTGGCTAAGGACAGTTCAGTAAGTCCTCATGTCCTTAAAATGATGGGTTACATTGATAACTTGGGGAAACTGGACTGTGCCATTAGCCAGGAGCTAGCCACTGACATGATTCTGCAGTCTTTGCCGTCGTGTTTTGATCAGTTCATCATGAACTACAACATGCAAAACATGACTAAGACATTGACTGAGTTGCACGGTATGCTGAAGACAGCAGAACCGAATCTCAAGAAGGCTACTCCCAATGTTCCGATGGTACAAGGGGGTAAAAGGTTTAAGCGACCTAAGAAGGATAAGGGAAAGGCCCAGGTTGTCCAGACTGAAAGTCAGGACAAGCCCAAGCCGAAGCCCAAATCCGGGCCTTCTCCTGAGGATAAGTGCAACTACTGCAAGCAGTTGGGGCATTGGAAGAGAGACTGCAAGAAGTTCATGGAAGATTACAAGAAGCTGAAGAAGACGTATGATGCGTCTGACTCAGGTATTTATGTTATCGAACTCAATGTTATGTCTTCTAGTCCTACTTTGTGGGTATTGGATACCGGCTGTGGTGCTCATATTTGTACTGATGTGCAGGCACTAAGAAACAGTAGGACGCTGAAGAAAGGACAAGTGGAGCTGCGGGTCGGGAATGGAGCTAAGGTTGCTGCACTGGCCGTAGGCACCTACGAGTTGTCCTTACCATCGGGCATGGTTTTAATTTTGAATAATTGCTACTTTGTACCTGCGATAAGCAGAAACATAATTTCAGTTTCCGTTTTGGATTTGGAAGGTTTTGATTTTGCTGTTAAGAATAAAGTTTGTTCTTTTAATCGTGATGGTACATTTTATGGTAGCGCCCCATTAGATAATGGGTTATATATTTTAAACCAAGAAATGCCTGTCTTTAACATAATTACAAAGCGGTTTAAGTCCAATGACGAAAACCCGACTTTCTTGTGGCATTGTCGTTTGGGCCACATCAATGAGAAACGCATCCAAAGGCTGCATAAGAATGGGCTTCTGGGCTCATTTGATTTTGAATCATGTGAGAAATGCGAACCTTGTATGATAGGCAAAATGGCTAGAGCCCCTTTCAACAAACCAAATGAAAGGGCCAGTGACTTATTGGGCCTAGTTCATACTGATGTATGTGGGCCGATGAGTACTGTTGCCAGAGGAAATTATAAGTACTTCATTACCTTCACTGATGATTTCAGTAGATATGGCTATGTCTATTTGATGAGACACAAGTCAGAATCCTTCGATAGATTCAAGGAATTCAAGAATGAAGTACAGAACCAACTTGGCAAAAGTATCAAAGTTCTGCGATCGGATCGCGGAGGAGAATACTTAAGCCAAGAGTTCAGCGACTATCTGAGCGAGTGTGGAATTGTTTCACAACTCACTCCTCCTGGAACACCTCAATGGAATGGAGTGTCAGAGAGGAGGAATCGAACCTTATTGGATATGGTTCGGTCTATGATGAGTCATTCTAATCTTCCATTATCCTTTTGGGGATACACTCTAGAAACGTCTGCGTTTACACTAAATAGGGTGCCATCTAAATCAGTGGAAAAGACACCACATGAACTGTGGACTGGGAATGTTCCTAGTCTGTCTTTCTTGAGGATTTGGGGTTGTGAAGCTTATGTCAAACGTTTAATCTCTGACAAGCTTGCTCCCAAATCATATAAATGCTACTTCGTTGGTTATCCTAGGGAAACCAAGGCATACTACTTTTACAACCAATCTGAGAACAAAGTATTTGTTGCTCGGGACTGTTCTTTTCTTGAGAGGGAGTTTCTCTCTAAGAAAAACAGTGGGAGTAAAGTACATCTTGAAGAAATTCAAGATACACAGGAGACTGCTCAACCAGCTGAGGAAGAGCAGCAGTTGGATTCACAAAGTTCTGTGGAACCGACGCCTGTGGAGCCTGAAGTTCGCAGATCCGAAAGGATTCGTCACGAACCCGAGAGATACTATGGATTTCTCGTGACCAATTCAAATGATCTGATGATCATTGAAAGTGACGACCAGCGACCTTCGCGGAAGCAATGATGGACCCGGACTCCGAAAAGTGGCTTGGAGCCTCTAAATCCGAAATGGGATCCATGTCAGAAAACCAAGTATGGTCCTTGGTCGATTTACCTAATGGTGCAAAAGCCATTGAGTGTAAATGGATCTTCAAGAAGAAGATTGACGTGGATGGCAATGTACAGATTTACAAAGCGAGATTGGTGGCTAAAGGTTTCAAGCAAATTCATGGTATTGACTATGATGAAACCTATTCCCCAGTCGCCATGCTTAAATCCATTCGGATTCTTCTAGCGATTGCCGCTCATTATGATTATGAGATTTGGCAAATGGATGTCAAAACCGCATTCCTGAATGGTATTCTGGAAGAGGATGTGTATATGACACAGCCTGAAGGTTTTGTCGATCCTAAGAACGCTGGGAAAGTATGCAAGCTTCATAAATCCATTTATGGATTGAAGCAAGCATCACGGAGTTGGAATCTTCGTTTTGATGAATCAGTTAAACAATTTGGTTTCATCAAGAATGAAGAGGAACCATGTGTTTACAAGAAGACTAGTGGGAGAAAAATTGCGTTTCTTGTACTGTATGTCGATGACATACTCCTCCTCGGTAATGATGTGCTGTTGCTTCAGTCTGTCAAGACTTGGCTCGGAAGTTGTTTTTCCATGAAAGACATGAGAGAAGCCGCTTACATCCTTGGAATCAGAATCTACAGAGATAGAGTGAACAGGCTGATTGGATTGTGCCAGGACACTTATATTGATAAGGTGTTGCACAGATTCAAGATGCAAGATTCTAAGAAGGGCTTCATACCGATGTCTCATGGCATGAGTCTCAGCAAGAAGCAGTGTCCGGCGACACATGCTGAGCGAGAGCGCATGAATAGGATTCCTTATGCTTCTGCAATAGGATCTATTATGTATGCCATGCTCTGCACTCGTTCAGATGTAGCTTACGCGTTAAGCATGACGAGTAGATACCAATCTGATCCAGGTGAAGTTCATTGGACAGCTGTCAAGAACATTCTCAAGTATTTGAGACATACTAAGGATAAATTCCTGGTGTATGGAGGAAGTGAAGAACTTGTGGTGAATGGATTCACTGATGCGAGTTTTCAGACGGACAGAGACGATTTCCGATCACAATCTGGATATGTCTTCTGTCTAAATGGCGGTGCAGTGAGCTGGAAGAGCTCTAAGCAGAATACCGTAGCTGATTCCACGATGGAAGCTGAATATGTTGCTGCTTCTGAAGCGGCAAAGGAAGCTGTTTGGATAAAGAAATTCATGACTGAACTAGGTGTGGTTCCTAGTATCTTGGAGCCAGTGGCTTTGTTATGTGATAACAATGGAGCCATTGCTCAGGCGAAAGAACCCAGGTCACACCAGAAGTCCAAACACGTAGAGAGGAGATATCACCTGATTCGTGATATTGTCAATAGAGGTGATGTGAAGATCAGCCGAGTCCCGACAGACGAGAATGTCGCTGATCCTCTGACTAAGTCACTCCCAAGGCCTAAGCATGAGAGTCATACGACTGCTGTAGGCATTAGAGATCTTAAGATGTAATCTTGATTCTAGTGGGAGTTTTAGTTTTATTTTAGTTATAATAAGATGCTCATGTAAACATTCTTTTGGATATGTTTAATGAAATTTGATTTCAGTATTATTTATTGTGATCTAAATAATAGTCCCAAAAATAAGTTTATGTCATACTATAGGTCATCAAGTTGAGGACTTGATCATGAAACCCTATGAGTCATAAATGACATAAATTATGTTGTCCCTAGTCGAGGTTGTCAAAGTGGGACAATGACAACCGCGAGAGACTAGATTGTGAGGTGACTGTTGGCTAAGTTTCATGGAGCAAATGATATGATTATCGCAGTCAGTCGCATAGATATATGTTGGTGAACATATGATCGGACATGACCCGCTAATGAGAAGTCTACAAGATAGTTATATCTGTGTCATAAGAGGTTCTCATTACGACTATAGAGTATAGTCCTTAGACCTGAGTTCATCATGCTTTCTTGCATATGAATTGGTATACTTTGACTTTGTCAAACGTCGACCCGTAACTGGCGACTATAACGGCACTGTTCAAGTATATCATGAAATGTGCGTTGAAACAGGGATGGAACAAGATGGGATTTGTCCCACCTGTATAACGGGAGATAAATATCTCAGGGCCTATCGAAGATTGAATACTGGGAGAATGTGTGGCCGCACTCAAACGAACTGTAGTTCAGTTGTTTGTATTGTTCAGTATGAGATCAGGAGTTCGATAAACACGATGTTGGCTTAATAAGGATGACACCAATCTTGCCTTATGCCAAATCGAGATACAGAGACAAAAGGATTATTGGAATTGATGATTCCAGTACAAGTGGGAGATTGTTGGGATAGTGTCCTGAAATCACACTTGTGCTCACTCCTGATGATAGTTGTGTGTCGAGATCAGACATTCGTATAATACTGGGCGGTTGCAATGTTTTGCTAGAAGCCTCTTGCAGTCTGTAAGTTGTAGACTTACTGCCAGTATTGTATGATCCTATAGGGTCACACACCTAAGCAAACTGGAAGCATAAAAGTGGGAATGATCATTATGGTAATGATCATACATATGTGTATTGGATACACATGTACATAGAGTTTTAGAATGTGTGTGTGTGTCGATCGATGCATGAGTGCGTCGATCGATGCAGGCTTTTCGTGGAGGTGTGTCGATCGACACAGTGAGTGTGTCGATCGTTGCATATCGGGTTTCGAAACTGATGTTTCGAATTAATGACGTAATCAAGCCGGGATTGTCCGACGGTTTGTGATGTCATTTCCAGGTCGATATATAAAGGATTATATGGTCGACCTGAACCCTAGCCGTCTTCTCTTCTCTCTGACAGAAATGCAGAAACACCAGAAACTCTCAAGTCCCACAGATCCGGCACTAGCATCCCGTTTCCAGCTTGTGTGCGTGTGTATCTGGTAGAGGCAAGGCATCTGCGTTGCTCATTGATCTCGTTCGTAAATTCCGCTGCCAGTTCAAGGTAAGAACGAGGTTGGTAAATTCAATATATCAAACCCTAGATCCTAGGAGATCCAACAGTATGAACCTCCTTAATGCTGCTGGCAAGTCGAGTAGATTCAGAAAGGGAACGCTGAAGGAGGAGGGATTCACTGAGCTCATCTTAGGTAATGCGAAGGGTAAGTGTGGACGAATATAAGCAAATATAACATAATTATATATTGGTTTTGACTTATAGAACAATATTATAAACAACATAAATAAATAGTTAAAAAAAACAATTATATTTGATAATAAAGGTACATAGTTATAGTAGGAAAACCACTTATCAACAAAAATTTAAACAATACAAGGGCTGGAAAATTTGAGTTATATTTGATAATAAAAGTAAATGATTATCCATGGCCATATATAAAACGAAATATATAACTTAGAGTATCCATAGAAGGTTTCTATCCATTTATGTGCGTTCAATATGATAAATATGGTATCCATCGTAATTGCATCAATTTACGTGGTAAACGAAAGACAAAACCAAATAAAAAGAGTTGAAGTTGATTGAATAAGGTAGTGGTACAGAAGAAGACAAAGAGTACAAGAAGAAGCTAAATGAGTTGAAACCTGACTTATTATAAAAACACTAAAATAACCCATGATACATGTATTCTTTTAACTGGCCAAAAGTCCAAACAGTTGCACAAAAAGACACTGCTGCAGCCCAGATAATCTGCAACTTGTTCATCTGTTCCTTAACATTCGTTTTTGTAGTAAGAGAGTTGTTGTTCCTTGCGACCTCGACAGAGATTTTTCTAGCAATTTTGAAGGCTAATTCGTCTCCAACTTCGTTTGACCAATTTTGTAAAAGCAACGTCCTGTTGCATTTTCTTGAGATCCTTTGAAACACTGTCAACTTCTTTCATAATCGCGTCGTCAACTCACTCACGAACAATACCGTCACTTGGGAACTGTTTAGGGAAAACGAAGTGAACTGTAGAGAACGCCTCGGAAAAATTAAAGTAGGAAAGAAGAAGAAACTTATTTTAAACTAACCCGGATAGCTTGGGGGCATTTGAACCACCTCCGATGAAGGTTAGCACGAGTTCTAGCATATCATACTTCAATACGTTCCTCACATCAACACAATGTTGGGGCTGCGATGCCAACCGATCTACATGGTAATGGTTCATCAGAATTAGGAACAATAGATACAGACGCGAAACTCATTTTGTGAAACGTTGTTTCTACGTAAAAGGGGGTCTGAGTGGTAGAACGTCTAGATTTTCTAAGATGTTCAATATATAGGAAATGATGATATAGCTACCAAAATGAAGTAAAAAAGAACCTTCCACAACAAGTAGATTAAATGGATAATTTGTAGGCAATACAAACGTTTGAAGACACTTTGAAAGTAGTTCGTAGCCATGGGTAAATGTAGTATAGTTGAGATTATGTTTACTATACTTAGAGTTTTGGCCGGCTGCTTAGGAAAGCGAGTAGTGGCACCTTTATGGGGAAACAATAAAACAACATCACTAGTTTTACAAAAGGTCAACATCAAAGTCAAATAAAAAACTAAGTAATGCAACAAATATCCATATAAGAATATGGACAGTTTACAATATAAGGTGCCATCCAATATAACGAGCATAATAGGTATCCATTATTAATTAAACAAAAACATGGCTCGTTATAAGCAAAAAACGAAATTCAAACAGTTTGTTATTAGGTTTTGCAAGTAGCACGGTTGTGATTAGCTTCACCGCATTTGGAACATCTGTTTGGGGTTGATCGAGGTGTCTTCTCTTTCTGAAAACAATAGTGAAAAGATAGAAATTAGAACAATGATAAGACTACATGTAAATACACATCAAAAGGTAAGGGTATTGCCTGGTATTCACCAATCGATGGATACCTTCCTTCCTTAGGTCTACCAGATGGTCTGTCAACGTCTGGAGGATAAAGGTAACGGTTGCGAACATCAGCCGGTATGTCAATGTCGTTAGGATTTCCACCTGGGTTAACCACTCCTTCATAAGTCACCCTCCAAGTGGATTTTTTATAATGAGAATCACATAGAGACGCGTATGATACGTCATCACTGTACGCGGCTATTAAGGCGTGGCTGATAGGTTCTAAGTTTTACCCTATACTAAACTGCAAGTGCACAGAATCGTCAATGTAGTATATAGGGTTATCGAATCCACAAGGACACTTGGTCTCAATAGATCAGAAACGTAGAGATTAATACTAGAAATAAGCAGATGGTGAATGAAATAAATTGCGAAGCAAGAAAGTAAACAATAGCAAGTTGGTTTTGAAAGCAATAGACTAAAAGCGTTAAGTCTAGGGAATTCTCAGGAAATCAGACAAGCAGACAAGTTAATCAGTTATGATCAAATTAAACTCAGTTTCTAGAACTCAAAACACGGTATTAGAATTAACCAAATCTCTTTGCGAAAATCCTCTAAGTCTAAGTGCAGTAACCCAAATCTCTTTGCAATTACTAAAAGATTAAACTAGCATTAAGTTCAAGTTCGATATGTTCACAATTAAACTAAACCAAATCTCTTTGCGAATAGTTTAATTGCTCAACCTAAATAGTTCAGATTCTAAAACACACTCTCGTGTCGAATTTAGCAACCTAAGATCTAGATTCTAATTGATCAGGTTAGAACTAGCTTTAAGCACAATTTAGTTTGAAGAACATTCTAATCATATGAATCATTCACTGAATTAAACAAGTCTAGCAAGTCATCAATCCCTAATGAGAAACCCTAAACCTAACTATGGAACTACTCAGACATGATTAATGAAAACATAATCATAGAAATAATAGATTGCATATAAGAAATTAAATAGATAAAGGGGTTCGAAATCTTCTCCAATATAACTGAAGTACATGATTAGATCAGCCCCAAAAGCTCTAAAAATCTCTTAGCTCTAAGTATGAAAGCGTATCTAAAATAAACACCAAAAACCTAATTATATAGGCATAATCTCGGATGGGGCTTCTGTGTAAATACTGGAACTATCTTGGGCTTTTCTGCAAATCTTCATAACTTCATTAAACCGCCGAGACTTGGTCCATTCGCTAGTGTGTCGACCGATGCACAAGGTGTGTCGGTCGATGCATGATCAATAAATCGGACAGTGAGTTAAGCTCTCGGCCAAAACGCTCCAAAAGTCCCAAAATGCTCCAATTGTCTCCAATTAGCTCCAAACTTGATTAAACCTGTAAAAGACTCTAAAAGAACACAAAAGATACTAAAAACACAACTATATCATGGCATAAAACAGGTAAAAACCATGATATATCAACTCCCCCACACTTAGCCTTTGCTTGCCCTCAAGCAAAACAGAGAACTAAAATGCTGTGAAGAGGTTTGAAAACTCTTCAGAAACTCTTTTTGTCTTAGAAGCAGCAGCATTCATATTCCCCTTAGTAATCCACATGAAAGAGCAATCTACAGATATCAAGACCAACATATACTTCCCCCACACTTAGCAACTGTCCTACGTAAACGCCACAATCACATTCACGCATTCAAATTCTCCCTACTGACTTCTGCAAGTATTTAAGTGCGGTCTCACCTAAGGAGTATCGATCTAAAGGCACATGGATTATTAACTTGCCAGCTCTAGACCACCAAACTGTCTTTCTCTAGTTCCTTTCTTCTCTTTTCCCTTCCTTAACAACTGATTTCTCCCACATTGGGTATCTTTTTTTTTTTTATCAGTGTTCTTCCCGTTTTGGGGTGTACTTTGGATCTTTCCATGGATGCACAGGAGATAATAGTTTTAGCTACCACTCCCAGAGACCACTTCGAAGCTATTAGTTGGTTCTTTTCCATAGGTACACAGAAGATGATAGTTGTAGCTACCACTCCCAGTAACTACTTCAAAGTTCCTAGCTTATCCTCAGATTTTCTTACTCTTTTTTTTTTTTTTATGGAAGGGGAGAAGGGAACCAAATAGGACAGGTTAACAGGCTGTGTCAGAACTAACAAGGGAATCCGACATAAAGTATACCAAGTTCTTAGGTGAGAAATCTAAAGTCAGTATTAATTTGAAGTCAGTAAAAGGATCCTCTGATACCTGAAGCGATGTGGGTGTTCTTAGTAGGCTGATCTGTGTCTGGGTTTTCTAATAGTCAGAGATAATCTGCAGCTTCATCCCAATGGTTACTTAAGTTCCTGCAAATGCTGCAAATCTCCTAAAAAAATCATTGTTTTCTACTTAAACAAATTTAGACTCGAAAAATAAATTTTTTAAAATTTAACTAAGAAAACAAAAGAAAGTAATTAGTAGAACCTCCCCCACACTTAAGACACACTGTCCCCAGTAGTGTCAAGCAAGGGATTGGTTAAAAAGAAAGAAATAAAATTTTTGTTAATGGAATGGTTAGTTCTCTCTGGTTTTTACCTCTGTCGCAGTCAGGCATCGATCATTGCACTAGGTGCACCGACCGTTGCTGTGCGATTTTCGTTGTAACGATCGACACAATGGTGTGTCGATCGACGCACTGCGATTTCACGAACAGTCAGCAAGTTAGCAGGTTAGTCCGTCTGTTTTTGTCAATTTTTAGTCCTGCAAGCTGAAAACACTAGAAACAGAGTAAAATCGAAGCAACAAATGTATCAAGTCATGCATAACCATCCAAACATAATAAATCCTAAGAAAAATAAGAAAAACAAAAGTGCAAAGATATCAGAATACAGAACCGATAATCAAGAGATGACACTAAGCTCACTCGCTATCATCAATACCAGCATATCTCTCGGCATCACTGGCATCCTCTGGAGATCGCTGTCGACGAAGTCGGTCAGGTACGGGCTGATGGATCTGTGGCTGCTTCCTGCAGCTGCAAGTGCGCATGAAGTTCCAAACAACTCGTAGAATACCATCTGATCTCTCTCTCCACTCGGCCTCAGAATATGCACCGTAAGCCATCGTAGGCTCGGGAAAGGGACCCACATCGTCAACCGGGGCAGGTGCTGGTGCAGGAGTAGGGGCAGCAGAAGTCGAAGCTCGTGAGGAAGGCTCTCCCAGCGGATGAGCCATAGAAGGAATCCCACGCTGCGCAGACTCAGGAGGCTGAAATCTCAGGGCCTCTAATGTGTCAATCTGTGTCCATCTGGCAGCAGGAAGCTCTATACCTGTCCTCCCAGTGGTCGAATCAGTGTAAACCCAAACACGCCCCTCCTTGAGCTGTATCACGCTCTGTGCCCTGTAGAGGAATCCCGCAATACTCAAAAATGGGAGTAAGCAAACTCCCGACCGTCTCAGTACGGACTCCATCAAAAGGCTTCAGCTGGATATCACACAAATGCTCAGCGAAGACAGCTCTCAAGTTGAGACCCATAGTAGGATCACTCACGCCAGAACCTGTAAATTGATCTCTCAGCCCCATGAACAACAGCTCCATCTCATATTTGCGCATCTTGTTGGCCTCATAATTGCAAAGCAAGCTCCAACACAAGATATGCGAGACATATCGCAGCACCGGATGTCTCATCTGCACTACTGGTGTGGTCCTGGAGTTGTATCGACCACTGCCAATACACTTCCAGAATAGTCTAGCCTCATCAGGATCCCACTCTAGTGGCATGGCTATGCGCCTCGGCTCAGTACTGAACCCGTAGATCCTGCAAAGATCAAGTAGAGGAATCCGATACCTGACTCCCCAGCTCATGAAGGTAAATACACCTCCTGAAGCGCTCCTGCTATCGGGATCCGCGTAAACCACTCTACAAGTGGCTAATAATTGCCTGACCATCTCAGGATAGAGATCATAAGGTCGCATTGGCATTGTCCCTAGACCAATGCCTCTGCATACAGCGAGTACCTGCTCATCAATCCCCAGAGTCTTGCAGGTGGAGTAGTCAGCGAACTTTGTTGGCTTAATGGTCATCCCACACCAACCACCGTAGAGAAGCGAGTCATGCTCATCCCAATGGTTGAGCAATGGTCTCTCTGTGAAATCAGCGGACTTGAGGAATCGTAGGATGTCCTGTGGCCACTGTCTGGTCATCCGAATTGCTGTCGCGTCTGTTCTGGGCCAAGGCAAAACGACAGGCGGTCCATTTCTCACGTACGGTGCGGGTGGTTCTGACTCTCTGCTAAACCACTCAGGCGGTGGAATGTATTGTCGCGTTGCTGTAGAAGCTGTGGCTCGTCTCTTGCGGGGTTGCCTTTGAGACGCCATCTGCAAAACATCATTCAAATAATATAAGTTTCGGCAAAAATTCTATGTGAAATCGCGAAGCAACGACCGTTGCAGCTAAGGCATCGATCGTTGCAAGGCGATTTCAATTATCGAACATTTCCCAAAATCGCAAAGCAACGACCGTTGCTCGAAAGCAACGACCGTTGCAAGGCGATTTCGCCGCAAACAAGATCAACAAAATTCAGTTCAAATCCAAGCCACATTGCCTCAAATCAGTTCAAAATCATAACTCATCACCCTAAATCGGTCTAATTACGCATGCAACATCGATTTTCAGTTCAAAAATCTCAAACCCTAAAACCCTAAAATTGAACCTTAATTTTGCAATTAAACCAATTTTGTGTAAATACTGGAACTGATTTCAGGTTAAGCGCATACCTTAATTTTGCAATTAAACCAATTGCAACGACCGTTGCATAGGAGCAACGATCGTCACAATGCGATTACCCCTCTTCGTCAAATCTCCTTGCAACGACCGGTGCACACGTGCATCGATCGTCACACATCTCCAAACTCGAATTCTGTATCTGAAACTTAGCAAAAACAAAAACAAAAACGTGAAATCCTAACAAAAACACCAAAAATAAGAAAGAAAAACAACTAAACCTAACAGTGGGTTGCCTCCCACTCAGCGCTTGTTTAAGGTCATTAGCTTGACCAGACGCACAAGATCTTTCAGGCTCTAAGAGATCCTGACAGAGACTTTTTCTGTCTCTGTTCAAGTCTCCTCATCCAGGGTGGAGAATATGCTGTTGCAGAATGCTTCAGTCCAAGGAAAGTAGGAGTAAAATGTGCTCCAGGATCTATAGTCACAGTCTCATCCGGCTGCTCATCATCTGCTTCCATGATTGTGAAAGTCTGCCCATCTATCAGTGGCTTTCGCAGCTTCTCCATCTCATATCGCAGCGGTTCATCTCCCAGATGGAGGTCTATTAGACTCTGTCTAACATCTATCACAGCTCCCGTTGTAGCCAAAAATGGTCTTCCAACTAGCAACGCTTCATCAGGATCGCAGTCATATTTCAGCACAAGGAAGTCTGTTGGAACCAAGTAGTTTCCAACTCTCACCGGGATGTCTTTTAAGAGTCCTTCCGGAACTCGTATAAACTGATCAGCTAGGACAAGAGAGGTCCTAGTGGGAGAAAAATCCAGCATTCCCAGCTTCTCTTCCACAAAATATGGCATCATACTTCCAGCAGCTCCCAGATCACAAAGAGAGCGTCTAAAACTGTCCTCGAAGATGGAGCAGTCAAGCACAAAGACTCCAGGGTCAGAAAGCTTCTTCGGAATCTTGTTCAGTAGCACCTCACTAATATGTTGGGGAACTATAATCACCCATTCTCTCAGCTCTTCATCTAAAGGTAGCATCCTGTTCAAGTACCTCTGCACACAGGGATGATAAGGCGGATCATCAGACGGTGGAATTTCTTCCAAGTCTTCACCACTCTCTTCTAGCTTTTTCAGCTCTTCAATCTCCTGTTTAATCACTTCAGACACTGAGGAGTGCTGTTTAACAATCTGTGCATAGACCTCCTGTTGAGTAATTTCAGAAACTCCAGGGAATAAGCGATCAAGCTCCAAGTCTGCATCAATGCCTTTATCATCCGAGATGTCTGTCTGTTCACGACCTGCAACGACCGACACTAAAGGTGTGTCGATCGTTGCAACACTGTGTTCACATTCACCCGAGAGTTTTTCTCCAAAATCCGAAAATTCAACTTCCTCCACTAACTCAGCTGTACTTAGCTCAAATCTCTCATCTAGATGAGATCCATCATTAATGTGCACAGACCAGGCCTTAATATGAGTCTCTGCAACTCCTTTTCCTTTCATAGAACCAGAAATCTGATTCACCTGAGTGTCCAGCTGCTTCATGTGAGTGTTCATAGACTCAAACTTTCCATTGAGATCCTCATATAAAGCATCAATCTTCTTGTTGCAGTCCACAGAAGTCTTGATCTGACTCTCCAGCAGCTGTTCCATCATTGTCTCCATCTTAGTCTCAAAAGCTGTGGGTGCAGGAGGTGGCTGATAAGATGAAGATCCGTAGGTTCTCTGAGTCCCTTGTCCAAAAGGCTTCTGGAAACCACTAGTCTGTCCAAAAGAGTTTTGATTGCCTGTGAAGGCACTCTTTTGTCCTTGGTTGAAGAACCGGTTTCCCTGCTGATTACCAAATCTGTTTCCTTGGAAACCAGATCCTCCGATGTAATTCACATCTTCTTCCTGAGTGTCCTCCTCAGTCTGAATTACCTCTACTTCTTGAGCAAAGTGGACAACCTTCTTTTCACTCAGAAGAGTGCAGATTTTGTCCATCCTAGATTTCAATTCAGCTATCTCTGAGTTATCAACACTTCCACCAGATTTCTTCCTCCTTTCATCCATAGTTTTGCAACTGTTGCTGCTAACTAGATTCTCAATCAACTGCTTAGCTTGTGCAGGAGTCCTGGTGTTGAAGTTGGCATTGCTGGAGCTATCTAGTGCGGTCTGATAAGGAAGATCAATACCTCCGAAGAAGATACCTAGCAGTGTGACTTCAGTAAATCCATGGTGTGGACAGTCACGCTGGTACTTCTTGAATCTCATCCATGCAGCATTCAGAGGCTCCACGGATCCTTGGGAGAAAGCGAGTATGTCCTGTCTGGACTGATCCGAACGTGCATCATCATAGAAGTGACACAGGAACTCACTTTTCAGGGCTTCCCAAGTAGTAAACTGCCCAGGTGGCAGTTGCTTCAGCCATGCAACAGTGTCTCCAGCGAGACTGTGCGGAAAGAGCTTCAGAAACAGATAGTCCTGGCAGACTCCATCATATTTCATGCCAGTGACTATATCTTCAAACTGATCCAGGTGATCCATACGCTGCTCCGTAGGGTAACCATGGAATGCATTCTGTCTCATCAGCGAGTAGTAGATGGTTTTGATTTCAAAATCATTCCTCTCAAATCCAGGCATCACCAAAGCTGACCGGTTTGCATGATACTCATCCGGTCTGTTGTAGTCAGCTAAGGTCCTTTCATGGACAACCATCTGTCTTCCTTGGGCCTGTCCTTGGTTCTGCTCCTGTTGCGGTTGCACAGGAGGATCAGGGATGACATTCCCTTCAGCATCAACCCTTTGCCAAGCAGCATTGTACGGGTTGTTATCCTGGTCTCTCAGAGTACCTTGAGCATCTCGTAACAGCATCACTCTCTGAGCTGCCATTCTTCTTTCTCTTCTGATTGTCCTCTCTAGACGTCCAAGTTCTTCAAGGTCGAGATTGACTAAGGTCGGGTCCTGATTACTTCGAGTTTCACGCTTCTGCATAAACTGTCTGTAATCGTCAAGCAACGATCGATGCTAACAGTGCAACGATCGATTCAATCTCAAATCGCTTAATGACGATCGACGCAAGGGATGCAACGATCGACGCAAGGCGAAATCGGTACCTGCGACAGAGAAAACAGAGAGAAAGTCAGTAACCAAAAATAAAAATAAAAACGAAAACCAAAACAAAAAAAAGAAAAATTCCTAGTAAAAACCCTAAGTTCGGTCCTATCGAAGACTCAAAGAGTCCCCGGAAACGGCGCCAAAAACTTGATAGGTTCTAAGTTTTACCCTATACTAAACTGCAAGTGCACAGAATCGTCAATGTAGTATATAGGGTTATCGAATCCACAGGGACACTTGGTCTCAATAGATCAGAAACGTAGAGATTAATACTAGAAATAAGCAGATGGTGAATGAAATAAATTGCGAAGCAAGAAAGTAAACAATAGCAAGTTGGTTTTGAAAGCAATAGACTAAAAGCGTTAAGTCTAGGGAATTCTCAGGAAATCAGACAAGCAGACAAGCTAATCAGTCATGATCAAATTAAACTCAGTTCTAGAACTCAAAACACGGTATTAGAATTAACCAAATCTCTTTGCGAAAATCCTCTAAGTCTAAGTGCAGTAACCCAAATCTCTTTGCAATTACTAACAGATTAAACTAGCATTAATTTCAAGTTCGATATGTTTACAATTAAACTAATCCAAATCTCTTTGCGAATAGTTTAATTGCTCAACATAAATAGTTCAGATTCTAAAACACACTCTCGTGTCGAATTTAGCAACCTAAGATCTAGATTCTAATTGATCAGGTTAGAACTAGCTTTAAGCACAATTTAGTTTGAAGAACATTCTAATCATATGAATCCTTCACTGAATTAAACAAGTCTAGCAAGTCATCAATCCCTAATGAGAAACCCTAAACCTAACTATGGAACTACTCAGACATGATTAATGAAAACATAATCATAGAAATAATATATTGCATATAAGAAATTAAATAGATAAAGGGGTTCGAAATCTTCTCCAATATAACTGAAGTACATGATTAGATCAGCCCCAAAAGCTCTAAAAATCTCTTAGCTCTAAGTATGAAAGCATATCTAAAATAAACACCAAAAACCTAATTATATAGGCATAATCTCAGATGGGGCTTCTGTGTAAATACTGGAACTATCTTGGGCTTTTCTGCAAATCTTCATAACTTCATTAAACCGCCGAGACTTGGCCCATTCGCTAGTGTGTCGACCGATGCACAAGGTGTGTCGGTCGATGCATGATCAATAAATCGGACAGTGAGTTAAGCTCTCGGCCAAAACGCTCCAAAAGTCCCAAAATGCTCCAATTATCTCCAATTAGCTCCAAACTTGATTAAACCTGTAAAAGACTCTAAAAGAACACAAAAGATACTAAAAACACAACTATATCATGGCATAAAACAGGTAAAAACCATGATATATCAGTGGCCACATGGAATTTTAAGCTTGTCAAATAACTTGCATGTGCATCGCTTTTCATCCAGAAGAACGTGAATCGATTCCCCCCCAAACTGCCCGACAATTTCAAAATTCCAGTTCGAAACACTAGCTATCTTAGAACCGTCGACTGACTGCATATGTTCATTCATTAGCTTATCGACCTCGATAGAACCTAGCGGTTTGTGTGCCGCTGATTTCTTACGTCTACAACTGAACCACCTAGTCAACATAGACCGCATACAAGTGACAAGATCTACAATGGGTTCGCTCCTACCATCAAGCAACATTTTGTTCAATGTCTCGGCGATATTGCTTGTCATAAGATTGTAACCTTCTCCTTTGAAATATGCTCTAGTCCAGTGTCCAACGCCTATATTGTCAAGATACTTAGCGCATTCTGCATTGTTGTTTTTTATACGATTGTATGTTTAACGGTAGGCACCAATCCTGTATGCATTCCCCGCCAACTTGACCAGTTGCACAAGCCCTGCGGATTTAAACATGGCTTTAACATTTCTATGGACGTGCTCAAGACATGCTCCATGGTGAGCTCGCGGGAAAATCCGACCCTTTGCTTTGTATATTGACTGGCATCTGTCCGATATGAATGTCAATGTGGGGCTGTCGGCAATAATCTTTTCAAGCTTGAAAAAGAAATATGTCCAGGACTCCTCATTCTATTTGTCCACGATACAGAACGCCAGTGGAAAGACTTGGAAATTAGCATCCTGTCCACTTGCAGTAAGCAGAACTCCCCCGTACCTACCAGTCAAATGTGTACCATCCACGATAATCATTCTGCGCAGCTTCGCAAAACCTTTTATGGATGCGCCAAATGCTAAGAACAGATATAGGAACCGCTCGCAGCCTAATGCGTCAACCTCGGTTTCGATATCAGCAATGGTGCCAGGGTTAGCGAGTTTTAGCATATGCAAAAATTCGGGCAACTTCCTATATGATCCATCATCTGTACCTCGTAGCATCGTGAGTGCCTTCGACCGTGCGCGCCAACACTTGTTATACGATGCATCAATACGTAGCTCCTTCATCAATAATGCTTTGAGTCCAGTTGGTTTCGGACCAGATGCGGGGTCTGAATATTTACCTTTGAAAACAATGGCAATGACCTTTGTCGTCCCAAGTTTCTGGTACTTATTCCTAGTATCAGTACAACAAGAATGATGTAACTCTGCCTTGCGTAACTCCCAATATCTAGTGTCCTTCATCTCATGAACCATAACAAGCCAGTTGCAAGTCTTTTCAGGGCAATGGATAACAACTTTGTGAAGAGTGGACACAAGTTTTAAGTAATGAAACTTGTTCCTTATAGCATGTATTGCTAACCATACCAAACAATCGCCTTTGCTCTTGAAAAGTTTACCCTTGTACAGATCATCACCCATTGAGTCTAAATCTAAGTCAAGGACAGGATCTCGCTGATAAGTGGTGTCATCCACCATTGGCGGGATATCAGCTGGTTCTTTGTCGGTAGGGTATGGGGTGACACAAGATTCAGTATCACGCCACCTGTACATGTATTCTTGCTGTACAAGACAAGATTCAACAGACTTCCGTTTGGATCTATTACATACTTCAACGAGTATTTCAGACATAAAATCCAGTGCGTTGGAGCCTCCATATTCATCATCAATGAGGTTGGACCAAAACTCACGATCCACATTGCCAACATCCACGGGTACCTCGTCTGACGATCCATTCTCATCACTATCTGGCGTACAGTTTTCTTCTTCACCTCCTACTGCCATATCAGCATCGCAATTTGGATAGTCAGACACTGGGGGATTAACAATTTTGTTATCCGTGGATACATCTTCTTGGCTATCTAGCAAATTGAAACTGAATGGGGCCGTCTTGTCTGGAACGTGTTCAATAGAACTATCCACTAATGCAGTGGGAGTTGCGGGGGTGGGTAACGTTATTTTATTTCTCCCGGAGTCATTGATGACCTTCTCTTTGCTAGTAGAAACGTAATTAACTTCTATATCCACTAAATCGTCGCTCGGGGGAATGTTTGGAAGCGCTCTTGTTAGTATATTTTTGTTGGTGAGGACATATTCTTGACTATCTTTGTCGAATAATTCAAAACTGAAGGGTGGTTTGTTGTTTGGAAAACGTTTGTCCCTCCCGTCCGTTAAATCAGCGGTAGATGGATAGTCTGACCAAAGACATAAAATTGTTGGTTAATTGGGACTTTTTTTGGGATTGAAGACATAAAATACCACACCGAGTAACATACCACATATGACCGGTGATTTGTTTCGAGAAACTGAAGCTCTATCGACAAATTCTTGTTTAACGAATGGCCTTACGCCTGGAACTATTAATCCATCAAACCGTTTGCCTGGAGGCAAAGAAGAACGAAACATCAAGTCTAGCGCTTCAACAGTGTCGTCGTCAAGCATGACCGGAGAGTCTCTGCTACCAGATGTCCCTGCATCACCAAATAGTCTCTTAGGCGTCATGAACCTCCCTCGGTGAACCAGTTTGGACGCCTTTTTCTTTGTAGAGTCGCCTTCTTTCCTAACTATCTTCCCAGGGACATGAATAGCTTCGTTGAGCGGTTAGTTGACAAAATATCCAAGAAACAGGAAAGACCGAAGTCTGTTGTGACCATGATAGGCGGCGAGATATCATTGCAAACAGAGGACAAGGTAAGAGAAGGAGTGTAGCTGAGCTTTAACTTCTAAGCACATTCCAAACCAAACTCTGTCATCACAAGGACAACGAGATTTTTCATCTTCATGCCAATCTTCAGTAGGATGATCCGAGATACCCTCTCTACGTCTACAATGAATCTCCAATCGTCGTCGCCGGTGACAAGCCAAGAACCGCAAACTACTACACATTTCATATTTTCGTCTAGATAATCTTCGATGACAATATCCATGAGTTCTGAGAGTATATCACGTTTTCGAAACAGATCTGAAATATATGCATTTCCTACAATTTGTAACAATCAATTTAGTTAACATTTAAGTAATCAATTTAGTTAAGATGAGTAAATAGTTAGAGTGAATAAGTTAACTAACTAGATTGGTAAGTAGAACAAAGTATACATTTTAATTTATTAGAAGACAAAAAAATACAAAATTGAAGTAAGATTTTGAAAGATACATGTTGGCTATTACTTTTAAAAATAGATATAGTGGATACAATTAACTCGTGGACTAGTCATCTAGTTTAGTTTAGTTAAAAGAATATTAAAAAAAAAAACATACAATCTGCGCTTTTTTTTACTGCGGATCTAGTATATTTTTTATTCCTAAATTCTCCTCAATTCCCGTTTCTGAAAATTCCTGCACCCCTAATGATGGCTAGTGGAAAATTGGAAATAACCAAGAAAATTCCACGTCTACTCTCAAGTCTTCTTCGTGTGGATGTTGCGACGTTTCTCCTCCACACATCTCCTTCTCAATCAATATTACTTATTAGCCTCAGCGTTCAGAGTGATATTCCTTAAGAATTTCAATTTTATTATCTATTTTCTATGGCGTCTACTTCTTCTTCTTCTCTCAGCCGGAGATTCGATGTATTCCCGAGCTTCAGAGGTGAAGATGTCCGCAAAACATTTCTCAGTCATCTTCTCAGGGAGCTCCGCCGCAAATCAGTCACATTCATAGACCATGAGATTGAGAGAAGCTGTCCAATCAGCACTGAGCTTGTATCGGCGATAAGAGAATCGAGGATCTCAATCGTCATCTTCTCTAAAAATTATGCTTCATCCAGCTGGTGCTTAAATGAATTGGTGGAGATTCACAAGTGCTATACGGATCAGCATCAAATGGTGATTCCTATTTTCTACAACGTTGATCCTTCGGAAGTTCGAAAACAGACGGGAGAATTTGGCGAGCTCTTTGAAAAGACATGCAAGGGCCAAACAGAGGATCAGAAACGAAAGTGGATGCAAGCTCTCGCAGAGGTAGCAAACATAGCTGGAGAGGATCTTCGGAACAGGTATATATTTATATATATTTTAATCTCAGAACTCAAATTTCTTTGCATCGATTGTGCTTGTCGAGATGCTCTTTAATGACACAGTTGACTATTGTTATTAGCCCCGACGAAGCAGACATGATTGAAAAGATAGCTGATGATGTTTCGAATAAACTTATGACACCATCCAATACTTTTGGTGACTTCGTCGGGATAGAAGCTCATATAGAGGCAATGGAATCAAAATTTTGCTTGGAATCTGAGGAAGCTAAAATGGTCGGGATTGTAGGGCCTTCAGGGATTGGTAAGAGTACCATAGGAAGATCCCTTTTCAGTCAGCTCTCCAGCCAGTTCCACTACCGCGCTTTCGTAGCTTATAGGAGAACCATCCGAGATGACTATGGCATGAAGTTGTATTGGGAAGAACAATTTCTGTCAGAAATTTTAGGTCAAAAGGACTTAAAGATATACCAATTAGGTGCGGTGGAGCAAAGGTTAAAGCACAAGAAAGTTCTTATCGTTCTTGACGATGTAGATGATCTAGAGCTACTTAAAACCTTGGTGGGACAAACGGGATGGTTTGGATCCGGGAGCAGAATTATTGTCATCACTCAAGATAGGCAAATTCTCAAAGCTCATGAGATTGACCTTATCTATGAGGTGAAGTTCCCATCTGAAGATCTTGCTCTCAAGATGTTATGCCGATATGCCTTTGGGAAAAATTCTCCACCTGATGGTTTTATGAAACTTGCGGTTAAAGTTGCCAAGCTTGTCGGTAATCTTCCTTTGGGTCTCAGTGTCTTGGGTTCGTCTTTTAGAGGAAGGGGCAAGGATGAGTGGACGAAGATGCTACCTAGATACCAAAATGGTTTGGACGGGAAAATAGAGAAAATATTAAGAGTCGGCTACTATAGGTTAGATGGCAAAGACCAAGAGTTATTTTTGTTCATTGCATTTGCGCGTTTATTCGGTGGTGTGAAAGTCAGTTTCATCAAAGACTTGCTTGGAGAAAGTGTTAACACTGGGCTTAAAATGTTGGCTGATAAGTCCCTCATACGTATAACACCGCACCAAACTGTAGAGATGCACAATTTGTTACAGAAGATGGGTAAAGAAGTTGTCCGCATGGAGTCAAACAATCCTGGAAAACGTCTATATCTGGTGGATGTTGAGGACATTCGGGATGTACTTACCGAAATAACCGTAAGTGTGTTTATCGCATATGCTTTTCATGAATGGCTTGCTTTTTCATATCAATAGAAACTATCATTTCTTGATTGACAAACTCTTACAATTTCTAATAAACTTTTGATTTTTTTTCGTTTTCCAGGGCACGGAAACTGTGCTTGGAATATCTTTGGAGGCATTAGATATCAAAAAGCCATTTCCAATAGATGAAAAATCGTTCCAAGGCATGCGTAATCTCCAATTTCTAATTGTTGGAAGCTATATTTGTCACGTGATTCAAATAAATGAAGACGAAGGCATATGGATTGATTTGAAGAATTACTTGCCGCCAGTTGATTGGGTGGGTACGTACTAATTTTATGTTTATTTTTTTAATAGTTCAAGGGCTATATGTACAGTACCGTGCTAAAAATTTTAGAGGTTGGAGGCGAGTTCAAGAAAATGAATTCATTCGACAAGATTCTTTTTAATAACGATTACAATATAAATTAAATAATACGAAAACTAGATAATAAAGTAAATTATAAAATCTAAATCAATAAAAATATTATATAAATGTTTTTTTTATGAATTATTTCCCTAAATTCTTATAACTTCAGAATGAATCAAAATAGTGGCAAAGAAAAAAGCTGAATTTGTGACATAAAAAACAAAGATCGGTAATCGTAAGTCAAAACTCTTAAGAATCGTTAGAATTTTAGATAAAACTTAATAAAACTATATAAAAAGTATTTAACTAATGAACTCTTTCACCTAATTATCATAAACCAATAACGAATATAAATCGTGACAAGAAAACAATTGATGAATTCATGACATAGGAAAAACAAAGAACGGAATCGTGGTTCGAAATGACGGGCCCTAAAAAATTATATTACTTGGGGTCCTAAGACAAATGTTTCTTTCTTTTTTTTGCTTTTTTTAATACACTATAATCACTAATGTTAAATCTCAAATTTCTAAATAGTTCGAGGCTATGTTGGTTACTTGGTTCAACAGGGCAGAATACATCTACCACTTAAGGGCCTCGTTTATTTACCTCCTAAACTCAGACTACTACACTGGGATGGATATCCATGCAAGTGTTTGCCTTCTAATTTTAAGGGGGAGTGTCTCATTGAACTCGGAATGAAGTTTAGTTCGCTTGAGAAGCTGTGGGAAGGAACTTGGGTACTATACTTATAAAGTTTATGATATAAGTTTCATAAGGTGTTATACGTGTACAACAAAACTGTCTTATTATTATTATTATTATTATTATTATTATTAAAAAGTTTATCGAACATCTGTTTAAAATATTTTTTTTCCCTTGTTTGTTCTCAGCCACTTCGCAGCCTCAAGAAGTTGATTATGAGTTGGTCAGAGTATTTGAAAGAACTTCCGGATCTCTCTACTGCCAAAAACCTCGAGGAAGTATCTCTTGATGGATGCACATCTTTAGAGACATTTCCTTCCTCGAATCTCCTTAAACTGAGGGTGTTAAATTTGAAAGGCTGCACAAAGCTAGAAAGTTTTCCAACTCTTGTCAACTTGAAATCTCTCGAGTACCTCAATCTCAGATATTGCACATCTTTGGTGACATTTCCTTTCTCGAATCACCCTAAACTGAAGGTGTTAAATTTGAATGGCTGCACAAAGCTAGAAAGTTTTCCAACTCTTGTCAACTTTAAATCTCTCGACTTCATCGATCTCAGAGGATGCTCCCGGTTGAGAAAATTCACTCAGCTGTATATGAACACTTCACCTGAAAATTGCTTCTGGTACAAGAATTCCCCTGAACACCGTTTAATAATGTTCAGCTACATCAGGGTACAAGATTATCTCGATTGGCCTATGAGATTTACGCCTTTTAAAGTTCGCCCAGAAATTCTCAAATGTCTCATAGTGAGAGGCAACATGATGCTTGAGAAGCCATGGGAAGGCGTACAGGTACATCAGAAATTAGTAATGTTATAGCATTTGCTCATTGGCTTGCTCATTAGCCACGTAGCTAGTATTTTTGTTTTCAAGAGAAAATAGCGGAATTTGTAGCTAAATATTTGGTTACATTTATGATCTCCATATGACCCCGGGGGACTGCAAACCTTCCAAGTTCATTGGTATTGATAGAAGATTGAATTGAGTAGCATAAGATAGGCTAAAGAAAAGAGATATCAAAAGCTTGACATATTTATTTTTATACTTGCAATTAACTTCTCTAACTTTAAACTCATGACTAAGGCTCGACAATAAGATTTAGTAAGTATATTATATTAGGTTTAACATTAGTAAACTACAAGATTTTTATGAAGATTTAATTATTTGAATGTGATATGTTGACTGAAGCATAACAATGTGCCTTTGCTATGTTTTAGTCCCTTGGAAGTCTGGAAGAGATGGATTTGTCAGGATGTGAAAACCTGACAGAAATTCCAGATCTTTCGAAAGCCACTAATCTGGAGCGTTTGAGACTCAAAAATTGCGCAAGTTTGGTGAAGGTTCCTTGTACAATTGGGAATCTCAATAAATTAGTGGAATTAGATATGGAAGGATGCAGAAAGCTGGAGGTTCTTCCAACCAATGTCAACTTGTCATCTCTCGAAACCCTCCATCTTGGTCGGTGCTCAAGGTTGAGAAGTTTTCCTCAGATATCACAGAGTATTAAATTCCTCTATCTTAATGACACCGCGGTTGAACAAGTTCCCTGCTGCATTGAGAATTTCTCTAGGCTCTCTCTACTAATGATGCGTGGTTGCAAGAGGCTGAAAAACGTCTCCCCAAACATTTTCAGCTTGAGAAGTCTTGAGAAGGTATACTTTGCAGACTGTGGAGAAGTCACAATGTCAGTGGAGGATCTTCCTATACCATCATTATACACTAACGAACCCTTTGAGCCGAGATCAAGTGGATATTTTGCGTTCAGTAACTGCTTAAAATTGGATGCAGATGCGCGGGCACTCATTCAACGATCGTACTTCAGGCCAACGGTCTTACCAGGTGAAGAAGTCCCTACGTATTTCACGCATCGAGCTTCTGGGAACTCCGTAATAGTCACTTTACCTCAGATGTCTGTTTCTCAAGAAATCTTCCAATTTAAGGCTTGCATTGTGGTTGAACCTCTAACGAACCCCAAGGATTTTGATACATTCGTGCTGGTACGCTGGCACTTCAAAGGCCTAGATTATCAGGAAAAAATATTTGCGCGTAAGCTGGAGTCATGTAAGGCGGATCATCTGGTTTTGGGTTCCTTCAATTTCCGCCCTATGGGTCGTGCATCTAGATCTGAATGCATCGATGTTGAGTTTGAGTTTTCCTTGAACCACCAGAGGATAAAAGGATGTGGTGTAATGCTCTCGAACACCTTTCTAGCTCCGCATGGTTGCTCTGAAACAAAGTACAACCAAGAGTCTGGAGAAATATGGGACGAGGTAACTTTCTTGGAATAATTTGTACTCTCTCTCTCTTGATCCTCTTGTTTTTCAGGATCGGTACCAAAGGGATGAACTATTTAATAGAATAGACCGTTTGATTTTATTATGCAGAGACCATCAAGAAATTTTGAAGAACCCCCGGTGTGGCCAAATTTTACAGTGTATGGGATTAACGGCCCTGTGTCTGGAACCTATGATAGTTCAGAGAGAAGATTCAGCCTACGTTTCTTCCCTTAAGTAAGAATACACCGTCGTCTTCAGTTTCTTCTAGCATCGTTTTATGATAAGCTCCTGCAGGAAAAAAGAAGCATAAAAAAATAAGCCGAGGCAGAGTAATGGATCACCGTGAGGAATAATCTGGCTGATTGAAAGACTTGGATCAAAGCGGAGGGTTTACGGTTGATAGGAGTCCGAGTATTTTAAAATTGTAATACGAGTATCCTTTTTTTTTTTGGTCAACTGCTTTTTTATATAAAAGCTCAATCTCCAAAAACGGAGCAAGTGTTTTCAAATAACATCGCCATCATGGCACAAAATGAAGAAACTACAACAAAAGAAACAGACAAGCATAGAAGGATAATGGCCACATAACACTTAAACAAATAAAAGTCTTCGAGAATTCCTCGTATCTCTTCGACAATGGAGTTGTTAAGTAAGATGACGCCTTGGGCACTGGATCGAACACCCGAGATTGGAACAGCAACAAGTGCACGATTTCCTATCTCCAGAATGGCTACAGAGGCGTATAAACACCTATCAAATGAGCCTTTGATGACACCCCTTGTGACACAACCATTTAGCAATAGTGAGCACAAGAGAGTAACGAACTCCATAAAGGAGCCAAGATCCTCATAAAGAGGTAAGGTCACGAACTCCTCATAAAGAGATAAAGTGGAACGATCCTCATAAAGAGGCAAGGGATCCTCATAAAGAGGCAAATGATCCTCATAAAGAGGCAAGGGATCCTCATAAAGAGGCAAATGATCCTCATAAAGAGGCAACGGATCCTCATAAAGAGGTAAAAAGATGCTAAGAACAAGTCTAGCAGCTTGAGTGACAGGAAGAATGGAGACGGTAGAGATGAAAGCAATCAAGAAAGACATGTCTCCTAAGCTGGAGAGTGTCAGGATTGCAGAGTCAAGAGTCCATAAATCAAACGGCCAAAGCTGAGCTATAATATAATCTGGTGGATCGGGAGGAACTGGCGGCTTCGGAGGAAGTACAACCAATAAACACCACCAAAACCTGATAGAGTAAACTGATCTCTCCATGGCAGAAGTCGAAACAATGAGAGCTGAGACCCATGCTACATGAAGGTCCGGCCGCATCAAGGATTCAAAATACAGGTAGGAAGGCAGATAAACCAATGGTTGTAAGGAGTTGAAACATAGGAACATTCTGCACAAGGCAGCAAAGGATCTCATACAAGAGGAAAAGGAGGTCAAGCTAAAACCTTCAGTAAATTCAATTTCTGCTGTAGATAAATCCATGAACTCGACAAGCACCTGGACCAGAGACGGAGTCCTCAACCATCTCGGTTCGGGAATGTTTTTAGTCTTGAGCTGCTGAGGAGTTAGAAGCAAAACTTGCATCGACGGATCTGAAGGAGGCGATGGCTGAGGCTTGGCAATGAGCGTGAACTGTGGCAGCAGAAGACAGCCAAGCTGGTGGGTTGGAGATGAGTGACGACTCGTATGCGTAGGAGGAAACATCCGACGTAAAGGACGAGACACAGACCTAAGGAGTCCAAGAGGTGGTGCCATACTCGAGGAAAGAGAGGCCGCTAGTAGAGGCGGCGAAGACGACGTCGGAGCTTTGACGGCCGTTGGGAGCAACAGATCTGAGCCGAGATTTGAAATCCGAGAGGGAGCCATAGCTAGTGGTAAGGTCGAAGTACAAGAGAACCCAAGAGGATCTACGCCATGGTTATGAGGAGAAGCGGACCACAACGACGGAGAGAGTAACGGTGGCGGCGGGTCAGGAGGCTCGGAAGGAGGAGCGTCGAGTGAGGGATCGCCGGCGAGCTTTTCATCATCTGGGGAAGTAGGAGACATCATGAATCTGAGCAAAGGACGAGGCAGAGGAGCGGCGCCGGTCAGACAGGGGAGGGTAGTCGCCGGAAGAAGCTGCACATGATGGAGGCGGCTGTCTCGAAATCAGTGCCTGGGAGCAAAGGATTAGGGCCACGTCATCCCTCTCTACGAGTATCCATACGTGTGTTTATCGTACTTGTATCTTTATGCAATTTGAGAATTTGAATGTGACAAACCTGCGTGTCTTAGAATTTTTAATTGTATGTGAGCGATTGGTGATTGTCTTTGATCAGAGCCCAATAATATGAAACAAAAAATATCCATCATCATCTCAAGTTCACTTCAAATCAATAATAATCATCATCCAAAACATAAACAGAAAACCAAAATAAAACAAGTTATTCTAAAACATATTTTTCTTCCCTTCTTTCTAATAAAATCATTAACCAAACGCTCAAAATCAACATTTTTAAGGCCTTTTCTTCTGTCATTCAGAAAAAGTCAGTGTGAAGAACTAATGAGAATCATTAACGTCTATGGGAACGCCTCAGGACAACAACTGAATAAAGCAAAATCTTCAGTTCAGTTCGGTTCTAAGGTAATAGCGTCTCTAAAAACAGATCTTAAACGATCACTTGGGATAGCGAAAGAAGGAGGAATAGGGATGTACTTGCGTTGCCAGAGAAGATCTGCGGCTCAAAGAAACAAGTTTTCGCTTTTGTACAAGACCGAATGAACGGCAAGATAAACTCTTGGTCTACAAAATACTTATCCAAGGGAGAAAAGGAAGTCCAGATAAAAGCAGTGGCCCAAGCGACACCATCGTATGACATGTCATGCTACCTTCTTCCAAAATAAATTACGAAGAAACTCTCGAATGCGGCGGCTAGGTTTTGGTGAAGCACAAAGAACAACAACAAAGACCTTCACTGGCTAGCTTGGGACAAGCTCTGCACCCCAATGGAGGAAGGCGGACTTGGTTTTCGAGATTTTGAGGACGTAAACTTAGCGCTCTTGGGGAAGCAACTCTGGAGACTGTTAAAGTATCCTAATTCCTTGCTGGCCCGGGTTCTCAATGGGAGATACTATCGTTACTCAAACCCGTTAAGAGTAGATAAAGCGAATAATCCATCTTATGGCTGGAGGAGCATAATGGCAGCAAAGACTATCATCAAAGACGGGATAAGACGCATCATTGGTAACGGGGAAGAGACAAAGGTCTGGGAAGACTGCTGGATACCGGATACGATATCACAACCAGATCGTCCCACTGGACATGTTCAAGACCTGGACCTAAAAGTACATCACCTAATTGATTTTGAATCACAGGATTGGAGCATGAATATGATCTCTACTTTTATAGCGGAGGAGGATGTCCCACAAGTCCTTTCTCTCCGCCCGTCAAAGACCAACAGACCCAACAACTTTAGTTGGGAGAACTCGAAATCAGGTCTGTAGACTGTCCGTGAAGGGTATGCCATAGCTCGAAAAATCCGAGAGACTCGACAGGAACAAGAAGTGTCTGAACCAAGTACAAAAGCTTTGAGAAAACAGGTCTGGAAACTGAAAGCACCGAGAAAAATGAAGCACTTCCTTTGGCAAGCATTAACTGGACATGTAGCAGCGGCAAGTAGACTAGCCAATCGACATTGTGGGGTGGAACGTTCCTGTCAACGGTGTGGCTATGAAACCGAAATGATCAACCACATCCTATTCGAGTATCCACCCGCGATCAAATGTTGGGCTTTATCAGCAATCCCAACACATCCGGGCTCTTTTCCGAGAGAATCTATATTCTACAACTTTGACTATCTGTTCTGGAGAACGAAGAAGCATGGAGAGGAGGACCACCGACTTGACGTGACCCCATGGCTAGCATGGTATATCTGGAAGGGGCGCAACCGGAAGGTGTTCGAAGGCAAAGATACTTCGCCGGTGGAGACACTTGAGATGGCAGTACGAGAAGCAGAGATTGGAGAATCGCACAAATTATTCCGGAGCTGGAGGAGCTGGAAACCAGTGACGCACCGACCGTACCTCATGAAGTTCAAAGGCGTAAACTGCGATGTCATGTTGACGCATCGTGGACCAAGTATGCAGCAGTATCTGGATTTGGCTTTATTCTAATTGATGATAACCAACCGAGGCTTCTCGGACTCCATGGACGTAAGAGCATACGATCTCCACTACATGCCGAGGCTGAAATATTGCTTTGGGCGATGAAGACCATGCTGAATAAGCAACACCTTACGATTGCTTTGGAGACGGACTGCGAACAGATGGTGAAAATCTTAGAGAATAATCTGGATTGGCCGGCGCTAGATGCCGAAATTGATGAGTTCCACTTCCTTAGGAATTGCTTTCATTCTTTTACATTATCTTTTATTCCCGTATGTCAAACATTTGCGCTGATGCCCTTGCAAAAGGTTCGAGATCGCGAGAATGTGAATTTTCCCTTGTAACTCAGGAGAAACCTTCATGGCTAGTGTCTAACATTAGCTTTCTAGATCAGATTGAATAAAAAGGTTACATTTGATGCCAAAAACAAAATCAACACTTTTAAGCAATTCCCTTTCGATAGACATAATAGCCAAGTCACTCAACCTCTCTTGTACTTGAACGAAGATAAGATTTTACCAACTTCAACTTTAAAAAACTTCTCTCAGCAGATGCAACTGAAACTGGAATTGTTAATAAAACACGGCAATCCATGAGTTTGGATAAAAATCTCCAACCTTCTTGAGAAGTCTATCACTTCAATAGGCATCATAGTTACACTTGGTAAAGCTTTTCTTAGAACTTTGAGTTCATGGAAAAAAGATCATTATCAAAAATATTTGAATGCTTCCCATGAGTTAGATAACCTTCAAGTTTGATACACGATGCCATCATACTATCCTCACTTGCTGCATGCAATTTTTCCAAATCAAACAAAAATCCAAATATTTGTTCATACTTCTCAAACTGTTCAAATCTCGTCTTAAGCGAGTAGAGAGCTTGATACATAATCTGGATGAAGTAATCAACTCTAAAGCTCTCCTCTGGTGATAAAAAATCATTTCCTTCTACATTCTCAGATTCCTCACCATAATGATATTTTCTTCTAATGACCCTTTTTGCCTTTGTCGGAAATACAACCTTAATCTCCATAGAATCTGCAATTTTTTAGCTTCCAACTATGCTTTCTCAAAACCCGAATCTCTGTATTTCTGAAAATAAGAAACCAACCCCTTCAGTTGAGAGATAGCAACATCAATATCCATGTCTTCTTATTGCAAAATCTTGTTGACAATGTTCCCAACATAAAGAAGATTATACCAAATGACCATCGAAACCAAGAACTCAAAACTTCCAATTCCATGTGTTTTACTTGTTGCAAAACACTCAACTTCACTCCTCTCCAGTGGATCAACATTATTCTCAGCGATGTAAACCAAAGCGTCCATAATTTTAGGAGCTTGAAATCGAATTGCCTTAACACTTTCAACATGAATTTTCCGTCGAGTCTGAGATAAGCGCTTGAGTGTTAGGCCTCCTACCCTATTTTCTAATATTTTACACCACTTATTTGAAGCTGCAAAGAAGCAATAAAGGCGATGGATGATTCCAAAAAATGAAATTGCCTTTGAAGAAGTGGTTACCATATCACAAAGAGCAAGATTAAGACTATGACAGCCACACGGTGTATCAAATGCTCCACCCATTTTTTCATGCATACAATGTGTTCCCGACCAGATTCATGTTCTCTAAGCCTTTTCAAAACATTTCTCCAATCACTGAACCCCGTAGATGCCAATTGACCATTGTCACGATGATTGAACAACTTACAACAAAAACATAATATTTTGTTCAACGATTCTGAGTAAACTAGCCAACGCCGGTCTTGCTTTTCTCCATCACTCATTTCTCTTGTGTAATACAAATGTGAGAAATGCCTCTTAACACTATCTCTTGGAAATTATAATCAAGCGGTAGTCTTTTGGCGGGTCTTGGACAACCATGAAATCTCTCCATTCATTACATCCTCTTTTTATGCTTTTTCAGTTTCCAGGATTATACATATAAAAAAATCCACAATTCTCCACCAGATCATCATTTTTTCACATTCAACCTTTTCTCATCCTCTTTTTCATCCTCTTTTTCATCCTTCTTCATCAATTTTTCATCCTCTTTTTTTTTCATTCAAGTTCTCCTCATTCAATATATCCACATTCTCTGTCTCAAAAATGTTTCTTCTCTTTGAAACTCAGTCATATCCTCATCCACTTCATCATCTCCGACAGTGGCATGTTGTTCGTCATTATTTACTATAGATTCATCAAGAGTTTCATGTTTTTGAAATATCTGAATATACCATTCTCTTGCTTTTTGTATCTTCTTCTAGTCATTTTTTTTTTTTTTTTTTAATTTGTCTGCTCCACACGGCACACTTTTAGAACTTTTTGGATGTATCTTTCTGAAATTATTTACAAAAAGAAGTTAATGTTACAGAAATATAAACAAATACAAAACACTTCACGTTTTGCTTTGATTCTCCAAAATATATGGGAGTGACAATATACTTTTATATAATGGACCATATATGCATAGACTTAATTCAAACATGAGTTCAATCAATTAAGAGTTTAACTAGCGGACAAAAAAAAATATCAAAGTCATTCACAATTTCATCCGAACTCCAAATCAAATCTCACTTAAATTTCTAAATAATGATACTATAATATAAAAGAATCTTACTTGTGATTATTGATTGCAATTTTGCAATTTAGAAACAATAAAGAAGAGAAGAAAAAAGTGATGAATTCATGACGACTGTTTGAAAACTGCTGAACAGAAAAGAAGATGAATGGTTAACCCTGATTTTTTTAATCTCAAGTTTCTAATTTAATTCATATTATATTAAATAATTGTTTAGAGTTATTCTTTTACTCTAAACAAAAAGAAACATGCATTCTTGATGGATCTGGTTACTGGGTCTCTGTTAATGTGCTGAGCAAAAAGAAACATGCATGCTTGATGGATCAACCAAGCCTAGAACCACTTCTAAAGCTCATTTGGAATGCTGAGGTCAGTCCAAAACTTCAACACTTTATGTGGAAATGCTTCTCCAACTGTCTTCCAACAGCCGCAAATCTCCATCAACGACACATACTGAAAGATCCTGAGAGTATCAGATGTCAAGGAGGAGCAGAAACAGTAAACCACCTGCTATTTCAGTGCACCTTCGCTCGTCAAGTATGGGCTTTGTCACCTGTTCCAGCCCCTCCAGATAGTGAGTGGTCCAACTCATACTATGACAACTTCTACAAGGTAATGACTTTCGTACCAAACCATCCGTATGAGAAGGAAGTAAGGAAGCTTAGCCCCTGGATTTTGTGGAGAATGTGGAAAAGCAGGAAAGATCTAGCTTTTAAGGATAAAGAGTACAATGCAATGGATATAATCACAAAAGCCATAGATGACATGGAGGAGTGGAATAGCAGTGTGTCAAAAGAGGTGCAAAAGAGTGGATAGGCCACGCCTTCAAACAGTGATGATCCATGGAAGCCACCTCCGGGTGCATGGCTAAAGTGCAATGTTGATGCATCTTGGTCCGAGAACAACAACCATTGTGGTATAGGGTGGATACTGAGAGATCACACTGGAAAAGGCTTGTGGATGGGAGGAAGGAAGCTACCAAGAACAAGAACTGTAATAGAAGCTGAGGTTGAGGCATTGAGATGGACATTAAAGGTTATGAAGGGGTTTAACTACTCAAAAGTGATCTTTGAAACGGATTCAAAATCAATAGCTCAAGCAATCAATGAGGGGGAATCATGGCTGGCTTTACAGGGGATAATGCAAGACATAGCACATATGGTCAGCCAAAGCAACCATTTTAAGGTAGTTTTTATTTAAAGAGGAAATAGGTTGGCAGGTAAAATAACAAAGGAGTTTCTCTTATGAGAATAATGATCCTTAGGTTGTATTCTATAATGCCCTTGTGGATTAACTCTCTGGTAGAGTCTGAAAAACAGTGTTGTACTTGATTTGGTTAATGAAAGTTTGATTGAGAAAAAAAAAATGTCGTAGTCCTTATTTGATTAAGTTATTAAAGTTGTAAACATTTTGGACCTATTATACTAAACATAATTTAGGGCTTTGGTTTTTTTTTTTTCATAAAAAGGGCCATAGGCCAACGCTTCTTTTTCTCTCTTAGCCACGGCTCTCTTGATCATCATCAGTTGCGATTTGGATTTTGAAAACAGATTTTGTAGAATCACGATTTTTACGAGATGACAAAAATTGAATATATAACGATAAAACAGAATCAACAAAATACAATACCGAAACCAATACTTTACGAGAGGCGAGACACTCTTTTTAGTTCTTTAATTGTATGTAATGTAAATGTTCTACGAGTTAGTTCGTGTGGATGTTGCGAAGTTTCTCCTCCACACATCTCCTTCTCAATCAATATTACTTATTAGCCTCAGCGTTCAGAGTGATGATATTCCTTAAGAATTTCAATTTTAGTATCTATTTTCTATGGCATCTTCTTCTTCTTCTTCTCTACGAATTATGCTTCATCTATATATATTTTAATCTCAGAACTCAAATCTTTGCATCGATTGTGCTTGTCGAGATGCTCTTTATTGACACAGTTGACTATTGTTATTAGGCCCAACGAAGCAGACATGATTGAAAAGATAGCTGATGATGTTTCGAATAAACTTATGACACCATCCAATACTTTTGGTGACTTCGTCGGGATAGAAGCTCATATAGAGGCAATGGAATCAATATTGTGCTTGGAATCTAAGGATAGAAGCTCATATAGAGGCAATTGAAACATCCTTCCTCAATTCAGAATCCCTTTAAATTGCTGACCTTAAATTTGGAACATTGCACAGAGCTCATGATTTTTCCACCTCAGCTCAACGTGGAATCTTTCAAGTATCTCGATCTCATAGGATGCTCCCTGCTGAGAAATTTCCCTCAGATTTTAATGTACAGTTCGCCTTTTGCCACATAAACATGCAATCAAAGTAGAAGTTAGTTTCTGGAACAAGAATCTCCCTGGGCCCAATTATCTCGGTTGCCTTATGAGATGTATGCCTTGTAAATTCGCCCAGAACATCTCGTTCGTCTCACAGTGAATGGCAACATGCTTGAGAAGCTATGGGAACTGATCCTGTACATAAAAATATCTTACACGGTTGGCAACTGATCCTAGAAGGAGCATACCATATCACATTCTTGAGATCAATAACGCATCAGATCGTTCCAAACGAAGGATCTGAACGTCACCCTTAAATTTGGAAGGGCGATAAATGGATCAATCATCGGCATAAATCCAGATACCGCCATACAAATATTCGGAGGGTGGCATAAACCGAAGCAATGAAAAAACGAAAGATTTGCAACCATCTCTCAAAAGGAAGAAAAAGCGAGAAAGAGGAAAAAATTGAAAACGAAAAGGAAAGGAATGAAGATGGCGAAAAGGAGGATAGCCATATTTATAGCGGAAAGAGGCAGCAGTTACCGAAGCGATGTGACAGTTACCAATGCGGAATTAAAGCGACACGTGGAAACCACCTATTGGAGGAAGCCGAGGCACAATAAATTATCAGGGATACGAAGCGATTTCCTCCGGTCAAGACAATTAATGAGGGATCGCCGAGGTAGCAGCACGCCGATGTAGTTATTGAGCCAGACCGAGAGTAACAAATTCGCCGACCTATTTCCTCTCGATGCGACGAACTAGGGGGGGCTTATTGTTAGAGGTAGGTTTAGCACCCCTCTAAGGCCCGGCCCAATAATGAAAGAGTTCAGAAGAGATTCGGCCCATAAGATATAATGGAGACCCAACATGAGGAAGCTCGGCAGCGTCAAGGGAGCTTGGCGGCGTGCCCTCCCGACCTGCACGACAAGAAAGAGATAAATGTTAGTTTAACATTTATCTAAAAGATAAGCATGGATCTTTTAAGGAAATAAAATATAGGTGGTTCAGATTTTTTAAATAATATAAGAGAGAATTTAGGGTAAAACTCTAGATCTTCTGATATAAATATCATTCTCATGCACGGGAAAAGACTAAGTTCGATTCATTAAACACTTCTATAATAAAAACCTTATAGCTAACGATCATCGATCGGTTCCGGCTAGTATATTCAATAAAAACTAGATTTTCCGATCTAAATTGTTCTTGCTTCTTAATTTTTGATTAATCTCATATCCAAGTCCCTTATTTACTAATCAATTTACAAAATTGATTATTGTTTGATTTCCTGAATCACAGTATTTTTCAAGAACGTGATGAAGCATTGGGGATTGCCGAGGAATATCGTGAGTGATCGCGACCCCCGATTTACTGGACACTTGTGGAAGGATTTTTTCAAGATGATTGGGACGGACTTAAACTTCTCAACAAGCTTTCACCCTCAGACTGATGGGCAGACGGAAAGGGTGAATGCATTGCTAGAGTGTTACCTCCAACACTTTGTGAGTGCAAATAAAGAGATTGGGCTAAGTTGATGGGCATCGCCCAATTTTCCTATAATTTGCAACGAAGTGAGTCCACATGATGGATTCCATTCGAGCTTGCGACGGGACATCAACCTCTAACACCACACACTTTGGCCGCACCGACGACTGAAAGAAAAAATTCCAGGAGCATTTATAACGGCCAAACAATGGGAGGAACAAGCCGACTTTGCTCGGGAATGTCTAGAAAAATCCCGGAGACGAATGAAGAAGTGGGTGGACAAGAAGAGACAACCATCCGAATACTCGGTGGGAGACTTGGTCTTAGTGAGCTCATTCCTCAACAATTCAAGGCTCTTCGGAGCTTGCACAAAGCTTAGTTCGGAAGTATGAGAGTCTTTTTGAGGTGATTGCGAAGGTTGGAAAGGTATCCTACCGGTTGGAGTTACCGGCTAATGTGAAGATCCACCGGTGTTCCATGTCAGTATGTTGAAGCCTTACTACCGGGACGAAGAGGATAAAACTCGAGGAGTTTCAAATCGAGCACCACCTGTTGTGATTAAGTCTTATGATAAGGAGATAGGTGAAGTGTTCGCGAAGAAGAAAGTGAGAAAACAAGGTGTTCCGCGCCAGACCCACTTTCTGATCAAATGGAAGGGTCTACTAGAGTGTGAAGCAACATGGGAGCCAGAGGGTGACTTGTGGCAGTTCAGGGATAAGCTAGCGGAGTACACTATCGAATAGTCCAAGCTCTTGTGGTCAAGTGGTTGGGGACGGGCCTTGGACGCTAACACGTTCCGGGTTCGATCCTCCTTCCATGCGAAACTAAGTCACATTTGTTTAAAGACACCCACATGGATATGAGCCTTGCTAACCCCTGGTTGTCTCCCCCTGCGTCTTCTGGTCTGGCTCCTTTGCTGTCTCCGGCTGCCGGTGGTCTCCTTCCCAACCCTCATCCTCCTCCCCACCCTCCTGACCCTCCTGATCCAACCTCCTTACTGGACCTGTCCTCTTTCCCTCCCCTATCTCATTCTCCCCTCTCCCGCAGTCATGTTCCCTCCTCTTCCACCCCTGTTACTACCCCCTCTACCGCTCCTAAGCTTCTTCTAAGCCCTGTTATCGGCTCTACTAGTCGGGTTACCACTTCCCTGGCTTCTTCTTTGTCCAAAAATCAAAAAGTTACTATTCATGAACAGTTAAAACCTAATCCCTCTTTCATGAAATCTCTTCTTCAATCTTCTTCTATCCTCTCTGACATGGTTTCTTCCCTGTCAGGCTCCCGTTCTACCTCTTCTACTAAACTATTGGCCTCAAGCCAAAACCCCTCTTGCTCCACTACTATTCCCTCCTCTTCCTCTACTCTCGATGCCCTGATAACACCAGTCACTGACCCGTTGTTGGCTATGGTTCCCATTCCAAATCCTCAGGCTGTAGCTCAAAACCAAACTCTCATTGAGAAACTGAGGAAATCTCAAGATAAATCCCTCAAAAGGATTGGAACCTTTACCATATCTGAGACTGGAAAACGAAGAATTGAAGTTCCAGATGAAGTCTTTGCTCGTGGAGCTGCAGAACACAAGGATTTCCTTGTCGGGTTCTTCCTTGGGAAAGCCCCCTCCTATACTCAAATCAAAAATGTGCTCAACCACCTATGGGGTAAGGGCTCGAGTCTGGAAATCCATTTCAACCCTCACGCTAGATCCTTTCTGGTCAGAATTACAAACGAGTTCATCAGGTCCAAAGTTCTGGAAAAAGGTATATGGTATGTTGGTACCTCCATGTTTAGGATTTACGAGTGGAATTCAAAACAGAAGGCGGATACCTCTTCATTAACTGCCATTCCTCTGTGGGCTCATGTGCACAACATCCCTTTTGACCTCATGACTCCTGAAGGGTGGAGTAGAATTGGTGGCGCCCTTGGTGAACCAAAAGAGGTGGATGATTTCACCAGAAATCTGACTGTTGTTACTGAGGCTCACATCAAAGTTATAGCTGATGTAACGGCCCCTCTTCCTACCTCGCTGGAAATCCTACGAGATGATGGTTCAGTCAGGGAGCTCTCTATCCATTATCCTTGGCTTCCTCCCAAATGTGCCCACTGTAAGGAGGTGGGGCACATCCAAAAGAACTGTTTGCTTACATCCACAAAATGGCTACCAAAAGAAAACACAAAGGTCAATCCAGTGGAAAATCAAGAGAAAAGTCGGGAAGACTTAACTGAAGCAGAAGTTTCTCCTATAGATGATCGTCTCCCAGCTACTGTTGGAGTTGATAGTGAACCTGTGCTAGATAAGCCAGTCATTACCGAGGCTGCTGATACTGTCCATGAGGCTACTGGGGCTGATACTGTCCATGAGGCTGCTGATACTGTCCATGAGGCTACTCGGGCCAACCTAACTATCAATTCAGTTGATGACTCTGCCTTGAACACTCTAGACATTAGCTCCATCCATTTTGTCCCTTCCCCTTCAAATGCTTCCCAGTCTATTTCTCCGCGTGATGAGATCATTCAAGTTCAAACCCTTTTTCTTAAATCTTGTCCTCCTATAAATCCCTCCTCCCATCAGCTTTCTCCATCCTTACCCACAAATAGCCCAACTCAATCCCTTTCTTCCCCTGTTTTACCCGTCTCCCTTCCTTCTTCTCTTAGTACCCCTGTATCATCCTCTTTATCCTCCACTTTGTTTAAGTCCTCTGATTCCACCTCTCTTGGTGGATCAACCCTTTCCTCCTAATGTATATTAAAACCTTTTTTTGGAACCTCCGTGGTTTAAATGACCCGGAGAAGCATAAACCTTTTCGGATATGGTTAAATAGTGTAAAGCCCTCTTTTGGAGCCCTTTTAGAAACCCACATCAAACTTCACAACCTTGCTTCTATCATGTCTAGTGTATGTCCTGGCTGGAGCTACTTCTCCAATCACTCTCAAGATGATAATGGGAGGATCATTTTGATATGGGACTCTTCAGCCTCTGTATCTGTCCTCCATCAGTCCAATTACCAAATTACCTGCTCTGTTCAACTCCCTCAGGCACCTGTCTTCATTGTCACTGCTATCTACGCTCCAAATCTTGCTGAGGAGAGAAGTGGAATGTATGTTGAACTCCTAAACCTGCATCAAAGTCTGAATCTCCAGAACACTCCCTGGTTGGTTGCTGGTGATTTCAATCAAATCATCCATCCTGATGAGGATTCCCAGGCTTCTGTGAACTGCCTATCCTCTTCCATGGTTGAACTCAGTAACTGCTTCCTCCAAATGGACCTGTCTGATCTTCGTTATCAAGGGCCTACTTTTACCTGGTCTAACAACCAACCAACCTCTCCCATTTCTAAAAAACTAGACCGTGTTCTCACAAACTCTCACTGGCCTCCCTTATTTCCTCTCAGCTCTACCTCCTTTCAACCTCCTGGAACAGTATCTGACCACTGCCCTGCCATTGTTGACCTTGCTATGACCCTTCCCCAACCAGGCACTAGACCCTTTAAATTCCTCAATTTCCTAACCACCCACCCTGACTTCCACCTGACAGTAGAGACAGCATGGCTCCAGGCTGGAGCACCAGTGTTTGACCTCCGTTCTCTGTGTTTTAAACTGAGACAAATCAAGGGTTCATTAAAAAAATTAAATAGAGACAATTTTTCAGATATTCAGAAGAGAGTAAACACCACTAACCAGCTTCTTTTAGATGTGCAGGGTCGTGCTTTCCTGGATCCTTCCTCTTACTACTTCCAACTTCAACGTGAGCTACAAGAAAAACTTGTTCTCCTAAGGACTGTTGAATCCAGTTTCTTCAGACAAAAAGCCCACATAAACTGGCTCAAGAATGGGGATGCTAACACTCCCTTTTTCTTCCGTTCCTGCGTCAGCCGAGCCTCTTACAATGCAATCAGATTGTTCATCCTACCTGATGGTACTATCATCTCTGATCCTCAGCACATGGGAGTGGTAGCAGTCCAGCACTTCCAGAATATATTAGCGCCCCCTGTTCTTCCTTTGTGCTCAATTACCATAGGATGGGTTCAAATCTTACTAGACTTCAGATGCAATGACTCTCAGAAAGCCTTCTTCTGCTCTCGGCCGTCCCCTGAACAAATCAAGAAAACTCTGTTAAAGATGAATCCAACAAAAACGCCGGGACCTGATGGGTTCGCTTCAGGTTTTTTCAAAGCTAGCTGGTCCATTTTGGGAAATGAAACTACTCAGGCCATTGGAAACTTCTTTGATTCTGGTTTTTTACCTACAAGTACTAACTCCACTATCCTTGCCTTGATACCTAAAAAGCCAGGTGCATCTCTAATCTCTGATTTCAGACCCATCTCATGCTGCAACTCCATTTACAAGGTCATCTCCAAGATTCTGGTTTCAAAACTAAAGCCTATCCTGCCTCAACTTATACTACCAAACCAAACAGCTTTTGTTCAAGGGAGGTTACTAGTTGAAAACACTCTATTGGCTGCTGACATTCTAAACGGCTATCACAAGGACTCAGGACCAAAACGTATTGCCATTAAAGTTGATGTTGCAAAGGCTTTTGACACCATTCGTTGGGAATTCATTATGCAAGTTCTCACAGAGATTGACATTCCAGAAACCTACCTGAGATGGATCTACAAGTGCATTTCAACTCCTACATTTTCAGTGGGCATCAATGGTTCAGTTCAAGGGTACTTTAAAGGGAAAAGAGGGATCAGACAAGGTGATCCTCTCTCTCCCTATTTGTTTGTCATAGTGATGAATTGCTTGTATGTTATGCTAAACAATGCAGCAGAGACTGGTCTTATTAACTACCATAAGGACTGCAAGAGAGCAAAACTTACCCACTTATGCTTTGCTGATGATCTCCTTATATTTGTGGATGGCTCTCTTCAATCTGTTCAAAACACCATTGTAGTGTTAAAGGAATTTGAAACAATGTCAGGGCTTGCAATGAGTGTTACCAAGACTGAATTCTTCACCTGTGGCCTTTCTCAGTCAGAATCTGATGCTATTGTCTCCTCTACGGGCCTGCAAAAAGGACAGCTCCCAATCAGATATCTTGGTGTTCCTTTGACTACAAAGAAGCTGTCAAAAATAAATTGTGTTTCGCTTACCCAAACCATCAGGAGGAAGGTCTCTTCTTGGTCAGCCCGATCTCTCTCTTTTGCAGGACGCTTGCTACTCATCAATGTTGTGATTTCAGGCATCACCCAGTTCTGGTGCTCCAGTTTTGTCCTGCCAAAAGCGATAATTAAAGAGATTAACTCTATCTGCAATAGCTTTCTCTGGAGTGGTCAGATTGGTGAAAGCTACTCTGCTCGCGTTGCGTGGTCCACAGTTACTAAACCTAAGAATGAAGGTGGCCTGGGGATTAAGGATCTAATTACCTGGAACTTAGCAACCACCTACAAGTTGATCTGGCTTCTCTTCTTTCGTGGAGGCTCCCTATGGGTAGGATGGTTCAAAAAGGAGATTTTAGAAGATGACCTTAGCAATTTCTGGACAGTAAAGGAAAAACAGAGACATCCGTGGCTAGTAAACAAAATGATCAGACTTAGTACCTCTGCTCAAAGCTGGATAAAGGTTGAGCTGGGAAATGGTGCATCTACGAATTTCTGGACAGACAACTGGTGTCCACTGGGTCGCTTGGACTCTTACTTTGCTGATGAGCCACTTTTCCAAAGAGCTATTGGCAGAAACGCGAAAATCTCTGACCTTTATGACAATGGCGCTTGGAAACTCCCTCCTGCAAGATCAGAGAAGCAAGTAAACCTTCATGCCTATATCTCAACAATCTATCTTACTCAAGAGAAGGATGGTAACCTATGGGACATCGGAACTTCTCCAACATCTGCTTTCTCCATTGGCTCTGTCTACCAAACACTGAGAAATCCATCTCCAGTGGTATCTTGGCATAAGGTAATCTGGAATTCTGGTGGAATCCCGAAACACAACTTCATAGCTTGGTTAATACTCCTCGACCGTTGTCCAACTCGAGCAAGGCTACACTCTTGGGGAATTCAACTTGATACTTCCTGCATGTTCTGTCAAGGTCATGTGGAAGACAGGGACCATCTGTTCTTCTCATGCGATTTCACCTACTCGCTTTGGGTGCATACTGCCAACCGCTGTAGAATCAACCACTCAAGGTCTTGGTCGGACACTCTTCGATCCCTGGAAAACATCTCGGGTCAGAAAAACAAAAAAAGGGTCACTCTAATAGCTTGGCAAGCTCTTCTTTACCTGATCTGGAGTGAGAGAAATGCTCGGATCCATCGCAATCATTACCGCTCCTTTGACTCTCTTCTCATTCTCCATAACAGCTGGGTAAAGAACAAGATTTCTGGCTTTAGAGAGGATGATCCAGCGAAATCGACTGAGATGATGCAGATTTGGCTAGCCACTGATCCGACGGTATTGACCCCGATCAACAATGCATCAACCTCTTCCCACCAACCCTAATTGAAGTCCAATAAATTCTTGGTTTCATCGATCCTTCCAATCGTCTTAACTCTCCTCTCAACCGTCTCCCATCTTACTGCGATTTGTCACTAGCTGGTCATTTACTAGGCTTTTTGGGCTTGGCAAGAAATGTGGGTTTCTTTAAGGGCTTTATTTCCCTTGTTGTTAAAACAATGGGCTAACTTCCTATTGGGCTGTATTTTTTTATTTCTGTTTCTTTTTTTTAAATGAATGAATATCCTTTATAAAAAAAAAAAAAAAAAAAAAAAAAAAAAAAAAAAAAAAAATATGAGCCTTGTTTTAGGGGCCCATTTGAATACCTGGAGAGAGGATCTATCCATGGGCTGCACCTCCTTTTGGGGATTAGTCTGAGCTTTTCCATAGGCTCGGGATACCCCCATGTTAATCAAAAAAAAAAAAACACTATCGAATAAATACAGTAATTTGATTTGAAAGATTATTGATACATAGTAGGATGCTTTTTTTTTAACGTGATTGCGTATCTTTATATATGTCAGGTATATTCCGTCAAGATTTCATCAGGAATTAAATTTTGATACGCGTTAAAAATACTATGTCAAGTATATTCCGTCAAGATTTCATCAAGAATTAAATTTTGATTCACGCCAAAAACAAACAAGTTTTTTTTTTGAAATCTTTTATCTTAATTTATATTTTATAAATTAAATGTGTTAACTAATTAATCCAATCTATATTAAGTAAAAAATATGATAATATGATGTTAGACCATCTCCAATGTAAAACACTATATTTCACACTAAAATAGTGTGACACTAAAATAGGGTTGGATTTCTCTCCAATGTACAATTCTATTTTCCACACTAAAATGGAATATTCTAAATATATTCTATTTTTTTATTTACTATTAATATTTTTTTATTTATAAAGTTTACAATTCAACCCCACTTATTTTTTTTTTTTTTTGCAACATTTTCTAGAATTATAATATTATAACTTATACATTATAAAATTATTTAAATTAAACATCTATTAAATAAAAAACAACATCATATAATATAAAATAATAAAACATAATAGATTTTAGTTTAAATATCACCATTACTATATTTGGATATTCAAAATAAGAATTATGTTTTGAAAGAGTTCAAAGAGGAAAACAAAATTTTATTTTGTGACTTGAATTCCATACAAGATCCAAATATCCGTGCACATATTCAATCCGAGCAAACACGGATTTTACAAAAGCGGAGTGATCAAGGACGAAATCAACATGGAGATCCTTCATCTACTTCGTTCGGACAATACTTTAGCGATCTTGGGGGAACCGGAAACGACTTACCGGATTAGTAAATTATAATTTTGTGTGTTATATTTATTTATGTTATTTATCTTAAATTTGAATATTTTTCATGTTGTTTATTTTAAGTTGGTATTTTTGTATTTCGGTATTTTTAATAATTGAATAATGATTTTATAATGAATAATTATTAAACTTATTATTTATTTTAGATATAAATAAAAGATTTAAAAGTTAAAGGACCATTTTATAAATAAAAAAGTTTAACACTAAAATAGAGTAAGAAATAGGTTTACGCTAAAAATAGTGTAAGAAATAGGTTTACACTATTTTAGTGTGGGATATAGTGTAGGGTTGGAAAAAAAATTACTCTAAAATAGCGTTTAGTGTGAAAAATAGCGTGGGGTTGGAGATGCTCTAAGAGTTATAAATTTGAAAAAGTTATAAATTTTGTTTTTGTTTTGGTACTATTTTATTATATTTTTAGTACTAGTAGTTTATTATTATTTTTAATATATGTTTAGTTTACCGTGCTGTAAAAACACATATATTTTTTATTTAAGTTAATTTTAACTTAATTTCACCTATGATTGTATTATTAAAAAGTTATTAAAACCAATAATCTTTGTACATATTGAAATTTTAGTAATTTATAAGTTATTAGATTCGATCCGTTAGATTTTCAATTTAATTATATATATATATATATATATATATATATATATATATATATATATATATATATATATATATATATTGTTTTAAATAGTATAATTTTAAAACGTGGTTATGAATTTACAAATAATTTTAATATTTTATAAAATTAAGAATATATCAGCTGAAATTGATTAAAACATCTTTCTAACCCGTCCAAATTTTATTTTAATAGTATAAATAATTGAAATTGGTTGATATATTTTTCAACCTATTTATAATGATCTAAATATAAGATTTTTATGTTTATTTTATAAATCAAGATGTAACTAAAATATGATAATCCGTTCATTTACATTTTTGGATTGGTTTAAGTTCGTTTCAATGTTTCTATAATTAAAATTAGTTAATTCATCTTTTTAACTGTTCTTCCATTGAACATAATTTTTTAAAAATAGTTTTATAATCAAGTCAAATCAATATATATTTCAATCAATCTTATAGTAGTCTAATATTTTGAAAATTTGATTAAAAATCATTTAAAAGCTGTTATTGTAAAAACATCAAGCGTAATCAAACTCATCATCATATATTTTAATAATATAAATATTGAAATATTTTAATATTTTATCAAAATATTAATATATCAATTGAAATAAGTTAATACATCTTTTTAACTTGTCTTCAAGTAGTCAAAATCTGTGTTTTAGTATATATAATTGAAATCGCTTAATCTATTTTCAATCTGTTTTATAATTTATAATGATCTAAATATAAACATTATGTTAATTTAATAAGTAGAAATATAACAATTTTTTATTTAAATCATTTCTAACAATAAATGTGAATTTAATAAATACTTTCTAATAATTATATTGAGTAAAAAGAAGATACTAAAATATATTATAAAAATATATTTTGAATAAAATCATAAATCACAGAATATTTTTTATTAAATATAACTAAAATATTTTATAATTTTATAATAATTCGAGATTATTAATTTTATTTTTATGAATAAAAAATAATTTTTTTATAATGTGTATATATTTTTATTTTTATTTAAAACATATTTTTGAACAAATTCATTAATTAGAAAATATTTAATATGACCTACATATAGTCTAAATTTAATAATTCTGAAAATACCCTTAATAAAATAGTTTTTTTTTTTTAAATGCAATGGCACAATCCTTAATATAACATGTAAAATTAAGGTTGATTTTTAAAAAGGTCATCTATTTTAATAATATAGATAAACAGTAGGTAATTTGAAATTCTCTATATATTACAGACACATGAAAAAACAATAAGTTTTATGAATTTTATATTTACAATTTTTAATACTTATGAATTATATGAATTTAAGATTTTGGAGACTTCACAGTCGCATATTCGGAGTTCGATGACCAATGGGTCGTTATGCGGTCTATCCAAGCCTTCTCCATCATGCTCGGTAAAGGTGATGTCTCTTCCAATTTTGAGCTCGTCCTCAGTGCCTCTTTTCAACTATTGTTGAGTGGATGCTCGACGCTCATATTCTTTGATTGATCGGTCTGAATTGTTGGCGAGTGGCAATCCCCCTCCCATGATTATGTTAATGCGTCTTCTCGGTGGTGGCGTTCCTTCTTTGTTCTGATCGTCCTGAGGTCGCTTGGGTGGTTCCATGTTCGTGTCTATTTGTTCGACTTCCACCTCAAAGGCCACTTGTTTCTTATTTCCTTCCTGAACGAGCTTGAATCGTTCTCCTTTATTTTTTGGTTGTGTTGTCTGGTTGACGACCTTCGCAAAAGGCTGGTTACGAGTTGCCACCATCTTTTTACCGTCCTTTTGGTAGTCGGCTTAGAGCAGAGCTTGTAGATTCTGCATTCGGTTTTGTCGTGCCTTGCTCATTGGTGAAATTCGCAGAAGAGCTTGCTCTTACCGCCACCCCGAACATACTTGTTCCATGGTTCGCTTTGCTGCTGATTCTGCTGATAGTCTTGGGGAGGGCGATCTTGGCAATAGCCTTGGGCGGGTTGATCTTGTGCATAGTGTTGGTCGCGGACATAGTATGACGCCTTACCCTCTCTTGCCATATCTTCTTCTTTTGACCTTTAATATTCTTGGTCGTAGTGTTGTTGTGATTCCTGGTGCTCGGTGTTTTTCTCCGGCTTTTCGGAAATTTCCTTCGAACTTGAACTTTTTGGTCCGAACTTCTATGCTAGGGTTTCCTTTTCTTCCTTCAGATCGATGAAGATGGCTGCTCGGTGCAGGGCATCTTCGAGTGAGCTCGGTTTGTTGTTTTTTAGTTCTTTTCGGAAGCTGGATTCATACCATAGACTGTTCTGTAATGCAGGCAATCCTTCGCTATCAATGATTGATATCTTTGCGTGGACGTTCTTGAAGCGAGTGATGTATGATCGCAAAATTTCTTTTGGTGCTTGAGTGATGGCCCAGAGATCGGCGTTTGATGCTTCCTCTTGGATATACATGGAATAATGCTTGAGGAATGACATCGATAGCTCCTGGTACACGTCGATAGAGTTTGCTTCCAGGCAGGAGAACCAATCCAGAAAGGATCCTCCCAAGTGTTCGACGAACAGTTGACAATAGCATGTGTCTCGTTCTCCTTGGTCGAATTGTGTTCGGCCCATAGCGATGCGAAAAGCAGTTAAGAATTGCCTTGGGTCCGAATTGGCTTCGTATGTCATCAACTTGATCTTTCATGGGTTCCTGACTTGAACGTCTGTGATGCGATGGGAGTGTTCTGAGTTTCTTCGAGCACGCGATCAATTTCGGGTGCCGAGCTGATCTCTTGGTGAATCTTTGAAGTCATGCTTCGTAACTTCGATTTTAGGTCCTCTATCTCGCTGTCTCTGTGAGCGTCCGCTGCGGAGTTTCTTGGGACCCCGGTGTTGAGAGGCTGGTCTTTTGTTTCCCTGGTTGGTTGTGCCGTAGAATGTGTTGTTATGTTCTGTTCGGCGTTCGGAGTTGGAGATCTATCGAACAAAGCTCGCAGGAGGTGTGGCGTGAAATCGATCAAACGTGGAGCGGGCGCCTGGCATCCTGATGATTGAAGATCATTGATCTGTCCTTAACATTCTTCATGTGCGGTTGTGAGTTGATCGAACCGAGCGTTACTCCCTCAAGAAATCTCATCCACTTGGGTGATGAGGGCTTCGAGTAGGACATACACGTTCTGCTCGTCAGATGGATTGGTTGTGGTCTTTTGAGCCTTCTCGGGAGCGAGGAGCAGCTCGGTGCACGTGGGTTGGATGATTTCGCGACCTGGGAGATGCGACGCGTCTTATCGGGTTGCCCTTTGGCTTGAGAGTGTGATGACGGCCTTGTTCGCTGGAGGTCCTGTTATCGTGAGCTTGCCTGATAGTGAAGAAAAAACCTTACTCCCCATAGATGGCGCCAATTGTGATAACCGAGTTCGTCACAAAGTTTAAATGTTCTTCTTGTTAGGTTAGAATGAACGTTCGGTGGAAATCTATGAGTCAAAGAAGTTTATCTTTATTAGAGAGCAGAGTAAGGTAGAGAGACGAACATGAATATGCAAGGTCGTCAAGGGACAAGCTCGCTTACAATTTGAGAAATTAGAAAGAAGATCAGAGATCGTCGATAGACAAGCTCGAGTTACAATTCGAGACATGCAAATTCTAGAGAGAAAGTAATGAAGTGTGTAAATCTCAAAAAGTTATATTAATGAACAGTAGAGTTCTCTATTTATAGTAATCTACGGTCGTCCTTTTGTACGGGCCGTTGACTCCTTATCGAGTTCGTGACGAATGGCCCATACTTCAGGTGAAAAGTGGGCCAAGCCAATCATGTTTTGTCTATTAGTTAAGCCGAGTCGAGCAAAGGTTGTAAGCTAAGCCAAGCTGGAAAGGTATGTGTGAGCCGAGTCAAGCCGAGCGTGGCGAGCATGAACTGATCTGAGCGCGCTTTGTGTAAGAACTGTTTTTGATCATGTGTCGACTTCGTTTTGTTGGACCGATTATTGTCCACGGAATATGTATGGGCCGGGCTTTGTAGATGAATGCTAAACTCATTTATAACATCGAAGTGAGATTTATAGTTTGGCTTATTTCCAAATCCTCTTTGCAAGGGAATGTGCAGAAATTGATTTAGGTTCATGACACATATGTGGATAGATCATGTGAACCGTTGTTTGTTCCCTTTATTTGATCTTCCAAGTTCAAACCAAAAGGGAACAAAGACGAAATCAGAACTTTGAAATATTAGAAGAAAACGAGATAAGAAAATAGAAACGAGAAATAGAGATTAAAAAGATATAGAAGTCAATGGTCATCCATCTGAGCTATATATACCACAATCACTCATTAATGTCTCTCCATCTAAGGATGGTGGTGGTATGAAAGTGATATAGAGTGGGAGACGCAACAAGCGAAAGCGGGTAAAACTTTGCCATAAACGTAACTCAGAAAACATACATCTCAACGTTTATGTTACCAAAGCTTTTGTTTTAGCAATGATTAAATCAGAATTTGGGCAAATAAAATGTATAATCACAAATTTGCAACTAATTTTAAATAGCAAGACCCTCTTCATCTGCAACATCTGGATCATTGTTTCCATGACGTTTCCTACACTCACAGTAAAATACTGTGATTACAACATAACTCAGCACCACCTCAGCCCCATACATACAAACCAGTTTCCACCCATCCCACCCACCGGACACAGCCACTGACCTCCACCACGACCCTGAGCTCGAGTCTACATCTAGCTCCTTGGCCAGCTTCTCCATCCCATGACCGATAAAACTCGATAGAAACACAAATACACCCGCCAAAGCCAATCCTGTTATCCTCCTCCCTTTCATCAATGCGCTTCCTTCCTTAATCGCATCAAAACCGTATCTTTCTTCCAATACAGAGATGACAAGGCCGAGCCCTGTAATAGCCATTATGTATACCTCAACGCCGTGACTAAGAACCGTAACGAGGTAACGAAATGTGGGTGTGTAACCCAAGAGAGCTGATAGAAACATTGGAATTGGTGAGTAGAGGAAGAGCAGACAGTAGACAACAATGGAAGTTGCTGTTACTCGCATCCACGATGACTTCACTGAAGCAAACGATGACTTGAGAGACGGGTTTAGGCCCTGGTGTGAGAAGGAAGTTGATGTGATGACGGTTATGGAGGCAATACAAGAGAGGATGAAGGATGGGACGAAATACCGAGATTTGAGATGTAAAAGAGAAACAGCATCTTCTCTAGACTCTTGCCAGATCTGTCTTGCTTCGAACCGTGTGTGCACAACATTGGCCAGGACTTCTAGACGAAAGACATGGTTTTTAAGGCGAAAGGAGGAGAGAGTTAAGGAGAGATGCAAGGCCGAGAGAGGGATGGCAATGAAGGCAAAGACTGGGAATAAGATGTGTTTGTTTCTGAAGAGAATCATCAAGGAATCAAGGAGTGTTGTGGTTATCCTCGTAGAAGAAGCAGGTCGCTTTACTTCAATCATGATCGTATAGAGACCTGCTTAAGCTTCAAATGCTGTTGGGACAGCTCGAAAGACAAAACCGAGTCGATGTTATTATGCTACTAGAGAATATCTTGTATGAGGCCTGTGGAAAAAATGAAAGCACAGAACTTTTAGCAACTCACAGAATCCATACAAGACAATGCATCATCTTGTCTGGAAATCACATGAAAGATTGACACTTTAGGGATTATTCCAAAACAGAAATCTCAAACATGGTTTTGTTCAAACAACCAAGTCCAGAGATCATACATAGTTCACTGAAATGCCAAGACTGTTTCTACATACCACGGAGTTTTCAAAGCTCAACAAGTTCGATTTCCATGATGAATAAAATCCCTAATTATGAGTAGAAATTGATGGTATCTTGTCAAACCAAATCAAATTCTGGACCAAAGGTGAATGAAGAAAACAAACAATCCATCGAGATCAATTAGACGCGACGAATCCAGAACTAGGCTCCCTTTCCTAAACATCAATCTCTTAACAGAGAAAACTTTGACGACTAAATCTCAACTCTTACAATAGAACAGAAACAATTAGGTTTTATCAATCTTTTTTAACTTGATTACGATCTAATTTGAGATCGAGCACAAACCTGAAAGATGCGAAAACACCGATTGGTGTCGAAGAAGCTTGCTTGGAAGGATAATTCATTGAATTCAGAGACGGAACAAGTCAATAGGCATTGGGTTTTTAAGTTTAGCCACTCTGTCTATATGTAACCGGTAACAGTATTGGTCGTAACTCTTTCCTGGATTTGTTTTCAATCCCAAATTATTTTAGGATGCTGTTTTATTTTTTTGGCCAACAATTTCCATTAAAAAAAAGTCTAACAGAGCAAAAGAATGCAACAGACCCAAATACAATAAATCCATCAAAGAAAATTTATAAACCGGCCAAACAGAACCCACTAGTCATTGACGAGCGGATAAGGATGAGGAGTCCACGTGTCGAGCTGAAAAGTGACGCCGCCATGTATCCACCTTTGAAGCAGCTTCTCCGGGAAAGCCTTCGGGAATCACCGCGGTGCGTCTTCTCTGTCTTGAGATAAGTCATGTTGCGGATCTTGCCTCTCCGACTGAATATCACCGACAACGAACCGCAAAGAAAGAAAAACAGCTTCATTTCCACTGGACGATATCACACAGAAGATATCACATGGACGACTATTTTACTATTTTATTATTTATATTGAGTTTCTACCATTTTATGCAATTATATTATTTAACTCAATATACTATTATATGAGTTATGTATATATTAAACTACTAATTAAATTATTTACATATATACTTTTAACATTTTGTATTTTACTTTTGTTTTTAGAATATTTAAATAGTAATTAAATGAATAACCTACATATGTATATTGTGTATGCATAATAACTTTTGACTAATATGACAATCCTTAAGTCTACATCATCTATCTAATTATATAATTGAGAAGTGAAAACGCACCACGTTCACTCTCACGAGGTTGTTTACAATGATACCCTTAATGAAATATTACTGAAATTGTCCCACATCGATAGTTGGAGAAATAATTAACTAATATATATATGATCAGATAAGAAGAGAATGAATATAGAAGAAGAACATAGAGAGAGAGACCGAGAGAGAGAGAGAGAGAGAGAGAGAGACCGATAGAGAGAGAGAGAGAGCGACCGAGAGAGAGAGAGAGACCGATAGAGAGAGAGAGAGAGCGACCGAGAGAGAGAGAGAGAGAGAGGGCCGAGAGAGACCGAGAGAGAGAGAGAGAGACCGATAGAGAGAGAGAGACCGAGAGAGAGACCGACCGCGAGAGAGAGAGAGAGAGAGAGAGAGATAATCGAGCCTTTTAGGTTATGTTAATTTTCCTAAAATCGAGTCCTCAAGGTTATGTTAACTTTCTCTTTTAAAATATTATCGTATTAGGGACATAGTCTCTTTACTATTCTGGTGTGACCAAGATCGATATGGTCAAGTCTATATTGATTTTAAAATTGCTTATCAAATTTAAAGTAATATCTCCATTATATGATAATGGTTAATTCCCAAATTGTTTATAAAATATAATGTAATTATCTCTATTATATTTAAAGGTAAACTTCCCAATATGAGCATTATTCAAATTTAAAACACTTATCAAATATATAGTAGTTATCTAATTTCGATATATGAAATTTATTTCCATATTCTTTATGAAATATAAGGTAATTAACTCCATTATATTTAAAGGTAAACTTCCCAATATTATCATTATTGAAATTTTAAATACTTATCAAATATATAGTAGTTATCTATTTTCGATATAGAATTTTTTCTAATTACGATAATAGCTACATTTAATATACTTACTAATATTTTAAAGTAAATATTCTATATGTATGAAAAAATAGGATTTATCTTAAAAGTAAATACTTAGGATTCATGAAACTTATAAAACAAACTTAACAATATTCCTAGGAGTTTATATGTAGGAAAAGTAAACTACATAGTTTATATGTAGGAAAAGTAAACTACGTAGTTAAATCCTATCTAGGAAAAGTAAACTACATATGAATCTTAACATAATCAAACTTCAGAATTAGTAATTATCTTCCAATATTCTTAACAAATATTTGATATATATCTTCGAAAGAAGTAAATATGTAAGATTTATGCTAATTATTTTCCACAAATGCTTGACAAATAGTAGTTATCTTTCAATATACTTAACATAATAATCAAACTTAACAAATATTCTATATGTATCTTCCGAAAAAAGTTGGATTTATCTTAAAAGTAAATATGTCGGATTTATCTAACTTATCTTCCACGGAAAAAGTTAAATTTCGGATGAATTTTCTATATAATCACCTTCGATAATAACCTCATAACTAAGTCTCACAGATCTCATATCTTAGATAAACGATCAAACCATAAGAAACAAACCAATGTTTTTAAAACCGGACCGGCGACTGAACCGGTAAAGCTTTTGGGTCATGGGTTAATATGGTCCGATCGGGTTCGACCGGGTTCGATCAGATTTGTGATAATTTTAAAATAATATATATATATATATATATATGTTATTAATTTTAAACTATCAAATAAGACATTTCAATAATCATATTTTTTGAAAACCTGTGTAATAATTATTAAAAAAATACTTCAAAAGATTAAATGTTAAATAATAACGTTTGTACATATTTAAAAACATTCAGAAACACTTTGAATGGATAATTTATCGTCAAGAAATATTGTTCACCAACATACATCATGCTTCTTAGATACATAGTTTTTATTTTCTATGTTATTCGGCTATTTCAAGAAGAGATTAGATATAAAAACACATTTAATCTTACTTTTTAATAAATATTTAAAATTAATATAGTTCTATTTGATTGTTTAGGAAAGAAAAAGGCAAAAAGCAGTTAACAAAATATAAAACAATATTTTTTATAAAACCTGGTTTGATACGGTTCAATGGGTCACCGGTTTTGGGTTTTTTGGCGGTCCAATTCGGTTTTTAACCGGTTCAACTACTATTGAATTTTATAATCAACCCAACCCGGGTATGCTTCCGGTTCGCGGTTCAACCCGGTCCGACCGCCGAGTCGGTCCGGTTTTAAAAACACTGAAACAAACTTTCTTTAGCGTTTCATTATGGTGAAAAAATTGGTTGCCTTTGTTCCTCTTAAAGAGCTTACTCCCATGCATGGACGTGTCAAGATACAAATCCATATAGTTCGTTTGTGGAAGACATATAAGAATGGATCTTCTTCTTAAACTCTTTTACAGGTTGTGTCATCTTTGATGAATTAGAACATGAAACCTACATGAATGGTGGTACAGACGATGATAGTAGTAAAAACAGCGACAGCGATGACACATCGGATAGTGATATTGAGATTGAGGTTACACCTGGGGGAAAGAAATTGCATCGAACAAAAAGACCAAGTGGATATACATATTGGTATGTCGCTCTTAAATTCTATCCATAATTGTGTGACCATATATATAACTCAAGTATTAATGCAAAGTTAACTGATTTTACAGGTATTCTGACGATGAAACGAATGATATCGAAGATAATGATCAAGAGGATGATGAGAATTATAATTGCGATAATACGACTGATGATTCTGATACAGAGGATCCTAACGACCCAGACTACAAGATTAGCGACCATGACGAAGAAGAAGAAGAAGAAGAAGAAGAAGAAGAAGAAGAAGAAGAAGAAGAAGAAGAAGAAGAAGAAGAAGAAGAAGAAGAAGAAGAAGAAGAAGAAGAAGAAGAAGACAATAACTCCCTACAAGATTAGCGACCAGGACCAAGAAGAAGAAGAAGAAGAATAAGAAGAAGAAGAAGAAGACGAAGACAATAACTCCCTAAAGAAAAAACCAAAAAAATAAGTAGCTATGGAATTTTAGAATTGGCTACAATTTCCTTATTTTAATTTATTTAGACTCATTGAATTAGTTTTAACATCATTGGTTTTTTTTTTTTTTAAAACTATCTATTACCTAAATAAAAATTAATTATATGATTCCTATTATCTAATATAAATAGTTTTGTTTTAATATCATGGGCATATATAGTTTCTTATGATCTATTTATTTGTTTTGAAAAATTAGTTTCTCTCTCTTTTACCATATAGATTTATACATAACGAAAACAAGTCAAGGCAGAGGACGACGTCAAATGCAGAGTAAACGCACAAAGCTAACATAGGTTTATGAACATAGATCAAAATAAGTGACAAAACTAGGATACTAAGTGGACGAGTCTTAGTAGTACAGTCCATACCATATAAATCACTCTAATTGGTTTTAACTTCTTTACAATCTACGTTTAAACAAAACGAAAGCATGTCATAGCAATGGTTTACCTCAAATGCCTAGCAAGCGCAAACGGATAACATAGATTCATAGACAAATATCAAAGTAGGATCAAAACATGTAGTTGTTTCTTCAATACTTAAAACGAAGATGCCAAGTGGACCATATATTCGCAATGTACAAATAAGAAAATACCAGAGATCATGTCCAAAATACCCGAGATCAATATTCAAATCGCTAACTAAACAATAAGAACAATAAGAAAATATTCTTGAGACTACAACAAATACACTAGACTACAAAATAAACAGTCGAGAGAGAGAGAAGATAAAAAAATGGAGTGTTCAAACATGAATCAACATCATCAGTACGGTGCATATGCAGAGCCAAGGATCTCATTCTCCAGCGGTTTCACAGCGACCAAGAACGAGAGTTGATCAAGTACAAGGAGGCACATGTGTTCTCGCTCTCATTAGTATATCTCCCCTGTTTCATTGTTCTCATGAAATATTTGCGTTTTAAACACACAAATTCAATGATGATAAACACAACACTTCAATTATTACACCGCTTATTGTGTCATCTCCGAATGATGATAAACACTACACTTCAATCGGTAGGATAACAAATTCAATCAATAATATAACATTCTATATATAAAAATTAGGATTTATCTAACTTATATTTCACCAAAAAGGTAAAAATTGAGTGATAACCCTCATATTGTTCTTATATGGAAGAAAACTTTCTTAGAACTTTCTTATTGTATATACAACATATAAAATTATAAAAGAAATATATTGTTAGAACCCAAACTTCCATAAGCATTACAACTTTCTTAATATTGTTTGGCATCAACTTATGAAGCATGAATCATCAATATTATGCACGTTGTAAAGGTCAATATAGCAGGCACCATTTTGCGGAGTTACCGTGCATGAATGTTAAGGGTAAACCTCATTAGGTATGTATCTTTGTAACCACGGGTTTCCCAACATTCCGGCCCGGTAATCCGCAAAAATTCGAAACTGCAAGACGGATTTCGAGAAGATGGAAGATTTAAAGAGATTGACCGAAAGGAAAAAAAACTGTGTACAAGAAAATCGAGTGATATAAACACAAGGTAGAGAAAGATATGGAACTTTATAGTGATGAAGAGATATGTTTACATGGTTTGTATTTATAGGCGTTTTGATTTAGTGGAGATCACTCACGTGAGTAGTTTGTTGAAGATGATGAAGTTGGTTGATTGGTCATAAGAAAGATGCATGGTAGTGGGAAAATGGATGGAGGAGAAGCAATACAGGCCTATCACTTGATTATTGGGTGCATGTAAAGGTGACTGAACGGGCCAATAGAATTGGCTGTCGTTTAGGGCTAGAGGAGGACCAATTCAAACCTATGACTTGATTATCGAGAAAGTCTGAAGGTGGATGACTGACCCAATGGGAAATAGAAAAGGAAACCAATGCAACAAAAATTGAGATACTATATATTTCATTTATCGCATTTCAAAAATTTCAAAAATTGCTTAAGCCATTTAGTTCTGTTTAACAAAATACCGATATAACATTAAAACATTTAACAGCTTCTTCAATGCATCAAGCGAAAATACTAAGTTGACCGGTCTTACTAGAAGCAAAAACCTATGTTAGCATCTCTGCAGAGATCTCCGATGGCTTATCCATGTCCTGCGCAAAAACCAAAAAAACAAACAAATAGAAACCAGTATTCCAATCGCTAACAAAATATTAAGAAAATATGGTCCATGATAAACTTAGTTTCTAATATTGTTACTCTAATGAAATTACTGCGTTTTAAAACATAAATATTCAATAAAAGATCGAAAAATAAGTTTATGAATTTAATTTTACTAACCAAAAAATTCTATGTCCGCACAGGGTGCGGACACCACACCTAGTATTACTACAAAAAGTAATCTTGCATCGAATATGATAACTTTCAATATAGAAAATCAACCATATCATTTCAACTTATAAAGTAAAAATATTAATCCTATATTGTAGCATCGGTTAAAAACTAGTACTATTAAAAACATAAACCGTATTAGAGATTAATATTTCCTTTGCGTGTTTATTACATTTTGTGTTATTATAATTAATAGTTATTTACATTATTCATTAAAGATATTTTGGGTTTAATAAAGTTAGACTATATGTGAATATACTAAATATTCTATAACTAATAATTTTATTCCAAAACATATTCATAATATCATTTAAAATATATATTATAAAAAATTAAAAATATATTTATTTTTTTCTTAAAAAATAAATATTAATTTCGTCTTATTATAAAATAATTTTAATTATATTTTTATCTAAAAATTCTTTAGTTTATGAATTTATTCAATATATATTCATAATATCATTTAATATATTATTTTTGAAATATATATATATATATTTTATTAAAACAAAATATTACAAGAATATTTTTTAATTTCTTGATGTCTTCAGTTGATGAAATATAAAAAGACAATAATTACACGGATAAAGTTAATAGGCATATTATTAGGGCTCTTCATCATGTTCTTCATTGTCATCTTCCTCCTCATCATAAGAAGAGGTAAATTACAATGGAATTCATCTTCTGGTTCCGCATCCCCGACCTTGTAATCAAGATGTATTGGGTTTCCTCCTTGTACCAATTTCTCAATAACGAGATCTTTGATTCTAGTCATCATCATAGTGTCATCATTTTTTTGTTTCAAAAGAATCGGTTCCATGCCACCATAATCTCCTGTAATATTTCCCCTCGAGTTGATTTGAACATCATTTAGCCACAAATGCTTTGGTTTCTTCGTGTATGAATACGGGATATAACAAACATGATCCGCTTGTGAGGCTGTGCAATTTGTATGTACTGAATGAAGTTATATACATACATATATTTAAAGGCATTAAGATTTACAGGTAAGGAACATACGTACCTAGAGCAAATGGTTCGTCTTTATTGTATCTTCTTGATGAATGAACGTCTACAATGCCAGCATTACTCCTCCGAGTTCCTCTACCGATCATAGGGTCCAGTTACACTTAAAAAGTGTGATTCTCAAATTCACAATTCCCTCATATTTGAACTGTAAGATAGCAGTTAAGATCCCGAGGAAATCAGCCTCATCAGATGCATCAGCATAATTATATCCTTTAACACGTACACCATACCGTCCCTTGCCGTGATTCTCTGTATGAAACAAATATCCTCTTGTAAAATAAATGGGGCAGGTTTTAGCCTTATGCACGGATCCATTCACTATCTCTCGCACTCAATGAGGAAAAGGATATGTGTTTTTCCAATAAATAACATGTATATAGAAAAGAAAATATCAAATATAGAGTTTGGCAAATATAAGAAGATAATATTACCTAGTATTTTAGTTATTACGCAAATTTAAGAACATAATATCACCCAGTATTTCCGGTTTTATGCAAATATAAGAAGATAATATTACCAAGAAAATAGTTTAACTTACCTCCAAGGTAAGACAAAAGTCTGGAATCTGTCATAGCGCACCCTCTTTCATAAACCCTCCTAAATGTTCTATCGTGTGCTTGATATGACTAAGCATATATTCAAAATAGTCTCCCCCAAGGGAATATCTTACAAAGATCGAGATCATCCACTGCCCTGAGAAGGAATGGATTCTCATGGGCGTTGCAAGTTTACCACACTTGGTATGCGTTATGAGAATGCTGCACAAGAAGAATAGCACCACAATCCTCAACCTATCTCGACCTGCTTGATTCATCTCCTCTAGCTTCGCTTTGACATCTTGGATTCTAATAACTTTTTTCCCAAAATTCTTTGTCACAAACTTCGTACCGGAAAGCTGCTTATAATACGGTGGATAGTTCCAGCAGTCTAAACCGGAAATCAACCCGTGTTTTGTCAGACTGTATCGGATGGGAATGTCATTTACAGCAAACCAGGCTTCCCATCTCCTCCCGATTTTTTTCTTACGAAGAAGAATCATCCACATGCCCTAAACCTTGTGGTTTTTGTCTTTAGACATGTAAAAAAGGCGTTTAAACTGAGGATGACTCTTAAACCAATTCCTCTCCATGTTGGAGGATCCAATTCATCGAGCGTAGTCAAAAACTCATCAATAAAGCAGCAAGTCCCTACCTTAAATCTCTTCATATACTCACTTGAAGGGGAATGCATACCCATCGGTCGTAGTGATTCTGTTTCCACTAAATTTTGATCTGAAACCTGCAAAAAAAAAAAAAAAACAAATTTTCCAAGTTATTACTTAGTATTACCTGTATTCTAAATTTTTTACCTATTACTACCAATATTACATACAAAACACATAAACTCAAAATTAAACCTCATCTTCTTGAGCTTGTTGATGATGTTGAGATCTCGTGTTGTTGGTCTGTCGTTTCCTCTGGATCCTACAATAAAAAATAAGTTGAAGTCATATATCCCAATTCCAGATATAAAAAAGTTACTAGTTTTACCTACTTCTACCAATACTACTTATTAAATCATGCTAATTTTACTTCAGAGACACTCAAAGCACGGCTACGTTCTTCTTCATCTTCTGAGTTTCTTTTGTTCTCCTTTTTCTCATACTTCTTCTTCTTCACTCTCATCGTCTAAGCCTTCTTCTCCTTTGCTTCTTCTAATTTTTCTTCTCCTTTGTCATCTTCTAAGTTTTCCTCAACTTCATATGTTTCTTCTCGTTTTTCTCCTTCTTCTTCACTATCATTTTCCTGATCTTCCCCTTCGTCAACTTCATCTACAGTCTTGGTCGTTTGGACTTCAACACTATCATATATAGTTGCATCTTGAGCTTTTAGAGTTGCATCTACAGTCTTTGCCGCATCTTGAGCTTCTAGAATAGGATATCCTTCAATAGCACCATCAATCTTTTTCTTTGATTTCTTCTGCCTTTGAGCTACAATCTTCTTCCTCTTCTTTGAAGACTCTCCCTTATTACCATTACCAATCTTCCTCTTCTTTGAAGAAGAGTCGAAATTCTTATTTATCTTCTCAATGTTCTTCTTCTTTATCCCTCGCTTTGTAACCACCATTGTCACTAAGAAAGACAAGAAAGAAAATCGAAAGTTAAAGATTCATAGAGCCAAGCTCATCTCTAGAAGTTGCCTACTACAATTACAATCCGCTCACTACTCTACTCCACTACAATCCTATAATCTCAAGTTCAATCCCACTTCCTTCACCTAACTTCTAAAAGAGAAATCATCTACAATCTCACAATAAGACTTAGACGTTTCGTTTCTTAAACATCTCAAGAACTCTACAATCATCTACAAGCTCGTTTCAGGAACTCGAATATACAAAAGAAATTGTCTAGAATCTACAATCATCTACAAGGTCGTCTCAGGAACTCTAATCTCAAGTTCAATTTAATTGAAAATCAAAACGATGATAAACATACCCTTTTACGGTGTTTCTTAGATGCGGCGAGGTTCACAGACGATGGAGGAGTTTGCGAATGATGGAGGAGCTCGCGAACGGTGGATGAACTGAGCGACTGCGAGTGAGGGTTTCTCGAGATAGGTCTCGTTGCCATTGGCCTCTCGTCGGAATTAAAAGAGCGATGATTTGATTTCTTTCGTCCAACACTTGACTAATTAATTAATGGAATTTCTCGTTTTGGATCCGAAAAAGATAGAGTCAGAGCAGATTTTTGATGGATCGGATAGTTTAGGGTGTAAAAAGATGAAATTTGATAGAATAAACTAGTAAGTTTCCCATTTTTTGAATTTAAAATAAACCACAAAAAAAATTCTAAAAAAGAGGATGACTTTTCAGATTAAGGTTTGAGAAATAAAGGCATCTTAGATTTTTTTTCTCACATAAATGAAAGTTGGTTTGTCGGAAAAAGAAAAATGGAGGATTATATAAATAGTGGTCTCGAACAGAAAATTCAATGAGCTCTAAATTATATCCTTTTCAGACTATGACTATGGATGGATGCGTGTAAAAAAAAAAAAAACATTTGCGTGGCAGTAAATTGTTGTTTCTTTTCCAAAACTGGACTCCACCTGATATGAGTTCCCATGGAAACAAGTACTAACAACATTTCGCTTCTTCAAACTCAACTCCTTAAAGCTGCCGCCAAATTCCAGATCCGGTTATCCTAAGTTTCACGAATTTAATTGAAAATCAATTTGTGATCTATGAATGAAATCGGAAACCATCAGAAAAATCAATCACATCGACCAATTAACCAATTACAATGGTTTTTCTAATTTCTCAGTTTACCTGAATGAGAGAATACCCAGAGGATTACAACGCATAGTAGAAGAATGAGAGGAATGAAATGGACGACGTTTTCTGCAGATCTCAATCGGGACTTCTCTCTCTTCCCTGGTTGAGAACTTGGGTCGTACTTTGGCAAAAGCAGCTCCACATCATCATCTTCCATTAATGTAACGCTCTGAGATCGAGGTGGAGACGGTGACGGCGTTGGAAGCTTCGCTGGAAAATGATCGGAAACTCTTGAGCCACTCGCCGATCTACGCATCTCTCCTTAACGCAACTTGTCAAGGGATTCAAGTCAAAGGTCGTAACTTTTCTGGCACATTAACGCATTTAAATACTCTCCTCGTCAGATTTGACCAGTAGAGAGTCAAAGTTCTTCTCTTTTTTACCAGTAACCGCCACAAGAGCAAGACCCATTTTTGAAATGGTGAAACCTTGTAGTGTCTCTCACTATGATCTCTCGATTCTCTATCTTCGAGATAAATTTGAATGCTTTATGACAATCACCGCAGATTCTCAGGTTCTTGAACACTTGTATCGGTGAACCTGCAGGGAGTTTTAAGCACCCAAAAGCAACAGCTAACTTCTCGCTATGCCATAACAGTAGCTTCTCCTTCTGCTCTTCCTCTATATCGTGTAAAGCAAACTCTAGCTCCGGTTTGTATCCAGCTAGTTTCATCTTCTTCTCCAACTCCTTTAGTTTCTTGTGTATTGAGTCTAGTTCCGGGTGAATCCGATCGCTTGATCTGAAATGGTGAACCTTGTTTCTAATCTCGATCCAGCTATATCCAGGTACCTGAAACAATCAAGTGAAAATACATTAGTCCTGTAAATTCAATAAAGAATCGAACTTTGACTCGCTCTACCTTCACAACATTGCTCTGCTTCATTCTCTTGCGAACCCTTGCAACGTCTTCCCAACGGTTCCTCGAAGCATAGATATTGGCGAGCTGCACAAACCCAGCGGCATTTCTCGGATCAAGCTCAAGCAGTTTCTCGGCTGCGAATTCAGCCAATTCCACATTCTTGTGCACCCTACAAGCCCCTAAGAGCGTCCCAAAGACCGCAGAGTGTGGCTTAAACGGCATTGATATTATCAGCTTCAACGCCTCCTCCAGCTTCCCAGCCCGACCCAAAAGATCAACCATACATGTGTAGTGATCAGGCCGCGGTTCTACCCTGTAATCTCTCACCATCGACTCGAAATGCTCCATCCCAGTATCAACTAGTCCAGAATGGTTACAGGCCAGCAAAACCGCAACAAACGTTATCCAGTCGGGTCTGATCTTGTTATCTCTCATCTCACCAAACAAAGACAAAGCCTTTTCCGCTTTACCGTGCTGTGCGTACCCGGATATCATCGCATTCCACGCCACAACATCTCTCTTCGACATCGCCTTAAAGAGTTTGGAAGCATCACCAAGTTCTCCACATTTGCAGTACATACTGATCAGAGACGTCAAGGCGGTTATGTCATTACCCAATGTAGATTTACACACTATCTGATGGATTTGCCTCCCTAACCGTAACGCGGATAACTCACTGCAGCCAAGCAGTACGCTGCTCAGTCCAGACGAGTTAGGCCTAATGCCTTCCTCTAGCATTGCTCTGAAAAGCTTCAATCCATCTTCTGGCTGAGAATTTTCGACATAACCAGAGATCATAGCGTTCCAAGTTACGAGATTTTTCTCCACTGTCATGTCTTTGAACACTGCCTCAGCTAATTCAACCTTCTTGCCTTTCATGTACCCTGTGATCATCGCCGTCCACGCCACCACGCCTCTAACTGGAGCCGCTTTGAAGAAATGCGATGCCATTTCCAAATCCCCGCATTCTACGTAACCAGAGATCATGGCATTCCAAGTGACCTCGTTCTTCTCAGTCATGGCGTAGAATAATTCCCGCGCTTTTTCCATTTCCCTTCTACGTGCGTACGCTGTGATCATCGTGTTCCATGAAGCCGCGTCCTTAAATGGAGCCCGATCGAAGAAGCTCCGGGCCTTCTCATAGTCGCCGTTACGAACGTAGCAAGACAACATGATGTTGTAGGAGAACGCATCTGGTTCAGGGATTTCGTCGAACAGTTGGTGGGCTTCCCTGATTCTACTTGGATCTTTCGTTATCCCAACGAGAAGAGAATTCCAAGTGACGGTGTTCTTAGCTCTCATCCCGTGAAACACTCTACTAGCTCCATCTATATCTCCTGAACGTACACATCCGGCTATGATCTTGTTCAACTGGAAAATCTGGTCTTGATCAGAAGGTTTAGTCGTCGTTGGAAGCGTCAAGTTATCGGAGCGAGCCAGAGATGGCTCTGGCGATGAACGAGAGGAAGACGAAGATGATCCCACCAAAATGGCATCTGAGCTTTCAAAGGAACGCGAAAAGAATCGAAATTTCCAGCGTTTGAATGGCTGATGAATGTTGAAGCGAGAAAGCATTGTTCATGGGTTTATGACATGACAAGAGAAAATGTTTCGCATCCTACAAAACCTAAAGAATATCATGTTCCACAAAAATTTTGGTATATTTAACACAAAATCAAACCATTGGGAGAATCCGAGTTTACTCATGCAATCGATCCTAAAATCAGATAAAATGAAATTTTGAATCTTATTAAACATGTCAAAGTATTACAAATTTTATAACAACTAAGAACACGATCAGATAAGAAAAGATGTGACAGAGTGAACTCATACAAGACTCAAAACCGATAACATTATAACTGTCTGTCTGAAACATGTTTCATAAATAGGAAAACAACAAAGGACTAAAGACTAAAAAGAGTGATGTTTACAAACGTAAGAAAAAAAACGGTCAGGCATAGTTTGCAGGAAATCTACAAACTGACGACGACTAAAAACTTTACACCTGAGAACAAGAGACCAGCAGAGAGTAAACCCTCGCATGAGATCCTTCAGTCTTGATTTCAACCAGAGGAGGAAAACTGAAGGAGACCGCACGAGTTTGGACGTTTTCATGGATTGATCTTACTGGCCCCCAAGAGATGGGAACTGAGCAGAATCTCCAATGGCAGGCGCAGCTTCACTACGGTTACCACCAAATCCACCACTTGAAACACCTCCACGGTCACGACCGTGACCACCTCGGTCACGACCACCACGTCCACGACCACCACGACCTCCTCGGTAGTAGTTCTCACCCTCAGCTGGTTTCAGAAACTCATTGATGCTAACAGCCTGTAAATTAAAAAACACATCCATAAGCAAACTTATTGACTTCTACCAACAGTTTGATTTGGACAAGAATGTAAACCTTCTTAGCCTTCTCTTCTTTGTCATCTTTGCGTTTGTCCTTATCAGAACCCTGAGAAATAGATCAAAAGCAAAGTTCAGAATCAACTAAGAGTGCTTCTAGTCGACAATGACGAAAAGAGAGAGGATAAATGTCTTACCAACTTGATAAAGATTTCATCGTTAGACTTCTTGTTTGAGAGTTGTTGCATTGATTCAAACACTTTAGTATCAACTTTCCTCTCAGCAGTGTTCTGAGATTGAAGGACCTTTCTCTTCTCCTCAAGTATTTTCTCATACTCATCAAGAGTCATCTCCTACGGAACACAAACCAATAAGCAATCAATAAGAATTAAAAAAGCCGTTTCAGACAAGTATAAGTTGTGTTCCATGTCCTATTATATCATGAACTTAGTAGTGAAATTGTAAAGAACAACCTAACATCTCTCTTCATTCCTCTGCTTACCTTATCCTCAGGCTTCTGCTCCTCCACTTCAGCAGTGTTCTCCTTGTTAGCATCAGCAGCTACATCATCAGCAGCAGGCTTCTCTACACCATCCTTCTCAGTCTCAACATCAGCTCCTTCTTCAGTCTCGCTAAAAGAGACAGAGGGCTTCTTTTTAGTCCAAATTCACAATCATTATTAAAAATGCATTCAATAAATAAACAATGCTTACCCAACAAGAGCTTCTTCTCCTGGTGTTCCCCAATTTCCACGTCCAGATCCTTCACGTTTGAAGTCACCCCTAACCAAAAGAGCTTATGAGATTGATGCAGTCATTTCAATGTCAGAATATGCAACAACAACAACATTTGAATGAGAGTAAGACAGACCCTCTTCCAGTTCCACTATGACGCTCAAATGTCCTTCGAGGACGTTCACCTTCACCAGCTTCATTGCTGAATCCACCACGTCGACCACCACGAGGAGGACCGCCATATCCACCACCACGTCTCTCATACGAAGACTTTGAAACGTCACCTTCCTCAGAGGGCTTACTATATCCACCTGAATATCTATTGTTGCCTCCAGGACCATCACGGCCTCTAAAATCACGGTTGTAACCACCAGGTCCACCACGACCACGGCTAAATCCACGGTCTCCACCTCCACCACCACGTCCACCACCGCGTGGAGCATCACTCCTGGCCTCTCTCACTAATTACGAACATTAAAAAAACAATCAGATACCAATACAAAACACCCACGAATCATCTAGATAAGTCTACTAAAATGGAAATCGAATAGATATGAAGTTTAGTAATTTGCTAAGTGAATCTCACCAGCTTGAGCAGGAGGAAGCTGCTTCAGCGGAGCAGCTGACTTAGCAGGCACGCCAGAAACCGGTATAGATTTCTTGGGCTTATCAGCGATGGAGACAGTGAGCTGGCTCGGATCCTCAGCATCGTCTTCCAACAGATCAAAAGGGTTCAAAGTTGCCATATCTTAAATCAACACAAGTGATTACAACAACCCGAGTATTATTTTCCTCAAACACAGACAACACAACTAGCAATTAAGTGAAGCCATGGATTAACAGATTTAAAGAGAAACGTCGGAATGAAGAAGACGAAATGGTAAGAGAAAAAGAAAAGGAAAATGTGGCAAATTTTGGAGTGACGGCGGAGCAAAACCTAATCAATCACTTTAAAACCCCAGCTTCTTTAGTGATTGAATTGAGTGTGGACTATTGTATGATGGAACAAATACGATGAGGCAAATCTAGCCGTAGGATGCCAACTTCTTAAATTAAGCAAAAAAACAAAACTTATCATATTATTGGACATGCAGATATTATTCTTTTCATGTGCCATTTTAGTATCGTTTATCAAATCTATTATTCGTTGACAAAAAAAAAAAAAAAAATCTATTATTCTTTTCATGTGCCACTTTAGTATCGTTTATCAAATCTAGTCCCACTTAAAGGGTCGGATTGGTGACGCTATAATAAAAATGTTAGAAGCATATCGTTTTGTTTGTTACCAATCACGAAAACGTTATAAAAGCTATAGTAAAAATGGTTATTCTCAGCATTTTTGTCACCGTTTTCGCTACCAGTTTTCACTAAAAGTTTTCACCAATGTTTTCATACCCGACCCGAACAACGAACCGGATTGTCTACTGGATCACCGGGTCACTGGATCACCGGGTCACCGGATCAACCGTGGGTCAACCGCGGGTCAACCCCAAATCCAAAACTAATGAAATTTATATATATATATAGTAGTTATATAAAAAAAAAAATATACACCACTTTATTAAAAATGTAAAAACACATTAAGAAATTTCCATATGATAACGTCTTAATGAAGAATAAAAACACCACAATCCCATAAATTAGAAAGAAGAAAATAGAAAAAAGTTTCTTAACATAGTTATAACTAGTAACGTTTTATTGTTTCAGGTTTTTCAACTACTAAATCTAAAACCCTATATTTTATCACAATAAAACCTGCTCTCTGCTTTAAAAGGTTTTTAAAAAAAATTATTATCCGGGTTGATCGGTTCGCCAATAAACCGCGGGTTTTTACGGTTTTTTTCCGGGTTTTCAACTAAGCGGTTTTTACACATAACCCGATCCGGAATATTTACCGGGTCACCGGGTTTACCGGTTCAACCGCGGGTCCGGGTCGGGTTTCAAAACACTGGTTTTGACTTACAACTTTGCACTATTCGACCGTTTAGCATTTCCGTTAACCGATAATCTAACCGTTTCGTTTTTGTTCACCAATCGAACCCAAAGAATACTTTAAATATTTTGCCTACTTATATGAAAATAGTCATTACAATTAGGTGACGTTGAAAAAGTTGTTTCAAATGCATTTTTGCAAATCATTTTATGTAATTACAAATCATATAAAATTTGTAATTGATGTTTTTCTGTAAAAAAGTTTTATATTTTTAAAGTAAATGACAAATCATATTTATCTTATAAATATCTTTTTGGCATATACCATATTTGAACTACACCTTATTCTAAATCCATTCATAACTGCATCATTATCATTTTGATTTTTAATAATTTACGTTGATATAAAGATTTGAGGTCTTCTATAGATTTTAGAATATCCCATGCTAATAAAAAAATATGATAATGAAATTTTTATTTTATTTTATTTCTCCATTACATGAAACGACATTTTTTATAATATTCATAAAATTTCTGTAATCTTTATACTGTATTAATTAGGAAGTGTCTTTGGTCTTATATTCACTCTCAAAACGGTTGATTACTTTATTATCCTTAATGAAATTAGTTCTTTTACTTTGTTAACCTTACTTTATTTTAGTTTTAAAAATTATTTTATTTTATTTTATTTTAGAGATAAGTACAAACTCATATTAAAAAAAATAAAAAACCAAGATGATAAATACGAATCTATTTTTGATATAAGAGATTTAAATATTGATAAATACTATTATGTAGAAAATAAGAATTTATATAGTTTATTTATATGATTTTGAATTTAGATAAATATAAATGATAATTAATATGTATCTTGATATTTATATATATAATTGTAATTTAGTATTACTAATAGGGAAATATGTTTAAAAGTATAATTACTAATAGGTTAAATATAATTATAATTAATATGATATAAATATTTTTAAAATAATTTTATTATTGCTAAATTAAATTGATGATTTTTAATAAATTTTTAATTTATTAATGGTTGTGCTCGCACATGGTGCGAGCAAATCATACTAGTAAATAATAATAGTATTGCAAAGAAATCACTATTTATCAAAACCAACTCCAAAAATATCCACTACACAACTTTTTTTTTTTGTCAAACCCACTGCACAACTTTTAGAGTTGTTTACATATTAAAGCACTTATGAAGAATAAATTACATTAAAAGACACTTCTTACTACCAAGGTACTTTTGACATTGTACACTAATTTATAAATCCAACTATGTCCTTGTCTCTTTTTCTTTCACTTGGGATTGTAAACCCCGATATGTCCTATCTTGCACATTACCTCTTTCTCTCTCTTCACCATCTTCATCCTCCATTTTCGTTTCTTCAAGTTTTGGTCGTTTTTTTTTTTGTTTTTTCAGATCTTTGTCGATTTTTCATGTCAATTTTTCCATTGTCTTTATCAATTTTGTCATTGCTTGTAACAATTTTGTTAAGCCTCTACCAACAAAGAAAAAAATCTTAGAAATTTAGTTTTGTAGTATAAATCTATCCAATAATACCAAATTTATGTATGATAATGAATATAAGTATATAAAAGATGTTGAATTTAACTATGGTGATGAATCTACTATGTAGAGAAGAAGAAAATTATGGGTTAGGGATTATGTCCGATCTTGTGGACACGTGAAACATTTTCTGGGTTAGAGATTGTGTCCGATCTTGTGGACACGTGAACGTGGACATCAAACGATAAATTAAAAACTGAAAAAAAAATCGTGGAATTGGTGGCATAAGCTATGTGGACTTATATAAGTGGACATCATATGATATTATTGACATCATGTCGTGGATAACAATTTATAGCATTATGAATTTGACGATGAAGAAAAAATGTGAAATCATTGCTCTAGAGAGGTAAGTTCGAGATTAGAATTTGTGTTTAATCTTGAGATTTATAATTTTATAGAAGTATCAAATGTGGACGAAGTAACATGGATAAGTGACATAGTTATTGAATATATTTCCTTGTCAAGTGATTCTTTTATGGTCAACATGTATTTGTATTATTGTCTTTATAAACTAATTGTAGATCTTCATATCAATTTTATTGTGTGCACAATACTACATTTGTTTAGTAAGAATCAACATAACCATTAAAATCACTAATAAAATCGACCCACTCTTTGTGGATGCATCAGAGGTTGTACACAAAAACATGTACATAACAGGTTTCTATGTATTGAACTAGTGGAAACTAAATTAGAATTAACAAGTTTTGATTATGTATGTGTATAGATATGTTAATCATATGGTGTAGGATGAAAGAGTATTCATAAATGTGGTGTAGGATTATGGATGTTAAAAAGGGTACAGAATAAACGGGCATGTTTTGTAAAATGAGCCCGTTTATCCAATAAATTTAAACGGGTCTAAACGGGTTAACCCGTTTAAGCCCGTTTATTAAACGGGTTTTTATATTTTTAAATGGGTACCCATTTAGACCCGTTTAACTTTTTAAATTTTTTTTTGAATTTTTCATCGGTCAATTTTTTTTTTTTTTTTTTAATTATAAACGGGTATAAACGGGTAGCCGTTAATTTAACGGGCCTAAACGGGCTAGTCTAAACGGGTACGAATTTAAATGAGCCTAAACGGGTACGAGCCTAAACGGGTATGGGTCTAAACGGGTCGGGCCGGCCCGTTTTAACATCCCTATGTAGGATGAAAGGAAACATATGTTGTTTCTCCACATATTAGTGTGCGCAGAGCCATGTCCATCCATGTATTAAAACGACGATATCTATAATTTTGATATGAGTGATAGTCTATACGAAGAAAACATGAAGACTAAGAAATTAACATATATAGGTGTCCATATATAAGTGTACACGAAAATATGCCATGATAACATTTTTTTATGAGTCTTTATATCTTCTCTAATTAGATTTTTCCAATATGTATTTGGAGGAACTGGACAAGAGCCTATCAGGTAGCTGAATATCTGTAAAAACAAAGAGAAGTAATGTTAGGGAAGAGTGAACATATATAGAGTGAGGAACATAACAAAAAGTGTTGTACACAGAGACAATTCCACATAGTTGTGTACACAGAGACATATCCACATACTAGTGTACGTATAGATATGTGCATAGATAAGTGTAATATGTATTGTCTTCATGAGAGCACAGTCCACAAATCAGTCTCCATTACAAAATGTGTGCTACTTAGTATTTTAGAACACTAACTACTAGTGTCCACTAACCACAAGTATTTGAGAACTTTAACCAAGTTGTAAATGGCGTACACAAATCAATGTCCACGAGAACATGTCAAATTAGAGTAATTAATAAGCATAAAGCAAATCTATGGTCAGTTTGATGTACACCGATCACTGTCCATAAATGCTTGCCCATAAATCGAACTACAAGCATGCATGTTGATGAAATAAAGTAGTGCACACATAACTATGTACACGGAAACGTACATTACAACAAGCAAAGATATGTACACGAATATAGAAAAAAAAAAAGAACAATGGACGAAATTTGTCCATTTTATAGAATAGACTATATAGATAACAAGCAAAGATCTGTTTACAAGCTTGATAGATTCAATCTAATAGAAGTAAATATACTCGATTTAGCAAGCAATTGAGCCATGTGCCAAGCAAATATTAACAGAAGCATAATAAAGAAAAAAATGTGAGCTAATAGAAAGCTTAGCTAAGAAAGTAACAAATCAATTTGATTAAGCAAAACCCTATTTTTACGCACCATACATTGTTGGGAGCTTGGATCTACAGAAAAGAAGACAAAATGACATTGGTGAGAGAGTTGAAGACATAATGAAGCTTGGATCTACAAAATCTGAGAGAAAATGAAGCTTGTGTCGTTTGAGAAACATCGACGGTGAGTGGCTATGGCAGATTGATGTCGGAGTGTGGTGTTGTCGATGAAGAAAAAGAAGGAAAAAGGAGGATTAGGTTTTTGTGAAAGAGAAAGAGAGATGTAAAGATAAGGGTAACATAGGAATTTTGTTGTGGCAAAGTATTCTAGTGTAGAGAAGTACCTTTTATGATATTAATAATTCCTAAAGTGCATTTTAGTGTAAATAACTCCAACTTTTATCATCGGCACATAGTACCACAAAAATATTTGGATTTAACTGGCCAATGGCGATAAATATATCAGAACAAATAAATTTGCTCAAAAAAACTATAACAAATAAATAAAATAAATAGGTTTTTCCCCACCCAAACAATAAAATAAATGTCTTAAGAATAAATAATATTTTGAAAGTATTACGAAAAATTCAGAGCTCATGAGTCATGACGACGGACTAGGCAACACATCTCTGTTATCGAGAACAGTACCACTGTTGAGTCTCAAAGACTTTCCTGTGTACAAAACCTTGACGTTGGACCGTTGCTCATCCAACAGCTTCCTTAAACTCCGTTTCGCGTTTGTCCGAAACGGACAGTTCGAAGCTAAAAACCCGTCTACTAAGTGCAAGTATGCCTCCAGGTCGTGGCAGCACGCCACGTCCGCGTTAGGTTTCAAGTACGGAGACATCTTCATGTCCACGCGCAACTCAGCTCCCACGTGCGAGTAAGCCCATGGATTGTTCCTATCCACCATCTCCATTATCCCCCCTGGACTTCTCCCGTTATTACGATTCTGCTCCTGTTTGTTCTTATCATTATCGGTAAATATTCCGGGAACTTTCGTCACCACGTCCTGGTTGTTCACGACGCGGAGGACTTTCACTCCCTTCGAATCCAGCCGATCGGCGAACTCCCGATTCCCAACGCGAGGCCCGCCGAATGAAAAAACTGCCACTTGAGGCGCGTGCGGAACACGCTCAGCGATATCGTCAGCGGCAAGAAGAGCGATGGCGGCACCAAGGCTATGTCCGGTGACGCTTATGCTCAGCTCCTCTCCTGTGTATAGATCGACGAGTCGGCTGATCTCTCCGATTAAAGACTCGGCGAGGCTAGGCGCGTGTTGGCTACCCGTTGTGTAGAGGCTGTTGAATCCGCATTCAACTTTGGGCCGGGTCGGATCAGATGGATCGTGTCTAGGCTCAGGCATCGAAACGAGATTGGGCCTGAAATTCTCTGACCACTCGAGCAACGTGGCGGTCCCACGGAGCACGATGACGATCTCCCTCCTCCCCATCCGTCGGATTTCCCTTGGATCATCGCAGACCGCCACGTATCCAACCCAGTTCGTTTGTTTAGTCATCCACCGTAGATGTGGTGCCAAGTCATCGATCCACTTAGGCAGACGAACGGATGTAGTGGCGTAAAGACTCTTCGTCACTTTGTAAGACCCATCAGGTAACGCGACGTGTCTCGGCGAACCTTCCGGGTCCGAGTGAAACGCGTGATAAGCCGCCTGCACAAACTCTCCGTAACGGACAAGCTCTCGCCTGAGATTCTCGTCTAACGGATCCAGCAACCCAGCCCAGTTGTTCAGCCCGTGTAGCTCTCGCCATTTAGACCCAAGTTTATTCTTCGGTGAACGCTCCTCCGATGATTTCGAGAGAAGCCTTTGAAGCCGCTTCAGATTCTTGGGAGACATTTCGTCGACGGCGGCTTTCATCTGAGGCCAGATTCTCGCCAAATTCAAACCTCCGAGCAGCGTCGTCGTCTTATTTTGACGAGAAGAAACCTTATTGTCGAAGTTATCTGAAGAGTTTGACGAGGTCTTCAGAACATTGTCAAGGTTTCTGAGGTGTTCTCGGTTTGTTTTTCTCGCCGGAAAAACGGAGAGTGGCTTCGAAGGAATGAATGTCGAGGTTTGAGTACTGCAAGTGAAACGTCTTCGTTTTGCGTGGAATAAGTCGGTGTTAGGCGTAAGTGTCTGCATGAGCGATTAAGGAGAGAGGGAGAGAGAGGGCTCAAGTTTTTATGTTGACAAGAACAGAGATGCTCAGACGGTATGATCGGGTATTTAAATGAAAAATTTGATGGTGGCTGGCTATGACGTAATTTTGGATTTGTATTAGCCTTGGTTTTGAATGTTATTACCATTTTGACATTCGTTTGTTTTGACTTGACTTTGTTTTTATTTGATTTGTTATCCTCCTTTCTGATTTATTGACCATTTTAGGAAGACGATATTTGGCTGGCCATTTTCATAGGATAATTTGGACCGTTTCCATTATTATTAGTCTTTAAAAGTTCTTCCGTGTGCTTTCAAGAAAAGTCTTGCTATTGGTCTTTGCACATGCGAGTGATACCGAAATAATAAACTGCAAATGGTACTTCCGATGTGCAGTACCGCCATCATGCACGTACAATTACGGTATTGATTTTACATTGGTTACTAGTTACTTAGTAAATGCATGAGTGTTTGTATCATAACCAGGGCCGTCTCACAAAAATGGAAGGCCCAGTACCAAAAACCTTCAATCCAATACATGACAAAAAAAAATTGGACCCTTTTCTAAAAAAAAAAAAAATTAAGACCCTGATTGCAGTGTAAAATATTTTTGTTTGGACCTTGGACCCAGTGCAAAAGCACTCCCTGCACACCATCAGAGCCGGGCCTGATCATAACGTGACCGAAATGAAAGAAAAATAAACTATGATATATTTTAATAAAACACCAGTTAACTTGAAAGGTTGAAGCTAACAGAAAATCTAGCGACAATGCAAGTTTTTTTTTTTTTTTGCAAGTTATATTATGGTTAGTGCTGGTTTGCCGTTTTAATGGACTAGCATGACTACTTCAAAAAAAAGGACGAGTATGACTCACTTAAAGAGTAGTATAAACGTGAATTAGATAGAGTAAGATCAGTTTTTGGGTCTATTATGCTGTCTTCCTAGATACTAGGGATTGCTGGATTGTGTTCTATAAAAGGTACAATCCGTATAGCACATAAAAGCAGTGAACCGTATTTTTGTTATATAGCTTAAGAGATTAAAAGGTTGCAAAAGTAAAGAAAAAAATATAGAAAATTGTATGCTTAAAAGTTAACCATATATAATTTTATGAAGTTTAGTTTGTTTTATGATCATGGATAAGAGCAGATGCCTTTTTGATAAATATGTTAATATCATTGGAAAATGAATAAATGTTTTACAAAGTTATAAGACCTACCGATTGTTTCATTGCAAAAAACATTAAAACAAGGAAAACAAAGCAAATTGAAGAATAATTACAAATAATCAAGCATTTATCTCAAACATATATAGCTGCACCGGGTTTAGAAATCGCTTTCTGTGATGACGGGAATTGATGATGTTGCGCACATCTCTATCTATAAGCTTGAAGATAACTAGCGGAGCGATGTGGCATGAGTCATGGATCATGTTGTTGCGTTGTTTCCATGTATGTGGTAGATCACAAAGTGCAATACCAGCTTACGCATGAGCGAGGGAGCTGCTTGTGTACTTGCACTGATCCACGATAGGATTTCTGACCAAGAATTGAGTGGTCTCCCACCACGGTTAAGACGCAAGAACGTTTGCTGCCAAATTACTGCACTGAACTCAAAAGTTTTGAATAGATGGTCTCTCGTCTCTACCTCCTTTTGACACAAGCAACATTTCAGGTTTGCGATCACTCCCCAAGAGAATAACCTCGATCTTTTGGGAAATCTGTCATAGTTTGCCACCTACATATTGAAAGTTTGACGTGGAACACACCCCTTGAACCATATTAGATCATGTAATGATTTTTTGTCCTCTTAGGTGTTTCATGTATAACAATTGAGAAAACAAAATTCAGAAATAAAATAAAATAAACTACAAGAAATACGTATTAAAAGTATATCTTACCTCAATGACAATGTCGTTGATTCTTCGTCCTGAAGGGAAGTGGCAGTGGACCCAACCTCAGACTGTTGGGAGAGAAGTATATCTGAAGCTCGCTTCTTCGAGGCCTCGATGACTTCGCGAGCTACCGGATCTTGGATGGTGCCATCTTGCTTTTTTTGTGGGTATACTCCAAAACCTCGAGAAAGTGGGGTTTGCAAAGGTAAAGGCCTCTTCGTTGTTATACTGAGCGACGACAGAACCCTCCACTTTAGCGGGGTTCTTCACTTTCTTTTTAAGGTGAAACATATATCGCTCGAAAGGATACATCCACCGATATTGTATCGGGCCACCAAGTTTAGCCTCTCGAGGAAGATGAATGGGCAGATGTTCCATAACATCAAAGAATGACGGTGAAAATATCTTCTCTAAATTGCATAAGATCTTAGGAACATTTTCCTCCAAACTTCTTATACCGTCAATTGTAAGTGACCTCGTGCATAAATCCCGGAAGAAAGCTCTAACCGCTGCAATTGATGCACATCTTTTAGAAGGAGATGAGAAAATGCAAATGGTAGAAGCCGCTGCATCACAACATGACAATCATGGCTCTTCATACTGATAAAACTTCCCTTCTCTAATGTCAACACAATTACGCAAGTTAGAAGCGTAACCGTCAGGAAATTTCACTTCTCGCATAATCCAATAAAAGAACGCTTCCTTTGGAACCTCGTCTAACCAATACGATGGAATTAGGCATTTGCCGTTCTTCATTACATGAAGCTCAGGACGAGAAAATTTTTCGGCAAATCAAGTCTAGACTTCAAGTTGTCTTTCGTCTTCCCTTGCAAATTTAGAACCTTGTTCATGATGTTATCAAAAAAGTTCTTCTCAATATGCATGACATCAAGATTATGCCTTAGTAATTGATCCTTCCAATATGGCAAATCCCAAAAATGCTTTGCTTGTGCCAGTTGTGGGATGAACCAGCTCCAAAAACATTTTCATGCCCATTTCCACCACAGTCAGGAGTTCTTTGCGTACCATAGTTTGACAATAGCCCCAAAGTAACCGACCCGCTCTCGTCTGGAGGTGGATCATCAAACACCTTTCTTTTCTTCGTAAAAATTTTGGTGTTTCTGCGATATGGGTGGTCATGCGGTAGAAATCTTATGTGACAATCAAACCAACATGATTTGCGTCCGTTCTTCAATTGGAATGCATCAGTCTGTTATTGACAATACGTACATGCTAGTCTCCCATGCGTTGTCCATCTAGATAACATACCATAAGACGGAAAATCGCTAATGGTCCACATTAGTACAACACGCATTTGAAAATTTTGGTTGCAAGAGACATCATATGCTTGAACACCATGCTCCCATAACATTTGCAGCTCATATATCAAAGGCTGCAAGAATACATCAAGCAATCTTCTTGGATGCTCTGGCCCGGGAATGAGTACGGAGAGGAAAATAAACTCTTGACGCATGCACAAAGATGACGGTAGGTTATAAGGAGTCAAAATCACAGGTCACAACGAGTATTGCCTTCTATGTCTTCCAAATGGGTTGAAACCATCAGTACATAATCCGAGGTATACGTTACGTGGCTCATAAGAAAAATCCGGATATACTCTCTGAAAATGTTGCCACGCCTCTGCATCCGAAGGATGTGCAATCTCTTCTCCTCTACTATGCTCAGCATGCCATCTCATTTCTCCCGCTGTCCGCTGAGATTGATATAACCGCTTCAACCTATCGGTTAACGGCAAGTACCACATCCGTTTAAATGGAACTTTAACTCTTCCCCTCGTATCCTGATACCGAGGATGCTTACAAAATCTACATTCAGAACGGTTTTCATCTTCTCGCCAATATATCATACAATTTTCGTCGCACACATCTATCATCTGATACGGCAATCCAAGCCCCTTGACAAGATTCTGAACCTCGTAGTATGAAGCAGGTGCAAGATTATCTTCCGGAAGAAGGCCTTTCACAAAATCGCAAATTGCATCCACACATTCCTCCGCCAAATTGTAATCCGTCTTTAGGTTCATTAATCTAGTAGCAGATGGTAACAACGAATGACCATCTCTACAACCTTCGTACAGTGGATGCTTTGACGCGTCTAACATGTCAAAATCTCCTCGCTTCTGCATTAAGCTCTTCTACACTAGTATTTTGGTATTCACATACTTCCTCAACATTTTCTTGGTAAGCATCATTAACCATTTGAACAGTACCAACACCATAATCATCTACCACTCTACTTTCCTCTAATCCTTCTATATTATATGGTTCGCTAGTACTACCGAAAGGTTCTCTACTACTACTGCCATAAGGTTCCATAATAGTACTATCACGTCTTTCTCCATGAAGAAACCAAATCTTATAACCCGGCATAAACCCTTCCTTATACAAGTGAATCCATACTAGATCAATCCTAACGTCTCTAGCATTCCGGCAAACATTACATGGACATTGTAGCTTACCTGATTTTTTCGTTGAAGGTTGACTACATGCAAGCTTCATAAATTCACAAATGCCATCTGTATAAGGCAACACCAATAAGTTCGTCGCTGGATCGTGAATCGGTCCGTCCATCGATGATCGAAAATAGTTCGAAGACATTTTTCTCTCGATTGAAAACGTGCATAAGAGTGAGAAGAAGAGAGAGATAAGTGAGAGATTTGTGAAATGTGAAGAATGAGGAAGGAGATATATATATATATATATTAAAAAAAACTGACGAAAAACCGACGGAAAACCGACATAACCAACCGTTCTGCGGTGTTCCGTCGGTTCCGTTTAAATCGTAATGGTCAAATTACAACAGATATATTAACGGTAAAAAAATTGATGGATTAATGACGGAAAACTGACAGAAAACCGATGGAATAAAATCCGTTTGTTTTCCTTCAGTAAAAACCGACGGAATAAAATCCATCGGTTTTCCGTCAGTTTTTCCGTCACCTTTCTCTTTGTTTTCTTGTAGTGTGAAAGCGTCTGAGCCGCCAATAATCACTTGCTTTGGTAAAATTAGTCTCTAATTTGACAGCGTCTGAGCTGCCCATAATCACATGCCTTTGGTAAAATTAGTCTCTAATTTTCTTTTTGGCAACAAATTAGTTTCTAATTGAATATAAACAAAGAGTGTTTCCAAAAGTGATGGATTATTTAACAAAGACTGGAAAAGAATATTAATTCAACCAAATCCAATGATCGATATTGATCTATCATAACATTCTTTTTTTTTTTTGGTCAAGATCTATCATCTAATCTATTAAAACAGGAAGGTTTGCCATGGTACTTAAATGTTGTTCCCGGAATTTGCCCTTGATATTATTAAAATTTGTAACCTTCATTAAGGGTAATTAAGGAATATAACATTATCTCTACAATTCATGTTTCCAAACAAGACAATTATTAAACATGTAGCCAAACAACCAAAATCTAATGGGTTCCACTTTCCTAATTAATTAAAATCAAAACAAATTAATTGATAAATATAATGAATAATTTATACATCAACTATTATATATAAATTAAGATTTTCTAATTTATGATTTAATTCAAAATATATTTATAATATATTTTAATATCTTTTTATTTTGTTTCAAATATATATATATATATATATACACACATATTACGGTTGATGTTTTTACGATTGTACTTTTTAGCAGGTTTTTCCATCAAACTGAAAAATATTTAATTAATTAAACGGGTTGAAAAATTAATTAGCCAATCTCGATTATAAATTTTCTATAAAAAAAATCGCATATAGTAAATAATTTCAGCTGATATATTTTAAAATTAATAAAATATTAAAATGATTTCATACTTATATTATTCAAATATTTGAAGCGTCAAATTATGCTTTATGTTTGAATGAAGTTTTTAACGGATAATTCCATCAAATTCGCAAATTATATATACGACTACAACATGTATTTTATAAAATAATATTTTAGATAAATAAAATAACAATTAAACATATACCACATAACTTTTACAATAGTTGTTTTCACATATATATATGATCTTACGATACAACACAGATTAAAATATATAATGAGAAATCGTTATTTTAATCTCTTAATCCTTACGATATATCTCTTCCAAATAACACATAATTCATTTTTTTTTTAAAACTAAATTGCTAACTCAATGTTTATAATGTTGGTTAATAGATTATAATCAAAATTAGATTACATAATTAAAAATCTAAACTACTATTAGCAAAATGAATAAAAAGTAAAATTTGCAAAGAAAATTAAACCCGCACTTTCTAAGTGCGGGTCAAAATCTAGTAACATTCTTAGTACTCATAATTAACGGGGAAAAAATAAATTAAAAACACCCCGTAGGATATAAAGTATATAAAAACTTTGACGAACCAAAAGGATTTTCTTCCGATTGTGTCATATAGTTGGTAACCGATTCAATTTATAATTTATTTGTGTACCGCCGATTGTCGTCGTTATGTACGAACTTTAGATATGTAAATAAAAAACAAAGAAAAACAAAAAAGTTATAGGTGTGAAAGTGACAAAGTCATAGCAGGACAGTAGACAACCTTGTCCCAACTTACCGTGCGGTCAAGCGTGGTTACATTTCAAACTAAAGTGTGTTTACACATTTCATGTCTAGCATCATATTATATTTGTGGGAATTAACAACGTCGTAGTTATGCTTGGTGACGTAGGGATCAAATATTACAAAAATGTTTATTTCTCAACAAAAATATATATCTAATATATATAAAGCACAAGTCATGTGAGAGAAAAAGTCTTGCCTCCTCCAATCAGAACATCTCATTTTGCTGACGTGTCATACAATTTGGTGTCTATACCTAAAAAAATTTTGGTGTCTACTCTTGATTTTTTTTTTTTTTGCTTCTCTCTCACAAATTCTCGAAACCGTCTCTTGAACATTCTCTCCCAAAATTCATCGCCTCTCCCAAAATTCATCGCCTTCGCCGTCGTATCTCATTCTCTCACCGTTCGAAGCTCCGAAATCCCTCTCCTTTCCTCGATTTCCAGATTAATCGAACCACATCCTCCATTAACGTCCGGGAATTTCACAACCCTAATCCCTATTTTCCTCAGTTTCCAACCCTAATCCGTCAACTACAATGTCAAGGTGGAGCCTAAAGACGGCGAATCGGAGGAGCAGCTGGTTAACGATTTCAGGAGATCGGTTTACAGAGCCGGTGTGTTGCAGGAGACTCGGAAAGGAAGACTCTTCGAGAGCTCTCAGGAGAAAAGGAAGTGCAAACCAAAGAACCTGCTAAGAAGAATCGGAAAAGGTCGGTCATTCTTTCTTCTCTCTCGCTCTATCAGTTTCATGTGAAGCTAAGTCTATGGGTTTTGATATTTCAGGAGGCCAAAATTTAAACCAAAACCACATTCAACCCCTGAAACCTCCAAGAGCAGAAATGCTTGCAGAGATGTTGAAGAAGATGATAAAGGTTTGTCTACAATCTCTCTACAAACCTCAATAGCATCTGCTCCAATGAGGTGAGATCGAATGTTTCTAAAAGATTAGGATCTAAATCAATTTTCCTATCTTTGATTTGGTAATTTCAGTTGTCATAGTAAAGATTGAATGCATTCTAAGTTTGGTTGTTTAACTATATATTGTCCATTTGACCTCTTTGTTGTCTGAATATCATGTAGGTTCATCGCATTGTAGTATCTGATATAGGTCTGAATAGCATCGCATTGTAGAATCTAACTTTTGTGGTTTATATGAGAAAGGATATGTTTTTTGTTTTGCTTTTCGGGTAGCCTTACATTGTATATATTTTTCTAAATTGGATTGTAATCAGGACAGATACTTCAACAATAGCAAAAACTTGACTGAATATGCATATATAACGGTTTGGTGATCAAAATACTCCAAGCTTGGACGAATGGACCATAAGCTTCGTTGGGAAGATAAGCAAGAGTCATCCATGTATCAATTATCGTCCCATCCCCAGTGGCTATTGTGAAAACAGATGGATCAATCGGTAATATCTGATTGTTCATATCAATGCTCTGCAGGTTCACATTATAATGTGGCCTGAGATGTTTTTTTGCAGCATATTATCTGAATCAAGACGTGTGGTTATATATTTTAGTTGACCTACTCCAAGCTAAACAAACATCATTTTGTTTTCGTAGGTTCAGCTACAAAACGCTGATCATATGGTTCCTATAGCAGAATGGGATAACAAAATCGCATTGAGAACTCACTGTGATGGAACAAGAGTTGTATAGACAGTATCCAGTCTCTTGATTTGACCTAGAACCATTACACCTCCACCGCTTTTATCTTCCTTCACAGATTCATTGTTACATGGTGTAAAGGTAAGCCATGTGTCCTTATCTCTTCTGCTCTCAAGTTTTTTCTGCTCTCAACATTACACTGCCTATCAATGAGACTGTGTTCTTTGTGTATTAAGGTTGCTTATTGCAAATCTCATGACTAGGTTCTAGGCAAGAGCTGGAATATATAAACCACATCCATGACTAAAAAGAGGATCAAGAGCATCAGCCGGGTAAATAAGAGAATTAAAGAAGGTACTTCTGCTCTCTGCTCAACCATGATCTGAAACCTTCATATAAAGTCGTAATTCTGATTTTTATTTTCATCCAAGTAGATACCACCAACAAGGGACGCATGACGAAGGAAACTACATTGATTATCTCATAAGAAAACGTAAGTACTCTTCTATACCAAACAGTTTTTACTTTAGCTAATTGCTCAAGTGCTAAAAGACAGTATAAAGAATCACAGGTCATATAGGTTGTCGAATGAGTAACATTTAAGTTATCAACGTGTCAGTTTGTCCTTTATCTTGAACTTTTTTCTTTAACCTGCCTTTATGTTTAGTAAGTTTAAGGATTTCTAAGCTTTCTAATATAATAAGGACAATTCTTATTGTTATATTGATGTTGTTTTCAGTGGTTTTACTTAGTTCTTTATCTCACCGTATCTTCTTATATAATAAAGATTTTAGTTATAATTGTAGAACCTGTTTTTTACAGCTATGTAATTTATAGAACCTGTTTTATTTGCAGCTATATTTCATCTTTGTTTAACAAAGAAGATGGAGTATGAAGAGAGATAGAGAGATAGAAACCAGTTTAAATAAAGAAGATGGAAACACCTTACACAAAGTTACTCAGATAAGTATTAAGCTCCACTTAATTAACTTTTTCTTTAAACATTGTTCTATTGTCTTATAGTAATTAGATTAGATATATTTTAGCTAATTAGACACCATGAACTAGATAAGGTTTTATACTTCGATTTTTAATTTTAAATAAGTATTTTAAATAAGTATATATAAAACGGTTGCTTCAAACTCGATTTTAAACTTTTTTCTGTTATATTTTTGTCTTCAGATTTTATCCACAATAATTTGAAATATTGTTTTTTGGTAACTGATTATCTACGTGATCTCAATTTAAAAACTGCTCCATTATTTTTCCTCCATTTTTCACGTTCCCCACTATTTTGTTTTTCAGTTTCACGATAAGTAGTGCCTGAGCTACTTCCTTCATTTATACGAGACACATAACACAAAACACATCTACTTTCTCCATTGTAGTTACTTCGATCTTTAAAGGTAATACAATTTCTTTTCAGTTTGATCATCTTTATCTATATGTATTATGATTCCGTATACATTATGATGAACACTCATTCACTCTTTACAGATGGCTCTCCCCTGTACCCTAATCTCTCAGCTTTTTCCTACCCCTGTACCTTCCAAGATCAGAGTTCGAATTGGTCGTCTTTGGGCATTTGAGAAAGCAAATAGACCTGGAGAGATAACTGGTTATGACATGATCTTGGTGGATGAACATGTATGAATCTTTTTCAAAAGATCATATAAGATTAAGAAATAAGGTACTAATAGTATTATATTAAAGCAACAAATGCAACTTAAGCTCTTAATCTGAAGAATATGTTTTGTTTCAGGTGGGCAACGAAGCTGTTATTCTTGGTTTTGTTGGACCTCCATTTACTCTTTCATTGTATGTTATTGAAGGTGGCTCACCTAAGAACTTCACACAGATCAAAAGATTAGATTTAGCTCAACCCAAGGTGGATTATTACCAACCTTAAAAACACTTTTACAAAGATATTTTGGTCAAAAACTCTGATGTTGAAAGTTTTTCTTTTTTTTCTCAGGTTTGACATGGCGAGCACATCTCAGTTGCATCCGAAACTCTCTTATGCTCCAGCCAGTACCTAAGATCCAAAGGTGAATATTACCATTGGTCCATATGAGACATACGAAGATGAAATTTTTGGTTACAATGTAAGAATTTCCGGAAAAATTTTTCCTTCTGCAGTGATCTTCTTATGCTTATACTCACCGTCCTTGCCTTTAGCTTTGCATTTATACATTAACGGTCTCGACACGCAACTCCTTTAACCATTTGGATTTAAAATTACATTAGGTTCTTTGCATGATATCTCTCTCTAATCTGTATTTGTTTTTCATTTGAAGCCTCCATCGGTATTCGAGATGATAAAGCAACAACTGATCTCATTCTCTTTGGTGACAATCTGAAGGTACATTCCTCATTTTTTACATTTTACATCTAATCTTAAAGTCAGAACATCACTGTACCTGATTTATTAAACTAATAAACAATTGTTTAAAGGTGTTGTAGACTCACGTAAAAGACTTGGTCTTATATTGTTTTAAGAAACAATATCTTTGTGCAGTCATCACCAACAATTCCCAAAGGCCATAAGGAAGTCCGTCTATGCTGTGGCGATGAACGATACAGGGACGATGCTCGTGGCTGGTGGAATAGGGAAGGTATTCATGCTATTCAGGTTGCTTAGATTATACCGGAGAACAGGAACACAGACAATATTTGGGTTTATGTTTTCTGAATACTAAGTTTTTTTCATTTATTGCAGGTTTTACGTGTCTAGGACAATAGAACTGGTTCAAAAAGTATAAAGCTAAGGGGGCATACAGATAATGTCAGAGTGTTGCTTCTGGATTCAACTGGCAGGTAAGCTTTCCTGTTGTTTTTTAATTTGTTCATCTGGCAGTGGGACTGTCCCTTGCACTAATTGTTCATGCGGTGATAATGTAAATGAATAATGTGAGCGAATGCGTTGTTTTTTTTTTTTTGAGAAAGCGAAGGCATTGTTTTGTTTATTAATCAAAGTCTTAAATTGGTTTCTAAGATTGTTGCCTATGATAAATCTGTGTCTACGAAGGCCATGGAAAAGTACATAATATCTTTTGTCAACTTTTAGCAAATGCAACTATATATTCTTCAACTTTTCTTTTTTTATAATTTATAATTTACCCATTATTTATATTGTTTGATTGAAGTGGATGCCACCACCATATGGAAAAGCAATCCTTTTTACAACAAGAATACGAACAAGAAAAACTTTCATGGCTGGGAAAAAATGAAGTTTTCAGAATTTTTTTTGTAGTTTTGTTTTTTTAGTTATCACAATATTAAAAGCAGTATAATACATAGACATATATCTATCATCCAGATATCCTAAAACCATGGATATATAAAGAAATTTGACCCATGCAAAGGGTAATTAAAACTCAATTTTAGCCGATCCAGTTCTGAATAATGATATTGAAACTCTCGGATAAATATAATTATGAATAGTTGGGTAAAGATATAGATTTAGAAAATGTAGTTAAGAGAGTTATTGTTTTCCTTTTTCGAAGGTTTATCAGTTTTTGTATTAAAAAGTAGTATGAACTTATTTGTTGATCCGAACAAATAAGATTAAACTGCATGATAGAGAATTAACACCTTCATTTTATGAATTAACAGATCTTATGATTTTTTAAAATTAAATCCAAAGTAGCACAACATAAAATAAAGATACCTTTATTTTATTCATATATCTTCATTTTTCGATATTTTACAATTTTAGATTTTGTTTTATGTTGCGCTATTTTTCTCGAATAAAATGGTCTCCGACGAAGATATTGAAAATGACCATTATTGATTTTTGTTGGAGAAGCGATGATTTAAACTGATCAAGGTGCTTTTTTGTTTTATTTTTGTCAAACCACACACATTTTTTTTTGTCAAACCACACATTGTCTCCCTTTTCTTTAATTCAATCCACAAGATGTGAGATTATGTTTTATCTTTTGTCACAATAAATTTATTTGATATGCTATTATATGTTTTTATTACTATTTTTAGTATATTTTATGGTGCACTTTGTATTAAAACCAGATAGTGGAGTATTGTTAGATAATAACAATCAAGTTGAATAAAAAGATAGATAAAAGCTGTATAAAGATGTTCGATAAAAATTTCTCTTAATTAGAAAGTATTTATGGATTTGTTTACAATGACTTATGACCTGTGATGATTACTATGTTGTTGTTTTTTAACTGGTGATTTAGTGAGTCGTAGTTACAAGGCATCAACAACATCATTAGTTTTAGTACAAAAATATCTATAAATCTAATATTCTTTATTTATCAAAATCAATTATAATAAATTAATGTCTTCGACTGTTCAATAAGACGATGTTTTTTATCTAATGAATTATAATTATTTTTGTTTCTAATATTATTTCAACTTATTTTATATATTTATAGTTAGATATAGTTTTGAGTATAGATTGTAGATTCAAAGTAAGTAGTAGTGTTAATACATTTTTATATGAAAAATGTAATGTCAATATATGTTAAATTTAAAAATTAAAGATGCTCTGCTATGGCATTGACCATGTAAAGTATCGATGTGAACGTTTAATTTAAGAAATGGAACTACGACATACTCTATTCCAATTATTTTTTGGATGATTAGGAGGTTTGAATCTATAGATCTGTATGTCTCTCTAAACGGATCTAAACAAAAATCATATTACAAAATGAAGACTCTACCTAAGTAGTTGTGTATTTAATACAAAAAATATTAACTAAAAATAGTAACTGTAACACGTATTTCGTTATCAAATGTATTACTTTTCTTTTATTGTCGTGTCATTTAGAAATGGTCTTTACGTTGTTGCAAGTAGTACTTATTTGTACTAAAATAATGTTACTTTAAATTTTAGCTAAAACAAAACTCTAAACACATTCTTAGTATAAACTATATAATCTTCCATATTAATGTATTGCTTTGTCCTACATTTGAAAGTAAATTGAAAAAAATGTTCTGAAATACAATGTTGCACGGACCAGAATCTAGTTGTTTATAATAGAGTTTCTCTCCTTTCAATTGGATTGTCCCGACGAGAAAACGCCCTAAATAACGCTCTCAGGCGTAGTTATCGAGAAGCGGCGGCCAGCGTTTTTCAAGGACGTTAACGGTCTCCCCAGTGGCCGTTCGGTGCCGGGGAGGGAGATCTAGTCGGGTTATTAGCTTGTTGCGGTGTAGATCCACTTTTCCAGCCCTTCGTCGCCGGTGGAGGGAGCCGTAGATCTCCGGTGGTGTTTTTGTGGTGGTTCCTGCAGGAGGCTCGCGAGGCGTGTGTCAGGCTTTGTTGTTCGTCTCCGGTGGTCGGTGTGGTTCGTACGGTGGTATTATTAGGGTTTATGGTGTCAGGCGACCTCGGTGAACGGCGAATCTGTTTTCTGCAGGTTTACGTCCCTGGTGGTCTTCGTCGCTTTATGCCGTAGCTTCTGGGAGGAGGTGGCTCGTCCCTTTCACGGCGGTGATTTTATGTGGGCTGAGAAAGTGGTTTAGGCTTGTTCTTAAGGTGGTAGCAGTGGTATTAGTGATGGTTTTTGGTGGTAATGGGTTTAACATCGCACGCTTTAGAATAGTTAGATTCTTAATTACTAACGGTTATAAGATGAGCTTGCTCTTGTCTTCCGGGGATTAGTGTTTCTTTAGATAATCGGAATTGCTCCTTGATGTGTGGAATGTGGTCTTAGTTCTTGTTGTTGGCTTTGGGTTTGCTTCGATTAGATTATTTTCTTCTTCGTTGAATCTAAAACCGTAGTCTCCTTATTGCCGCTTATGTTTAGAATAATAATTAGTTTTGTCTTTTGGTCATTTCGTTTATCGGTTCTTGTAAGGCTAACCTCATGTGGGGATGCATAGTTTTTGGTTTAGACTTGTTGGGTTTAAAATTAGGTGTGAAGGAGTTAGATTCGCGTTGCGTTTTATATGTTGTCTAGTCGATGATTATGGGTTTAGAATTAGCGGTTTGCCTTTGTCGTGGTTCTCTCCGCTTGTCGGAGTTTTCCTTTTAGCTTGGACTAAGGAGGTGTTGTTGGACCGCTCCTCTTTCTCCTTTTTGCATTCCCATCTTCAGGAGAGTTCTTTCACCGGTGGTCTCGTTTCTAAAGTGGTTTTTGTTGCCCAGTTGTGGATTTTGTTGCCCGATTATGGGTTTTGATGCCCGTTTGTGGGTTCTAGACCGCGGAAGGAGTTTGTTCCTTGCCGCCTTTGCTGTCCGGTATTCGATCGGGTGTAGATACCGATGAATCCGATTCTGTTGTACTTCCAGGCTGATTTCTAATATATAATCCACCAGATGTCAAAAAAAAAGAGTTTCTCTCTTTTATCCCAAAAACAAAAATTGGGAGTTTGCCCTAAAATAAAATTTTCTTGGCACGTATTTCAAGATAGCAACCAAATATTGTTTAGTCTAGTCTGTGATGGCGTGCTCTTTGTGGTGTGTGGTGTGTGGTTCGTGGTTCGGGCTTGGTCGTAGCGCATTTGTTGTAGGGAGGCTCGCTCTGCTTTAATCCTTGGTTTTCGTGGGGACCGTGACGGAGTCATCGGTCTTATGATGCGCTGGTCGACGGTGATGTATAAGTATTTGAGAAGCACACGAAGCTAAAAAAGGGAGGGATTGAAGATGCATCAAGCTGAAGGATGAGTTACGACAGCAGTTGAATCAATCAGCATATGAAACAGCGCATGCATCAACACTAGAGATGAGATAGAGCATGAGCTGGACATAAGGAATATGGAAGCTAAAGACGTTAGTGGCTGACTAGGACGAAGTCAAAGGAGTATAGCTAAGCTGTACGAGGAGATCTAAGAAGAAATCACAAGAAATATACACTAGAGAGAGAGTTTAGGAAAATATGTTTTTTTCTAAACAAAGATTAATAGAAATATTCCTAAGGTTAGTTAGGAAAGTTGAAAAATGAGCTATGAAGTATAAATAAATCATCTAAGGCATCTGTGCTTGGTGTGCTTTGTGAGAGAGATTGCTTTTAACAAGGGTTTATACATTCTTAAAAAAGTAGCAAGCTTGCATGTTAAGGGTGAATCTAGAAGTTTTGAGATTATTATAAGATCGAAAAGCAGGTAAGAGACTAGGTTGTTAAGGTGGTGAAACTATTGTTTGCTTTACAATAAAAAGTCATTGGAAAAATACTCTTGTGTTACATTCTGTATTACATCGGTCTCGCATTTTTACTTTTGACATACGCTTAATTTAATACAGAAGCCAATAGACTTATTTTACTCTTAGACGGAGCTGCTCTTAGTAATCCTCTTTAAAATCACAGAACTCTGCATTCCGGAAATTTTGGAAGCTCTCATTTTTATTAGTCTTTAACAAAGACATAAAACACTACAAACTAATGTAAATATTTTTTGTCATGGGACAACGTTTTCAAGCAAAGAAGAAACAATGACGCTAAAAAAGCACAGTTAATGAACAATCAATAAGATAAGAGACACAAAATAGTACTGTGCAAATCAACAATTATGCACTGCAGCTTAAGCATAGAGCAGTAAGCTATCACTACAAAATCGACAAGAGAACATGTTCAAGAGAATGAATCGAATATAATTTTATCTATAAAAAGATCAAACCATGAATCAAAACTAATGTGAGTGTATATGATGATGAGCCATTGGGATAGAACCACAACATTTGAGAGGTAACTAAATGAATTCAGAAGAAACAATGAAATTTATTCTAATTTTTAAATTCAGCAAACAAATACGACCAAGTGAACATCCGGTGGGTCAACAAAAGACACAACAACATATCATCAGATATTCCACTGAATTTATGAGTAGTAATGATCAAACTCACAAACTCAGAGAAAAGATCGGACAGGAAAAAAATAAAAAAATATTTCGATTCCTAGCTCAACAAGAACGCAAAATTGAGACAAATTCATTTCACAGAAATTTAGAACATTCTTCAAATTGCGAACAGAAATTCAGAGAAGCTCTCTCAAATCTCAAGTGGAAACAGAAAAGCAAGGAATAGAATCTGCAATGAAGGAGAAAATATTGTTAGAAGGACATAGCAAAGGGTACCTACTATTTAATTCTAATCGGCAGAACTTCAAAATTGAAAGCAACTTTGAGATTTTTTTTTTTCCCGAAAAAGAAACTTTGGAATTCAGGCATGATTTATTATCAAAAGATAACCAATCAGAAAGAATTTTACAAAATAAATGTTCAAAAAAAAAAAAAATTTACAAAATAATAGTACAAAGAATAACAATGACAGAAATCCGAGTTAATAACACTCTAAGACACATACACTTTCATAACTTACATAATAAGACAGTTTGTCGGTGAGGGGCAACTTTTGCGGCAACTTTTACACTCTGCAATTTTACTAATTGCCAATTTGCCCTTATGTTGTTTATGTAGTTAGGTTTTTTTGGTTAAAAAGTAACCATAAGAAATTGATTTAGTTGTACTTTTTTAAATCCTGAACATTAATGTAAAATGCTGTCTGATGGGATATGTGGAGAATCTTTTGGTAACATTTAATCTTGGCCCTTGAAGTAAAAGAATATTTTTTAATCCCGGCCCTCCATTTAAAGGTTCCTGCCCATTTAATATCTTGGTCATCTGGACCATTGATTTGAACTCGTTGTTGTACCAGATGATGCCACGTGTACAGACGTTAATCAACTTTATATGTGTTATGGGGGACATGTCTGTGATACTGTAATAAAAGCTTGGCAAAGAAAAAAGAAGAAGAAGAAACGGGATTCGATCAGAGGACAGTATCAAAGGTATTTGCTTGTCATTGTGAATATACAAACCATGTCCACACAATACCACATCTTGTTGTCCATGACCACTTTTTCGGACGACTAATATCCATATTATACTTACTTCATCGTGGACAACATTTATACTTTGTTGTCGACATCTTTCATGTGTACACGTTCCACAAACTCAAATTTCTTTTTTGGGGATTTACTGGATTAGCCATACATCGTGGACAACATTATATGGATAATACTCCATATTTATTATTTGCATATAGGTTCATGGACACACAATCATGACCAAATTGGGATTCTCGTCATATGTTGTTTATCCACCATAAATTCTCAAATTCTCAAATACCACCGTCATATGTTGTTTATCCACTATAGATGTCCACCAACTACTGTCCAAAATCACTAAGAATAAAAATAACAAAATTTAACTAGAGTATGTATTGTGTCATATGTATAATGTCCATCAAATATTGTCCATAAAACATATAATAATATCACATGTCCATTCTTTTATGTACGCACGGATAGAGTATGTTCATTAAAACTTGTCAACGAGACTGAATTAACAAATATAAATACGACATCATGTCCATAAAATACAAAAAACTTGTCCACAAAAATGGATTTAACATGTCCATATGTTTGATTTTCAGTCGGTGATAGTTCCAAATTCCTTGATCGAGAAGCGTAGGAGATGTCCACCAAAAGTGTGTCATATAATGTACTTGTTTTCGGTGACCAGCAGGTCAAACAATTTAAGTGACTTTCGAATCAATTGAACTCGAAGGAGTCCTCTCTAATGGCGTTTTTTCATAAATGGCAGCAGATCAATCTTGGAATAAACATTTAGCAGCTTGCTTGGATACCTATTAGTAGCAAACATCTTGGAGAAAGCTGGATGTCTGTAAAAATGAATAGATTACATTAGAAGATTAGTAATAGGAATATAGCATCCACAAGAAACTATCCAAGAGGACACAACTATGAATTTAAAACTAATATGTAATGTGTCCACCAGATTAAGTGTACACAAAAACGTGGCCAGATACTTAGTTTAAATAAGGAATCCATTTGATCCTTGTCCACTTGTATTAAATTCCAAACCGACAACTATATATGATATATCCATGAATTACGTGTCCACGAGAAATATATGTTGAAAACCGACTAACAGTATAACATAATATATGTTCATTACTCCATGCCCACCATTGGTTGTTAATATGGATTGCAATTACACGGTAAACGATGACGAAATGAGCAAAGAAGAAAGAAGATCGATTTTTAAAGTTTTATCACATGTCTACTAATGCATGTACACAGATGACAATAGATTGGGTAGAGAGTAAACTAATATATTTTGGTTATCTGTGTAGACAGAAATTATGAATGTCCATTTGAAGATATCCACATGGACATCTATTTAGAGAAAATGATAGCAAGAATCACAAATGATGAACATAAAAACAAACGATGGACAGATCTAGAGGTGAGTTTTCACATATGTCCATTAATATGTGAACGATGAAACTAGGAATGTAAGCTACTAGTTTTTTTGTGTACATAGAAACTAGGAATGTCCATTTGAATATATCCACATGGATAGTCGTTGAGAGGAAACGATGAAACGAACAATAAACGATGAACTGATCCAGACCTAAGTTTTTCATATGTCCATTAATGCATGTCCACGATAAAGCTGAGGTGGTTAGAAATTTAACTACTAAAATTAGATCCACGAAAATCTAGATCTACAGATTTAAGAAAACAAGATGTACACAGAAAACAATATGTCCATTCATGCATGTCCACGAGATCTACAAATTTTGAACAAGCGACCATGAACATAGAAACTAGATCCATGAACATAAACCCTAGATCTATGCAAATCCGAATAGTATAGTCGATTTTAAGTTGTCCACATGAGACACGGAACACATACAGACGGATCTAAGAACGAAGTTGCAGAAGAACACAGTAACACCATAGATGGGAATAAAAACACAGAAAATGGATTAAAAATTAGATCTACGCATATAAGAAAACAAAAAAGCCCATTTTAAGATGCTCACATGAACCGCAGTACACAGAAGATGAGAAAATCGAAATAACACAGAAACGAAGTGACAAAATCGATGTTTAAACTGATTAATCTAAGTTCAAAATCAAGAGAAATCAAACATACATGTCATGAAGGGCCTGCGACGACGCATGAACGAACTAGGAAGTGATGACGAAGGTTCATAAAGCTTTCTCTCCTTAGATTTGGTTGACGGCAGTGTGAAGTAAAGAGAAAAGAGAGAAGACAATTTTTTTCTTAGGGTTTCAGATTTGGTTGACGGCATTGTGAGGTAAAGAGAAAAGAGAGAGGACAACTTTTTTAAGGGTTTTCAGACTTTTATTTTGTTTTGGTGTGAAATGAGTAAAAAATAATAAAAAGATGTGAAGTAAATAGAAGTTAGAAGAGTTAGAATTAGTTAGGGGTATATTAGTATTCTCCAAAGCTGAAAGTGCTCTAAAACAACAATGTGTCCCATTGTGTAATAAAAAAGTGGAAATGTGTCTATAGGTGTAAATAACTCCAGAAATCCTAGAAATGAAAGACGGTAGGGGAATGCAAAAGTAGATAGTGTACGGAGAACAAGACACAAATGCAAATAAGAATAAATAGTGAAATAATCACGTTTACATTGGGCTAAAGCATTCTAAATAGCCCCAAAAGAAGTCACTGATTTTATGGAAAAAAGGTCATTGAGATTAAGATATCAAATAATATGAAATCCAAAAAGCTTCAAACCAAATTAAGTCAAAAACACGTTTACCACAAACAAATCCCCACGCACGAATCCAAAAAAGCTTCAAACCAAATTAAGTCAAAAACATGTTTACCGCAGTCAAACCTCCGCGCGTGCGCGGAATGGTAAAGAACACTAGTCTTATATAATAAGAGTATGCTCTCTCTCCTTAGAACTCCACGTCACCATTTTTCCTCCATATTATTGGGCCTGTAAATTTTCCAAACAACTCATGCTGCAAAAGCCATAAGCCCATTACTTGGAAAACATCTTAAATGATGTAAACCCTCTTCTTCACCGTAACTCTTAATTAGCTGCCGCATCCTCTGCTCTGAAATAACAATCTTCCATTATGGTCATTGAACCTCCTGTACCCTTCAAATTACTCTCTCTCTCTCTCTCTCTCTCTCTCTCTCTCTCTCTCTCTCTCTCTCTCTCTCTCTCTCTCTCTCTCTCTCTCTCTCTCTCTCTCTCTCTCTCTCTCTCTCTCTCTCTCTCTCTAACCTTTTTGTCTCGAGTAGGATCCCATTTCGTTCTTTTCTTTTTTTTGGGAAAAGGTGTTTCATATTAAAATGCAAATAGAGTTTCTATAGCTATGATCCAAAGATCATCCAACAGATTGCAAGAGCATAGAGCATATTGCAATAGTTTCAGAAAGATAGACATAACAACCTAAAACAAAGTGGCTTCCGGCGGTTCTGTTAGAGGATGGCGGTTCCTCTCAACGGAGTGGCTTCCGGCGGCGTCGGGAAGTGGGTCTCCACCGGATCTGAAGACAGTTTGGGTTTGTTCGCGGCGAGAGAGAAAAAGTTGGAGGCGAGTGATAGGTCAAGAATTAACCCCTATTCTAACTGCAAGTGCACAGTGATGTAGTTGTAATACTTAGGGTATCGAATCCACAGGGACTTCGGGCAACGATAGATATTAGAACTATTAAGATTAAACTAGGAGAAAGCAAAAGTGATTAGAATCTAAAAAGCAAAGCAAGAAAGTAAAAAAGTAGCGAGTTTGTAAGCAAGAAGGCAAAGCGTTAAGTCTAGGGAGTTTCTCAGAAAATCAGGAACACAAGCAATCATTCAACCGAGATTTAATTAAGAACTATTCTAGAACTCAAACACTGATATAGAATTAACCAACTGTCATTGCGAGAACTCTCTAAGTCTAAGCGCAGCAATCCAAATTCCTTTGCAATTACTAACAGATTAAACCAGCTTTAATTCCAAGTTCGATATGTTCACAATCTAATTAAACCAAATTCCTTTGCGAGTAATTAAATTGCTCATCTAGGTTCTTTCTAGCTAATTAACCAACTGTCGTTGTATCAATCAACCTATCATCATAAATCTGGGTAGCTAATTCAGATTAAGCAGTAAGAACAATCCAAGATGAAGAACTAACAAATATGAATTCCTACAGATTGATTAACCTATAATTCCATGAAATCCCTAATGAGAATCCCTAAACCTAACTGGTAATTTAGGCAGACATGATCATCGAAACAGAAAACATCATGAATAGAAAACCAAAGATTATAAAATCAAATAAAGAACTGGGGTTCGAAATCCTCTCTCTTTCGAGAGCCGGATCAGCCCATAACTCTCTCTGAAAATAGAATAAAGCGTAAGTAAAGCGTAGCCTAAACAAGTGGCTAAAAACCCTAATATATAGTCTAAAACACGTCTGGGGGCCTTTTTGCAAGTCTGGGAAGTTTCTGGGCAAAACTGTAATTTCTCCAAAATGCAGGTTTTTTGGCGCAGAACTGCGTCGACCGTTGCAGAACTGCAACGACAGTTGCAAGGCGAAAACGCAGCCAGTGAACTCTGTGAAGTCTCTAAATAGTGCAGAATTGCTCCAAATGCTCCCAAAACATCCAATTAGGCTCCAAATGTTCTTAAACCTGTAAAACACCTGAAAAGACTCCAAAACACATAGAAAGACTCGATAACAAAGACATATACCATGGTTAAAATCCCTAAAATCCATGGTATATCAGCGAGGCTAGGCGGCGGTTATCGAGGAAGGCAACGGAGGTCGCTCTGCTCTGTAGACGGCGTATGTGGCCGCGTGGACGACTCTGCAAGTCGGCGGAGAGCAGAAGCAAAGCGGAGGCTGGTCTGGGTATCGGTTTCGGAAAGATCGGCTATCTCGTCCAATCCCGCTTCGTGGAGTTCGTCCGCCGCTTTTGTGAAGACAGTTTGGGTTTGTGCGCGGTGAGAGAGAAAAAGTTGGAGGCGAGGCTAGGCGGCGGTTCTCGAGGAAGGCAACGGAGGTCACTCTGCTCTGTAGACGGCGTATGTGGCCGCGTGGACGAATCCACAAGTCGACGGCGAGCAGAAGCAAAGCGGAGGCTGGTCTGGGTGTCGGTTTCAGAAAGATAGGCTATCTCGTCCGATCCCGCTTCATGGAGTTCGTCCGCCGCTTTTTTCCGGCGGAGGAGAAGCTTTTTGGGGTTTCTAGTCTTCTTACCCACCTATTTAGCCGGATCCGTGGAATTCTTAGCTTTTATTGGTCTTAGTTCTTCCTAAATCGTTCTCTTAGTTTGATATCGTCGATTTCCTTTTATCCCGATTAGCCGGTCTCGTGTAAGCTCGCCGTAATGCCCGATTTGGGATATTTCGATTTTATTATAATATAATATAAATTAAAAAAGACAACCTAAAACAAAGACATACCAAAAAGAGATCAATGCATAATGGAGAAGAAGATGAGAAGAAACAAAGACTATGCTCTACCTCCCCGACCTCTATGTCTTCCACGACCGCGATTCCCTCGACCTCCACCACTTGGTGTATGAAGCATTTCTTGATATTTTTGTGAAGGTTTTACTGGGCGATCCCTTAAGATTCTCTGTACCGAAACGGTCATAAGATCTTCACTAAGGCGTGAGTCGTCTTCTGAGTTTATGTCCTCAACATAGGATTCCAAAACAGCAAAGTAATTATTGCCCATTGAAGCCACTTCTTGGCCTTCTGCCCTGCTAATTTCAGACCAGATGTTCCAGCAATTACAATAGGGATAGTCATATTACCTTCAAAAGATGTGATAGTGGACGTTTTAGATAGCAAAGGTAACAAGTCTTGGGAGATATTGGCATCATTTATGAGTGATGCAGTAGTCATTAAGTCATCTTTGGTGATGGAGACAGAGTTCAATTCAGTTGTAGAAGTGGCTGAAATATTTTTTTAATGCAGGAATCCAGAGATGCAGAAACACTTGAGCCACAACCAAGTGCAACTGTTTCTGTGGCCACATCTGCAGATTTCAACAATGATGCAACAACAATTGTAGGCAGGGTGGCGTTAGCCAACTCTATAGACATTTTTGGAGATATTGTATGTGCTGGAGGGACAACCACTTCTTTCAGTGTAAAATCATTGTAATGATGTAGCTAAGCTTGTTGTGACAGACAACATGCACCTGAAGCGTTGTCTTTAGTTGGTTAGCCGCACTAGACTGTTGTATCGGTCCTTGTTGTAGGCATCTTGCTTCCTTGTGACCAAGATGTCCACATCTAGCACAAGTAGAAGGGATCCAAGAATATTTCACCTTAACCGAAGAGATATCCCCATTTTTATCCTCCAAAGCATTTTTTGTGTGGAAATTGCTTAATTAGCTTTACATCCACAATAATTTTGGCCTCTCCCATCAAAAAAGGATCAAGTATCGGTTTATAAGTAGCCATAGGAGCCCCTAGACCTGAAGCAATCCAACTGATCACATGAACTGAGTATAACTGATTAGGGATGTCCTTAAGAGTAACCCAAACCGGAACCATAGATATTGCCTATAGCTCTAAAGAGGCAGTGGGGGTCCATGGTGCAACAAACATAAGACAATCATCAACATGCCAAAGACTAACGTTGAATGACCCATTTTCTAGTTGAATCATCGGGGATATGAAATAAGTAAGATGAATCACTCATTTTAAGGATGAATATCCAACCATTCCTTCGCCAAATCTTTTTTACAACCGCATGAATCAACCCACCAGAAGGAGTAGAATAACAATAGAATTTTCATATCACATACTCTTTTTGATTCTCCAAACCATGAAGAAGTACATGACTAAGAATTTGTACTTTCGGAGTGCCATCCTCCATGTAAGTTGGTGAAGTTGCTTTGAAGAGGTTATGAGTCGCCGGATCCATTTTTGCTGCCCAAGGGACCACAAATCATTTAAGTTGTCATTAGCAGGTTGCTTAGAACAAGCAGCTGCCTTGTAAAACCCTTGCTGGATGTCTAAAATTGCGTGAGATTTTTGAGACTGTTTAGCTTTGGAACTAATAACAGTAGTTAGAGAAGGCCAGTTTGTTACCGAGCCTAGCTTTAAAATAGATGAGGCGATTTTATCTGTCGAAAGAGGGATTTTCAAAGTTCCTTATGGAAGAGAAAAATTCAACTTATCTTTAGAAATCTCTTGACGGATAACTAAATCACTAGTTTTATCCGCATGATTTGGTATAATCAAATTCTTCACCAGAGATTCGCTGTTGATAAATTGCTCCGTTAGTGAGAATCTAGGAGCTTCACATGCGTTCTCCATGAAACGGCCCAGAGACGGCATCAAAGATTCCATCGCACAATTGAGTTTGGGGTCTAGAACCGAAACGGAAGGATGTATTGTCTTCCATGGAATGATGTTACTTACTTCCGATTGGAGGGGGAAGCTATAACAGAGTCGTGGTTGATAGTAGATATGCCACCAATAGCTTGTTTCTCAGCAGAAGAGCTTGAATCTGAAGCTTGAGCATCTATGTTGAGAATCTCATCAGAAATCAGCTTTGTTGAATTAGTAGAACTTGAATCCAGTGAGAGCAGAAGAGAATCCTGATGGAATTCCTAGCTGTTCCTAATCCGATTAGGCAACCCTAAGTCTGAATTCCGAGCCTATGATCTAAGGGTTTGTGTTATTGAATCATGGATCTTGCGTTTACCTTTGTTCTGGCAGCGGAAATGAATGGTAAGACGAGATCAGGAGCGATTCAGGTGCCTCGCCTCTATCGTAGTCCACACGCACACAACCTGGAAAGTCGGGATGCTAGTGCCGGATCTGGGAATTGAGTAGAGAGAGTTTCTGTTTCCCTAATCAAGAAAACTCAACTGCTTAGGGTTCAGGTCGACCATATAAGCCTATATATACGACCTGTTATGACTAAAACCATCTTTCGGGTTTAACCGAAAAGGTTTAAGTCATAAACCGAAACATCAGTCTCGGAATCGACCCTGTGTCGATCGATACACCAACTGTGTCGATCGACACACCTCTCTTTAATCGATATTGATATGTATCCAATACACATCATCTTGATCACCACCATGATGATCATTCCCATATATAAGCTTCCAGATTGCTTAGGTGTGTGACCCTATAGGTGTTGGGAATGTCCTGAAATCTATTGTACTTACTCTAAGTGAAAGTCGTATTGTCGAGATGAGACAATCATATAATACTAGGTAGTCATAATGCTTTGCTAGAAGCCACTTATGATCAATGAGTTTAGAACTCATTGCTAGTGTTATATGATCCTACAGGGTCACACACCTAAGCAAACTGGACGTTAAAGACGAGGTTGATCATTAGTGTAATGATCTAGTGAATGCATATTTGATATGCATTCGGTATCAAAATTCTGGGGCCATGTCGATCGACACAAAGAGTGTGTCGGTCGACACAACTCGCGGATTAACAGATTAATTCGGTTTAATCGCTGGTTAATCCCGTTGCGGTTTAAGTCGACATATATAAGATATATGGTCGACCTAAACTCGAACTTAACCTAATTCACAGCCACCAGAAAAGAAACAGAAACCTCTTGAGAGATCTGATCTCTAAAAGGCACTAGCATCCCTTCTGTTCAGTTTGTGTGCGTGTGGATACCAGTAGAGGCGCAGCATTTGAGGCGCTCTAGATCTCGATTATCTGCAAACCTTCCGCTGCTAATTACCAGGTAAATCTAAGATCCCATTGATTCAATTACATGAACCCTAGATCCTAGGCTTGGAATTTATACCTAGGGTTGCTAATCCTGATTAGAACTGCTAGAAATTCCTTCAGTGGTATCAGAGCTTTAGGGTTCCATTGAATCTGTAGCATGTTGATTAGATTAGTAGAATCTGAATCTGTGTATGGTTGATACAAACTTGCTAAAATTCGTTTTCATGAAAATCTAGTTTTAGGTTTTTTGCTTGAAAAACGATTAGGGTTTATCGCCCTGTGTCGATCGACACCAATCCGGTATCGGTCGACACAGAAGGATAACCCGAATAAAATTGTTTTCGCCTAGTGTCGATCGACACAAGAGTTGTGTCGGTCGACACCAACCTCGCGAAATTGATAAATCGGTTCAATTAGATTGGACCGGTTATCAAGCTTGGTTAATGATGGTTGAAAACTGTGAATGATTTTAATTGCGATTGGTTTGATCAGGTTGGTATCGACCGATGCTAATGTAGCATCGATCGACACCGACCGGTATTCAAAACCGGATCAATTGGATTGATCGGTTATCGCGGGTTGCTTTTGGTTATTCTGCATCGATCGACACTATAGTAGTGTCGGTCGACATAAAATTCGATGGTTTAGGTTATGGAACCTGAAATCACAGAACCAAAGAAAGATAAATCAATTAATTAGAAGAATTAAAACATAATAAAACTGAACGTTTTAAATGGTTCTGTTCCTCAATCAAATATCAAGTGATACTTGATGTCTTTCCAATCTTGTCAACTGTCAAGACTCGTTTCATTGTGCGATAGACTTGCAGTGCGAGATGTCCACAATTACATGAGTAAGGCAGGAGGTAATCGTGTTGATGGGCTTGCAGTGCAAGGCATCAACAATTACATGACTGAAGAGATTGATTTACTTGACTGGGCCATCAAAATCGTTTTGGGCTCAGAGACATCAGGTGGATTGGGCATGAGATGTCGATCCACAACCAAGAGTTATATTGGATATAACTAGCAAAGTTGTTGCTTACCTAGATAGCTAAATTTGGGTGATAGCCAGTGGCTCACTCAAGTTTAGTGAAGTATGGGTCTTGGATCATTATATTCATTTGAGGAAACAATGTTTGAATATAATGCGAGTTTTCTTAAAAGTTAAGACTTCTCATTTCTTGAACATCATAACTAAACCTTTTCCTTTCTTTGTTCTCAGCTATGACTAACACTCATAATAACTCTTTCTCCCTGCGATCCGTCCTTGAGAAGGACAAGTTAAATGGATCGAATTTTCTCGAATGGTATCGGAACTTGAGAATTGTTCTCAAGCAGAAGAAAAGGGACTATGTCCTGGAAACTGTTCTCCCTGAAAAACCGAGAGCCAATGCTGCACATGCATAAAGGAGTGCTTGGGATAAGCATTCCAATGATGTGGTCGATGTGAATTGTCTCATGTTGGCTACCATGAACTCGGATTTGCAAAAGCAATACGAGAACGTGGAGTCGCCAGTGGAGATGATTACTAGCCTGAAAAGCATGTTTCAGGAGCAAGCACGAACTGAGAGATACCAGACGGTTAAATCTCTCATTGAATGCAAGCTACCAAAGGACAGTCCAGTCAGTCCTCATGTCATTAAGATGATGGGTTATATTGATAACCTGGGGAAGCTGGATTGTCCCATTAGCCAAGAGTTGGCTACTGACATCATTCTGCAGTCACTGCCGTCAAGTTATGATCAGTTTGTTATGAACTATAACATGAATAACTTGACAAAGACGTTGACTGAACTGCATGGCATGCTCAAGACAGTTGAGCCAAATATCAAGAAGGGCACTCCTAATGTACTTATGGTACAAGGGGGTAAGAAGTTTAAGAAACTTGGCAAATGCAAGGGAAAGGGCAAGGCAGTCCAGGTTGAGAACCAGGACACGCCTGCGCCAGCCCCGAAGCCCAAGCCGGGCCCATCTGAGACTGATAAAGTGCCATTACTGTAAAGAGCTTGGGCATTGGAAGAGAAATTGCAACAAATTCTTGGAAGAGAAGAAGAAAAAGAAGAAGACTTTCGAGACTTCATCTTCAGGTATTTTTGTTATAGAAGTAAATGTTACTACTTCTGGTTCTACTTCTTGGGTATTGGATACCGGCTGTGGTGCTCATATTTGTACAAATATGCAGGGCCTAAGCAACAGTAGGACGTTGGAAAAGGGACAAGTGGACCTGCGCGTGGGGAATGGATCAAGAGTTGCTGCATTAGGCGTAGGAACATTTAACTTGTCTTTACTTTCTGGTTTGGTTTTAGAACTTCATAATTGCTACTATGTACCTGCTATAAGCAGAAATATTATTTCTATTCCTGTTTTGGATTTGGAAGGATATCAGTTTTCAATTAAGAATAAATGTTGTTCTTTTGATTACAATGATATATTTTATGGTAGCAGCCCATTAGAGAATGGACTTTATGTTCTAAACCAAAGCACACAAATCTATAACATTAACACCAAGAGATTCAAATCAAATGACACGAATCAGACTTTTCTATGGCATTGTCGTTTGGGCCACATAAACGAGAAACGGATTCAAAAGCTCCATAGTGATGGGCTTTTGGGCTCATTTGATTATGAATCATGTGAATCTTGTTTACTGGGCAAAATGGCAAAGGCCCCTTTCAACAAACAAATTGAAAGGGCCAGTGACCTATTGGGCCTTATACATACGGATGTGTGCGGCCCAATGAGCACAAGTGCTAGAGGAAATTTTCGATACTTCATTACCTTCACTGATGATTTCAGCAGGTATGGCTATGTCTATTTAATGAGACACAAGTCGGAATCTTTTGAAAAGTTCAAAGAGTTCCAAGATGAAGTACATAATCAACTTGGCAAAAGTATTAAGGCTTTTCGATCAGATCGTGGAGGAGAATACTTAAGCCAAGAATTCAGTGATCATTTAAGAGATTGTGGAATTGTTTCGCAACTCACTCCTCCTGGAACACCACAGTGGAATGGGGTGTCTGAGAGGATGAATCGAACTTTATTAGATATGGTTCGATCAATGATGAGTCTCTCAACTCTTCCATTATCCTTTTGGATATACGCTCTAGAAACGTCTGCGTTTACACTTAATAGGGTTCCATCAAAATCAGTTGCAAAGACACCACATGAGATGTGGACTGGAAATGTTCCAAATGTGTCTTTTCTGAAGATTTGGGGTTGTGAAGCTTATGTTAAGAGATTAATTACAGATAAGCTCGAACCCAAATATGATAAATGCTACTTCTTTGGTTATCCTAAGGAAACCAAGGCATACTACTTTTACAACCAATCCGAGAACAAAGTGTTTGTTGCTCGGAACTGTGTCTTTCTTGAGAGAGAGTTTCTTTCCAAGAGAAACAGTGGGAGTAAAGTACAACTCGAAGAAGTTCGAGAACCGCATGAAAATGCTCAACCCGTAGTGGAAGAGCAACAGTTGGATCTACAAAGAGTTGTAGAAACCGCGCCTGTGGAGCCTGAAATTCGCCGATCCGAAAGGATCCGTCACGAACCCGAGAGATATGGATTTCTCGTAACCAATTGTCATGATTTGTTGATCATTGACAGTGACGAGCCAGCGAATTTTGAAGAAGCGATGATGAGCCCTGACTCCAAAAAGTGGCTGAAAGCCGCTGAATCCGAAAAGGGATCCATGTCACAGAACCAAGTATGGACTTTGGTTGATTTACCCGATGGTGCAAGACCCATTGAGTGTAAATGGATTTTCAAGAAGAAAATTGATGTGGATGGAAATATTCAGATATATAAAGCAAGTCTGGTGGCAAAAGGTTTCAAACAAATTCATGGCATTGACTATGAAGAAACTTATTCCCCGGTCGCCATGCTTAAATCCATTCGGATTCTCCTAGCAACAGCCGCTCATTATGACTATGAGATCTGGCAGATGGACGTGAAAACAGCTTTCCTTAATGGAATTCTGGAAGAGGATGTGTACATGACACATCCCGAAGGTTTCATCGATCCAAATGCAGCTAGGAAAGTATGCAAGCTTCATCGATCCATTTATGGATTGAAGCAAGCATCTCGGAGTTGGAATCTTCGTTTTGATGAAGCAGTCAAAAAGTTTGACTTCATCAGGAACGAAGAGGAACCATGTGTTTACAAGAAGACTAGTCGGAGCGCAATTGCATTTCTCGTGTTGTATGTAGATGACATACTTCTTCTCGGAAATGACGTTCCGTTGTTACAGTCTGTTAAGACTTGGCTCGGAAGTTGTTTTTCAATGAAAGACATGGGAGAAGCCGCGTATATTCTTGGAATAAGAATCTATAGAGATAGATTAAACAAGTTAATTGGACTGTGTCAAGACACTTATATCGATAAAGTCTTACACAGGTTCAGAATGCAAGATTCCAAGAAGGGCTTCATACCAATGTCTTATGGCATAAGTCTCAGCAAGAAGCAGTGTCCTGAGACACCTGCTGAGCGAGAACGCATGAGTCGGATTCCCTATGCCTCGGCGTTGGGATCCATCATGTATGCCATGCTCTGTACTCGTCCAGATGTTGCTTGTGCTTTAAGCATGACGAGTCGATACCAATCGGATCCAGGTGAAAGTCACTGGACAACAGTCAAGAATATTCTGAAGTATTTGAGAAATACTAAGGATACATTCTTGGTGTACGGAGGAAGTGATGAGCTGGTAGTAAGTGGTTACACAGACGCAAGTTTTCAGACAGACAAAGATGATTTCCGATCGCAATCTGGTTACATCTTTTGCCTGAATGGCGGTGCAGTCAGCTGGAAGAGTTCCAAGCAGGACACTGTAGCAGACTCCACGACTGAAGCTGAGTACCTCGCTGCTTCTGAAGCGGCAAAGGAGGCTGTTTGGATCAAGAAGTTCATCACTGAACTTGGTGTGATTCCTAGTATTTCTGAGCCAGTGGCTTTGTATTGTGACAAAAATGGAGCCATTGCGCAAGCAAAGGAACCTAGGTCACACCAGAAATCCAAACACATAGAAAGGAGATATCACCTTATCCGTGATATTGTGAATAGAGGAGATGTGAAGATCAGCAGAGTCCCGACGGATGAGAATGTTGCTGATCCACTGACCAAGCCCCTCCCAAGGCCTAAGCATGAGTTTCACATGTTGGAATTGTGTCCGGTAATCTCGGTATTGTCTCTAGAAAGTAAGAGTATGTCAATGATCAGACATAAGTCATATAATACTGGGGGTCATGATGGCTTGCTAGAGTCCGCTCATGATCTATAAGTCTTGGACTTATTGCCTTTATTATATGATCCCATATGGGTCACACGCCTAAGCTAACAGGAAAATGTGTAGGAACGGTTTAGCAGAAGTACGGTAAAAGTGCTAGGCATTTACTGTACTTAGAGAGAATAAAACGGTTTAGCCACTGTGTGTCGATCGATACACAAGGTGTGTCGATCGACACAGTGCGCGAATGCCGTCGAGTTAATTGGTGTTTGGGCCAAATGGCCCAAACGGAACCGGACAAGTTTTATAAATAAAACTCGAATTCAGAACAAAAAACCCTAGCCGCGTCTCTCTCTTTCTCTCTGCGCCGAGTTCCCCTAGTGGCCTAGCAGCCTTCTTCCTGATTGGTGTGCGTGTGTGAACCTCTGGAGGAGTTATCTCTCGGTGGCTCTCTGATCTCTGACATACCATCTCTTTCCGCTGCAAACAGGTATAAGGTGAGATCTATCATTGTTTCTATTCAAGAGAACCTAGATCAGCATGTTTAGGTTAATCTGAATCTGAGAATTGAATCAGGATTGACTAAACATTCCTTCAGTGGTATCAGAGCTATTGGTTCTGGTTTTTCTTGTTTAGATTCAAGTTTATGATTGTTTTTCTTGTTTAAAATTGTTTTGAATCAACTACTGATAAGAGAAATCACTTAAGCAACAAGGAATTGAAACCTAAACACACTTAAAATCGCAGAAACCAAGCTATATTTATTTGGTAGAATGCGATTTTCAAAAGTCAGTATCGACTGCGATCGCATGGATCGATCGATACGATCGCATGGATCGGTCGATACAGTCTATCGGCTAACCCTGTTAACGCGTGAAAGCATCGATCGATGCAGGATCGATGCAGGTTCGATGTTGGTGCATCGACCGATGCGGTTGGTGCATCGATCGACACGGTTAGGGTTTTGGCTCGGTTCCATGCATGCGTGAGAGCATCGATCGATACAGGATCGATGCACGATCGATGCAGGATCGATGCTAAGAGCATCGACCGATGCGGTTGATGGATCGATCGACACGGTTGGTTCATCGATCGACATGGTTGGTTTAAGGCTCGGTTTAATATTTTGATTAAAATTAATTCGTCCTGGTTTAATAAACAGATTTAATAATTTTATTAAGTCTGGTTAAACCGGGACAAGAAATCCAATGTCGAAAGAATTATTGGATTTAGTGCCTAAACCAGGATTTTCTAATTTGATTTGGTTGGACCAAATAAATTGAGAAAATCCGGTTTAGTAAATAACCGGTTGACAATTGTGGTCGTCGTAGTAATTAATTTTGGTTAGACCAATTTTAATGAACCAGACCGGTTATGTCATCTAATTGGACGATCGGGTTATGTCTCGGACATAGACCAATTCTTCGGCCTCGGGCCAAGAAGTTAAAACGATTGGGCCAATTATTTGAGTCTTTCTTCAGATTTAATTTAAAATTTATTTTATAAAGAACATAAATCGATTTTAAATTAAAGTTTCCGATATTTTGAAATTAGAAAGTTTCTTAATTTATAGAAGTTTCTAGATTTGCATGATTCGGATTTTAAGAAATTTCTAAAGTTAGAAAGTTTCCGGTTTTAGAAAGTTTCCAATTTTAGAAAGTTTCCAAAAATAGTAGGTTTTCTAAAATGGAAAGTTTCCCGAAATAGTAATCTTCTATTTTGGGAATGAGATTTTAAAATAAACCTACAAACCTCAAATAATATCAAGCGTTGGATGTCTTGTCCATTCTATGTCAGCTGTCGAAGCCCATTCAATTGTATTCACGGCCTTACAGTGTGAGGGTGTCTGCTTTTGCGTGGATAAGACGGTTTGTGATTCATAAATGTCATTGGGAGTCCCAGACATTAATGATTACATGACTGTATAGTCTGGTTTTCTTGACTAGGCCATCGGGAGTCCCGGGCCTTGAGACATCAGAGTGGATTGGGCCTCGGGCCCAGATTCACAACCAAGAGTTATATCACGGATATAATTAGCCGACATAGGGCTTACCGATATAAGCTGAGTTTTGGTGACGGCCAGTGGCCCACTTTAATCTTAGTTATATGTGGATCTTGGAATCATTATATTCTATTGAGGGTAACTTATGTTATTGAATATAATGCGTGATTAATCATATTAAGTATAATACAAGATTAATCATATTGAACATATTAACTAAAATCCTTTTATCTTAATTTTCAGTTATGACTAGCACAAACAATCAAAACACTTTCTCGATCCGGTCTGTCCTTAAGATGGACAAGCTGAACGGATCAAATTTCTTGACTTGGTCGCGGAACCTGAGGCTAGTCCTCAGACAGGAGAGAAAGGACTATGTTCTTGAGAGAGCTCTCCCCGTGAGGATCGGGTCCAATGCTTCTCATGCAGTATATGATGCTTGGAATAAGCATTATAATGATGCGGTAGATGTGCGTGGTCTGATATTGGCTACCATGGACTTAGACTTGCGGAAGCAATATGAGAACATGGAGTCGCCAATAGAGATGATCAGCAGCCTGAAATTGAAATTTCAGGAGCAGATAAGAGTGGAGAGATACCAGTTGGTTAAATCTCTCACTAGCTGCAAGCTACCAAATGATCATCCAGTGAGTCCTCATGTCAGTAAAATGATGGGTTACATTGATAACCTGAGGAAACTGGATTATCCAGTTAGCCAAGAGTTGGCAACTGAAATCATTCTGCAGTCACTGCCGTCAAGCTATGATAAGTTCAGAAAGAACTATATCAAGAAAGGCTTAACGAAGACGATGACTAAACTGCATGATATGCTCAAGACAGTTGAGCCAAACGTGAAGAGTACCCTGTACAATCTCATGAATGAGAAGGGTAGGTTTACGAAACCTAATGCTGACAAGGGTGAAGACAAAGTTGTCCAGATTTTGAATCATGGCAAGCGTGTGTCTTCTGAGCCCGAGTCAGATACCTCTTACGTTGGTAAGTGCTGCTACTGTAAGGAGACAGGGCATTGGAAGAGAGATTGCATTAAATTCATGGAAGATGATGAGGAGTTGAAGTTGATGTATGGGACTACTTCCTCAGGTATTCATGTTATTACTTCAAGTTCTACCTTATAGGTATTGGATACTGGTTGTGGCACTGATATTTGTTATAATATGCAGAGCCTGGGCAACAGTAGAACTTTGAAGGAAGGGCAAGTGAAACTACATGTCTGGAAGGAGCTTGGGATGCTGCCTCAGCCGTAGGGTTTTTCACTTATAGATCCCTTTGAGGCTTGGTTTTGTATTAAGTAATTGCTACAATGTACCTGCTTTAAGCAGAGTTGTCTTTCATTTTCTTGTAAGAATTTGAATGTTTTTCATTTTGATAAAAGACAAGTTTTGTTCTTTTGATCTTAATGAAATATTAATTGTAGCACCCTATTCATGGAATGGGTTTTATATCTTAAACCAAAGAGTGCCTAAATGTAACATAAATACCGAATTGGTTTAAATCTGATGAATTAAACCTGATTTTTCTTGGCATAAAGTCTTGGTCACATAGAGTAAGTCGGATTCAGAAATCCCATAGTCATGGACTGTTGGGCTCATTTGATAAAATATCTTATGAGACTTGAATTCTGTTTACTAGACCAGAAGGTAAAGGGCCTATCTTAGCCGAGCTAGAGAAAGGCCCAAAGGCTTATTGGACCTGGAACATACTCATGTATGTGGCCCAATGAGCAGTAATGCCAGAGAAAATCTCCTGTACTTCATTGTCTCTACTGATTACTTCAGTGAGTGTGACTGTGTTCATTTGATGAGACACAAGTCGGAATTCTTTGACATGGTCGAAAGAGTTCCAGAATGAAGTATAGGATCTGAATGACAAAAGTATTAAGACTCTGGATTAAATCACGAGTGAGAATACTTAAGTCATTGATTGTGTGATCATCTTAATGAGTGTGAAATCGTTTCACAGCTCATTTCTCCTAAAAACCTGAAGGTGTTTCTGTGAGAAAGAATCAGATCTTATTAGAAATGATTAAAGATGAGTCACACGAATCTTCCATGATATTATTTAAGAATAACGCTCTAAAATATCTAAGTTTACGCTGAAATAGTTCCACAAATATCAGTTGAAAGACACCACGTAAATGTGGATTGGAATCGATCCAAATTCGTCTTTACTGAGTATTTGTAGTTGTACTACTTCGCTGGTTGTCCGAAGGAAACCAAGGCTTGTTACTTTTACGTCCATTCTGTTTTCTAAGAAGGGAAGTTATTTTCCAAGAAGAATAGTGGGAGTAAAAGTATAACTCGAAGAAATTCGAGAAATACAGGAGGCTGCTCAACCTGTTGAGGGAGAGCAACGGATGGATTTACAGATTTCTGTAGAATCTACACCTGTGGAGCCTTGTCCGAAGGAAACCAAAGCTTGTTACTTTTACGTCCATTCTGTTTTCTAAGAAGGGAAGTTATTTTCCAAGAAGAACAGTGGGAGTAAAAGTAAAACTCGAAGAAATTCGAGAAATACAAGAGGCTGCTTTACCTATTGAGGGAGAGCAGCGGAAAGATTTACAGATTTCTGTAGAATCTACACCTGTGGAGCCTGAAGTTCGCAGATATGAATGAATCAGTTACTAATCCGAGAGTGATTTCTCGTCATTAGTTGAACCTGATAATCATTGAAAGTTCGCATGATCTGATGATCATTGAAAGCGACGAATCTGCGAAATTCAAAGAAGCGAAAGTGAGCCCGGACTCCGAAAAATTACATTTTATGTAAGTTAGCTTCATCGATCCATTCATGGATGGAAGCAAACATATCGGAGTTGGAATCTTCGTTCTGTTGAAGTAGTCAAGGTTTTGACTTGAACAGGAACGAAGCGGAACTGTGTGTTTACTAATAGATTAGTGGGAGCGATATTGCATTTCTCATATTGTATGTCGATGACATACTATTGTATGTCGATGACATACTGATTCTCGAAAATGACGTCCCAATGCTGCAGTCAGTAAAGGACTGGCTTGGGAGTTGGTTCTAATGATTGACATGGGTAAAGCCACGTATGTTTTTGGATTTTGGGTCTAAAGATAGAGATCCGAAAGAGCTGGTAGGACAAAGTCAGGATTCTTATCCCGACAAAGTCCTACACGTTTTCAGCATTCCAAGAAGGGTTTTATGCCAATGTCACATGGCATTACGTTAAGCAAGACACAGTGTCCTACGATAACTGCTGAGCTTAAATGCATGGATAAGATTCCATATGCGTTGGCAATTGGATCTATCATGTATGCCATGAAACGTACTTGTTTGATGTTGCTTTAATGTTAAGCAAGACAAGTAAAGACCAGTCAAATCCAGCAAAGAATCACTGGATTGCCGTAAAGAATATCCTAAAGTATTTGAGGAATACTAAGGATAAATTCTTGAGTTACGGAGAAAGTGAGGTGCTACGAGTCGGTAGAGTCTGAAAGGCAAGTTTCCAATAGACAAAGATGATTTCCGATCACAGTCCGGTTATATCTTGTGTCTATCTGGCGGTGCAAGGCACTGTTGCTGACTCCATGACTTAAGCTGAACATTTCGCAACTTGGGAAGTGGCGAAAGAGGTTGTTTGGAAAGAAGAGTTCGTCACTGAACTTGATGTGATTTCCAGCATTGATGAAACTAGCTGCACATCAGAGGTCCAAACACCTTGAGGATAGGTATAACCTATTCCGTGAGATAAATGACAGAGATGTTAAGTAGATCAGCAAGTTTCAACGAATGAGAACGTTGCTAATCTATTAACGAAGCCACTCCTTAGGCCTAAGCACGAGTCGCGGACTGTTGCTGTAGGATAAGTGAAATTAAGATGTAGTCTTAATTTCAGTGGGAGTTATTAAAGGACTTTATTTAGTTATTGGATATGTTCTTGAAATAACATTTAAGATGTTTAATGAAATTATTATTTCAAGATTATTTTAACTGTGATGAAATAATCGTTCCAAAGTGATATAAACCATTTTATAGGTCATCGAAGTAAATGACTTGATCTTGAGTTATCAAAGTCATTTAGCTTGATCATGAGACCCTATATTTGATAAATGACTTATATCATTATGTCCCTAGTCGAAGGTTGTTGAAATTGGAACACCAACAACCGTGTGAGACTGGATTGGTACGTGACTTATGACAAAGTCTCAGTGTGTCATAGATGCGCGGCATCAAAGTCAGTACATAGGTGTATGTTGGGAACATACGACCGGACAAGACCCGCTTATAAGAACTCTTCAGGATATTTATATCTGTGTCATAAGAGATTCTTACTACGACTATAGAGTATAGTCCTTAGACCTGAGTTCGCATGCATGTGACTGCACATGGACTGATGCACTTTGATCATTGTCTAACGCTGTCGTTCTGCGATAGTTATAAGGACCTTGTTTGGGTACATTATGAAATAAGTAGTTTACAGTGATGGAACAAGACGGGATTTGTCCCTCCAATATAAATGGAGTGAATATCTCTAGGCCAATCGGAGATTTGAATACTGGAAAATGCATGGCCATGCTCAAACGGACTGTCCCGAGTCGTTTGGATTGTCAGTATCATATCAGAGTCCGATGAACAAGATTAGGCTTTATGAGGATGACACTAATCTTGCCTTATGACTAATCGAGATATTGAGACAAAAGGGATTATGAATACAGAGATTCCAGTACAAGTGGGAGATTGTTGGAATTGTGTCCAGTAATCTCGGTACTGTCTCTAGAAAGTAAGAGTATGTCAATGATCAGACATAAGTCATATAATACTGGGGGTCATGATGGCTTGCTAGAGTCCGCTCATGATCTATAAGTCTTGGACTTATTGCCTTTATTATATGATCCCATATGGGTCACACGCCTAAGCTAACAGGAAAATGTGTAGGAACGGTTTAGCAGAAGTACGGTAAAAGTGCTAGGCATTTACTGTACTTAGAGAGAATAAAACGGTTTAGCCACTGTGTGTCGATCGATACACAAGGTGTGTCGATCGACACAGTGCGCGAATGCCGTCGAGTTAATTGGTGTTTGGGCCAAATGGCCCAAACGGAACCGGACAAGTTTTATAAATAAAACTCGAGTTCAGAACCAAAAACCCTAGCCGCGTCTCTCTCTTTCTCTCTGCGCCGAGTTCCCCTAGTGGCCTAGCAGCCTTCTTCCTGATTGGTGTGCGTGTGTGAACCTCTGGAGGAGTTATCTCTCGGTGGCTCTCTGATCTCTGACATACCATCTCTTTCCGCTGCGATACCCCGTATCAAAAATACGGTCAACGGGCAGTAGAAAGTCAACCGAGGGCAAAATTGTCATTTTACCTAAGTCAGGGGTAAAATGGTAATTTTACCAAAAGTCGAGACGGAAGCCGAGACGGGCCGAATATTCTTATATTTCAATATAAAGAATGTTCACAAGACCAGAGTTGGAGAAATCGGAGCAGAAACATGTTTTTCGGTGAGTCGGGAATGGAAACCGACAAAACCGACGAAACTTCGGAAATTCATAACCGGAGCTACGTAAGTCCGAATGGAGTGATTCGAAATGCTAAATTCATCTTGTGGCATGGAGAATCAGTTTGTGGAGATTTGGGGATTTATGGGAATCATTTGGTATTTTCTAAAACAATTCTCGAGGAAATGAGTAAACCGAGCAAAGGAGTTTAAGTAAGCTAAGGAAGGATTCTTATTGGATTGGGCCAGTTTAGATGGGCTTTTGTGGACTCAGAACACACACCAGGGACAGGTGTGAACTCCTCAGGTCGCCAGCCTCACTCCTTAGGTGTCAACACCTTATGTGAAGCATGTGGTTTTGTTGAATACACCAAAAACACCTAAACAAATTCATTTTTGGGTGTATCTCTCTCTCTCTAGCCTCACCCACGACCACATGCTCTCCCTTATCTCTAGATTCATCCAGAAAAACCCAGAAAACCCTTTGAATCTTCAAAGAAACTCAAGAACATTCAAAGTGTTCTTGAGTGTTCTTCATACCTTCTTCCACCAAAAACACCATAACTCTTTCATTATAAACCCAAATCAACTTCTGCAAAGTGCTATAGCTTCCTCTCTACCTCCTCTACAACCGCCATCCAGACAGTCATGACCGCCGTCGCCGGAGCTGGCCGGAAATTGGCCGGAATGAATCCACGGATTAGGGTTTGGTGGATATCTCTCTTCCTTCACCAGATCTGAATGTTTTGAAGCCATGGGTGGCTAGATCTCTTCTTTGCGGTCAGTTTGATAGGTGGATCGTCTTCTGAGTCACCGGAAAAAGGGGTGAACCGGCCGGTCAACGCCGGACCACCGTCGGTCAACGCCGGAGAAGTCGCCGGAGCCGGTCACCGGAGAAGCTCAACCGCCGCCAATCTTCAGCCGGTTCTTCAAGGAGTGTGATGGGATGGTTTGATTCAAGATTTGGGTCGGTTTAGGGCTGGTTTAGCCTTGGTCAACGGTTAGGTCAAACCGGTCAATGTTTGACCAAACCGGTTTAACCTAACCGGTTCTAATTAGACCGGTTCAGATGGTTCAGTGGTTCAACCGGGTTGGTTTGGGTGGTCAACCGGTTCAGTCAAAGTCAACGGTCAACCCTTGGTCAACGGTCAAAGTCAACGGTCAACGCCGGTCAAAGTCAACGCCGGTCAACGCCGGTCAACGCGTTGACTCCGGCCATTCCTAGCTTGCGGTTCATGTCAGGGTGTTCGGGAAGCCTCGGGGTTCATGTTCGTACGTGCGGGAAGTTCGGGTTTCAGTTCGGAGGTCTCGGGATTCATACCGCGTCAGACCGTCATTCCGCGCCTATCTCACTGTGAGTCGGCTCACAAACCCTTAGTTACATATAGACCGAGAATTACTAAACCGTAGTGTTAGGTTGCATACCCGTTAATTAAAGTGAATATTAATTAATAAATAATTGGACGTTAATGATAAACCGGTTAGGATCAGATGAGCATGTTAGGGTTTAACGAATTAAAAAGGTTAATCAATTGTGTGCCGCTAGGTTGTTAGTAATGATTGGGTGATGCATTCATATAGACCGTTGTTTAGGACCGTATATGCATCTATATATGTACAAGAACGATAATTAATGAATCTATGTACGGGAATTAAGACGACACTAAAATACGAGTTAAACCTAAACAAACTTATAGAATATTGTATCGGGATCGGGGTTTAGGTTTAATAGCGGGTTTGGGTAATGGATCAAATTAAGTTAATAATGAGACGTCGGGGAGTTAGTAAGTTTACTAACTCTAAACCGACGGATCGGGGAGTTAATGAATGATGATTAGGTTTGGTTAAGAAATAAGAAGTGTGATGGTTGGTGAACCGTCTACGGGTTAACAAGCGGTTAACCCAAGGTAGCGGGCGTGAAATGGATTAAAAGACTTAGAAACCCTAATAAGCCTGCTTGTGATGTGTTTGTGTGTTTGATTGAGATTGTGTGATTGATTGTGACTGTGTGATTGATTGTGATTGCGTGATTGTATTGCTGTTGTTGTGAGCTTTGTGTGCAGGCTTGTTAGACTGCTCGGTGTTGGGCCGAGCAGTTATTGCGGACACTTACTCCGGTCACGGGACCGGGTAAGTTAGTGGTGCTGACTAGGTATCTTACCTAGTCAGAGCGGTGGTAGTGTAGAGGCTTGCGGAATGGTTGGGGATTTATTATTGATATTGATTGTGTGATCTGTGCTAGCGTCCCAGCGAGTCTGCGTGTTTATATTTCTGCACTAGGACTCTAGGGTGCGTTAGTTTCCGCAAGCCTAGGTTTTGTTTACGTGCTGGTACTTCCATCCCGATTGGATCCTCGGGAATTGAGAACCTGGTCAGCTTAGCCTGGCGGGTGCGAACCTATGGAGTGACGTCTGTAGGGTGTAGTCCGGAGAATACGGGGTCGCGTCCTAGGGCCGGACTGCATGGAAGCTCGGGTTGCCGGGGGTAACCGGAGTCGCCGCATATCGATGGACAGAGAACGGTGTCCTAGTCGTTGTGTGGACGGCTAGGAGTCATGTGGGTTAGTTGCCATATCGGTGACAGTGGAAACCCGTGGAAGTCACCAAGTTCGTAGGGCCCAGTGTTTGTTTTGTTATCTTTCTTTCGTTGCGCGATAGATAGATCGAGTCCAATCGAGGACATGTGCCGCAGTGCCTTCGATTTCCTTAATTCTCTTGTTTTGGCTATTGCTTGATTGTGTGTGGGTTGACACGACGTGGTAGTGCGTGATCGACTATTGATTTCTGTTGATTGTTATTTTGGGTTTTGGGGCGGGAATCTGTAGTTCTAGATAGACTAGAAGCCTTTAGTGGGGAGCCGATTCACTGGGTGATCTTAGATCGCTCATTAGACTCTTTTTGTGTTTTTCAGGTTTAGCAGCGACGGACGCGGGAGGTCTCGGTGTGGTTTCGGGATGGCTTGTGACGAGATTTGATTCGGGTTTTTGGATGTTTTATTTTCGGTTCGGCTTTGGCGCCATTTTATGTGTTTGTTTTATTTATGTACTTTGAGATGACGATTGTTTGTAAAACTCATATGAAACGTTGTGCTTAACGTTTGATTACTCAAGAATGAAATTGTTTCCCTGATATTGGGTTTAGTCCGAACCGACACAACTCACCGAAGTGGTACAAGGTGTACAACTTGTATTACGGAAGTGAGGATAGCGGAGTCGAAGATAGGTTGGTGCGAGCCTTTTGTCTCAAACCGAACTGTCTTTGGCTTCGTCCTGTGGCGAACTTTTCCCGTTCGACTTGCTCAGGTTCGATCGGTCATGTTCTTGTTTGATTGTTGACCGGTCAGCTCGACGGTCAGCGGAGAATGGGAAAGGGGCGTTACAGAAAGGTGGTATCAGAGCATGGTTCTGCATGGGTTTCAAAACATTTCATTTTTGGGTGTTTTCCGTGTTTTATCGAGTCAAATGTGTCACACAAGCATCCATTAGGAAACCGAGCCGCGTCCGTTAAACCCGGGGTTGGGATGGGAAAGCAGGATTTTTGTATTGTTTGTACTAACTTATCTTTGAGTGTTTGGTTGCAGTCTTACAGCAGTGTGTCCTGGGTGGAGTGGAGGTGTCTGTGTGTGTGTGCGTGGAGTAGTTACTGTTGAGAAGCATGAGTCAGCAGGGATCGCTCGGTTCGCAGCAGGGTCAAGTGGTTCAGTTTCAGGGATGATGGGATTCTTGGGAGGAGCAGATGTTGAGTTACAGTTACCACCGCAGTGGCCAGAGACAGATGTGCCATAAACAGTTGCAGCATCAGACGTACCACTGATGTACCAGACCCGGAGCAGTATCCACACTGGGAGATGCAGGTGGATGAGCAGGTAGCGATACATGAGGATGTTTTGGAGCAGTAGGTCGGATCTCATCACCAGCATCTACAGAGTCAGAGCTCGAGTCGGTTTCGCCACCAGCCGAGATTGTGGAGGAGCCGCCAGTAGTACCAAAGCGCAGGACATGCAGTGCATGTGGAGTACAGGAGTTTCACTTACAGTGGTGTCTCCGAGCAGTAGACCCGTGTCTTCGAGAGCCGTACCATCCAGTATCGGGACCCGACCACTATCCATGATGTGGTCACGAGGGTCACGGAGTATCGACTTGCCCGATTTTCCGGATCAGGACCGTGTATACCGATGGAGAGCCGTACCGAGCACCAGTACCAGAGGCTTACCGAGCGGGACCCAGTCGCAGAGATTCCGAGCCCGGTCGGCCGCCCGTTGTGTCAGTTACCGGTTGTCCCATCATCTAGACTCGAGCCAGTGAGGACTTGCCAGTGGTGTAGAGGTGAGGGTCATCGCGCACCCGATTGTTTCATCGATCCCCCGCCAGAGCCGACTTCTCTTTATTAGTTGTGTGGAGGTTATGGACATCAGGCGCCCGTGTGTTATTGTGGATCACGTTCAGCGTCCACTCCAGTCTGTCAGTTATGTGGCCGCGCAGGTCACGTTGCTCATCTTTGCCGATTGCCGAGCCACAGCATGTCGGAGCACCATCTCGAGACACACACTCACCACACCCTTCCGGCGCACCTGCCAGCGGATACTTCAGCGAGCCGTTTTGCCAGTGGTGATTGGGCATTTCGGTCTTGCTGGAGGCGTTAGGTTATGATAGGAGTAGTTAGGCCAGGTAAGTGGGGGCACTAACTTCTTTTTGTCTTGTAGATAGATCGGCGGATAGGCGACTTTGTGTGTCGTCTTTGACTTTTCGGATGTATAGCGGAGTCGTAGGGGTTTTTGGACATGATGGCGGTCATGTGTGTAGGGACTCTGATCGGGACCATGTACTGAAAACCTTATGATGTATGATATATCGTTTTATGTACGTGGTGGATGCAGAGTGTTCAGCTGATCGTTTTGAGTAGCATAGTAACTGTTTGCATGACTAAGATGGGGTTGAAAGCAAACAGATTACTGTGTGAAACTAAATGTTGAGCGGAACTGACGACCGTTCATCATGACCTGAACCCGGACTGACGACGCATCCGACCGATCATTAGATTGCGTGATTTTGTGTTTGGTGATTGCTTGTTTTTATTTCCTGCTTGATTGATTGATTGCTTGATTCGTTATTGCGATAGATTGCGTAGTACTTGCGTGTGTGGTTGTGGTAGATTGATGGTTGTAGGTCTTAGAGACCTTTGGATGGTTAGTTGGTAGAAAGCTTGATTAGTGATTAGTAGCTTTCCTCGGTTTCGTTAAGAAGGTAAAATATTGATTTTATTTTAATTTTATTTCAAGTTTTGAGCCGACTTGAGGACGGTTGTGTTTAACCGTCAGTTCACGAGGGAGCGGACTTATAGTGTATTGTTATTTAATCACGGGTAACCATCGGGTACGTGATTAAGTAACCATATTTCTATGGGAAAGTGATAGCGGGGATAGATCGGGATGGAACTGACTGTTTCAGTGAGTTGTTGTATTGAATGTAGGACGGAATGGCGACGCGATGTGAATCCGAGACCGAACCCGAATCCGAAAGCGAGATGAAGTGACAAGATGTTGTGAGACAAGTAGACCGGGCCGTGAATCAGTGGTAGACATCGTCAGTGAGGAAGTGCATCAGTATCAAGCAACCGACAGAGTAAAGTTGTGGAGTATGATGAGTTCGAGGAGAGATTTGGGAAGAAAAGATCAGTGTGGTTGATAGAAGCAGTCGGATGGAAGCAAGTGATGGGATTCTTGAAGAGTATTCCAGAAAGAAAGGAAAAAAATCGCGATCCGAAGGATGTGGAGGTCGAAGCAAAGTGGGGAAGCCAAGTGTCAGATAAGGTTAAGGATCGAGGCCAATGGAAGACAGTTAAGAGTGAAGTGAAGCAAGATGGATGAAACGGAGAACCTTGGAAACGGTATGATCAGTGAGGAATCAGTGTAAAGATTAGTGAGATGAAAGGATTTGGAAGGAACGCAGAAGTGTCGAAGTCAGTTGGGTGGAATGGAATGAGACAGAGGATCGCAGTGATGACGAGACTCAGTATGCAAGTGATGTCGAGACTCAGTATGCCAGCGGTGTCCGAGTATGGAAGCGTCGGAGGAATGGTGAAGCAACTTGCAGGGTTCGGAACCAATTCGAAGTCTGTCAGTGACGGAGAATTCGGGGACCGAATTCCTGTAAGTGGGGAAGAATATGATACCCCGTATCAAAAATACGGTCAACGGGCAGTAGAAAGTCAACCGAGGGCAAAATTGTCATTTTACCTAAGTCAGGGGTAAAATGGTAATTTTACCAAAAGTCGAGACGGAAGCCGAGACGGGCCGAATATTCTTATATTTCAATATAAAGAATGTTCACAAGACCAGAGTTGGAGAAATCGGAGCAGAAACATGTTTTTCGGTGAGTCGGGAATGGAAACCGACAAAACCGACGAAACTTCGGAAATTCATAACCGGAGCTACGTAAGTCCGAATGGAGTAATTCGAAATGCTAAATTCATCTTGTGGCATGGAGAATCAGTTTGTGGAGATTTGGGGATTTATGGGAATCATTTGGTATTTTCTAAAACAATTCTCGAGGAAATGAGTAAACCGAGCAAAGGAGTTTAAGTAAGCTAAGGAAGGATTCTTATTGGATTGGGCCAGTTTAGATGGGCTTTTGTGGACTCAGAACACACACCAGGGACAGGTGTGAACTCCTCAGGTCGCCAGCCTCACTCCTTAGGTGTCAACACCTTATGTGAAGCATGTGGTTTTGTTGAATACACCAAAAACACCTAAACAAATTCATTTTTGGGTGTATCTCTCTCTCTCTAGCCTCACCCACGACCACATGCTCTCCCTTCTCTCTAGATTCATCCAGAAAAACCCAGAAAACCCTTTGAATCTTCAAAGAAACTCAAGAACATTCAAAGTGTTCTTGAGTGTTCTTCATACCTTCTTCCACCAAAAACACCATAACTCTTTCATTATAAACCCAAATCAACTTCTGCAAAGTGCTATAGCTTCCTCTCTCCCTCCTCTACAACCGCCATCCAGACAGTCATGACCGCCGTCGCCGGAGCTGGCCGGAAATTGGCCGGAAAGAATCCGCGGATTAGGGTTTGGTGGATATCTCTCTTCCTTCACCAGATCTGAATGTTTTGAAGCCATGGGTGGCTAGATCTCTTCTTTGCGGTCAGTTTGATAGGTGGATCGTCTTCTGAGTCACCGGAAAAAGGGGTGAACCGGCCGGTCAACGCCGGACCACCGTCGGTCAACGCCGGAGAAGTCGCCGGAGCCGGTCACCGGAGAAGCTCAACCGCCGCCAATCTTCAGCCGGTTCTTCAAGGAGTGTGATGGGATGGTTTGATTCAAGATTTGGGTCGGTTTAGGGCTGGTTTAGCCTTGGTCAACGGTTAGGTCAAACCGGTCAATGTTTGACCAAACCGGTTTAACCTAACCGGTTCTAATTAGACCGGTTCAGATGGTTCAGTGGTTCAACCGGGTTGGTTTGGGTGGTCAACCGGTTCAGTCAAAATCAACGGTCAACCCTTGGTCAACGGTCAAAGTCAACGGTCAACGCCGGTCAAAGCCAACGCCGGTCAACGTCGTGGTCAACGCCGGTCAACGCGTTGACTCCGGCCATTCCTAGCTTGCGGTTCATGTCAGGGTGTTCGGGAAGCCTCGGGGTTCGTGTTCGTACGTGCGGGAAGTTCGGGTTTCAGTTCGGAGGTCTCGGGATTCATACCGCGTCAGACCGTCATTCCGCGCCTATCTCACTGTGAGTCGGCTCACAAACCCTTAGTTACATATAGACCGAGAATTACTAAACCGTAGTGTTAGGTTGCATACCCGTTAATTAAAGTGAATATTAATTAATAAATAATTGGACGTTAATGATAAACCGGTTAGGATCAGATGAGCATGTTAGGGTTTAACGAATTAAAAAGGTTAATCAATTGTGTGCCGCTAGGTTGTTAGTAATGATTGGGTGATGCATTCATATAGACCGTTGTTTAGGACCGTATATGCATCTATATATGTACAAGAACGATAATTAATGAATCTATGTACGGGAATTAAGACGACACTAAAATACGAGTTAAACCTAAACAAACTTATAGAATATTGTATCGGGATCGGGGTTTAGGTTTAATAACGGGTTTGGGTAATGGATCAAATTAAGTTAATAATGAGACGTCGGGGAGTTAGTAAGTTTACTAACTCTAAACCGACGGATCGGGGAGTTAATGAATGATGATTAGGTTTGGTTAAGAAATAAGAAGTGTGATGGTTGGTGAACCGTCTACGGGTTAACAAGCGGTTAACCCAAGGTAGCGGGCGTGAAATGGATTAAAAGACTTAAAAACCCTAATAAGCCTGCTTGTGATGTGTTTGTGTGTTTGATTGAGATTGTGTGATTGATTGTGACTGTGTGATTGATTGTGATTGCGTGATTGTATTGCTGTTGTTGTGAGCTTTGTGTGCAGGCTTGTTAGACTGCTCGGTGTTGGGCCGAGCAGTTATTGCGGACACTTACTCCGGTCACGGGACCGGGTAAGTTAGTGGTGCTGACTAGGTATCTTACCTAGTCAGAGCGGTGGTAGTGTAGAGGCTTGCGGAATGGTTGGGGATTTATTATTGATATTGATTGTGTGATCTGTGCTAGCGTCCCAGCGAGTCTGCGTGTTTATATTTCTGCACTAGGACTCTAGGGTGCGTTAGTTTCCGCAAGCCTAGGTTTTGTTTACGTGTTGGTACTTCCATCCCGATTGGATCCTCGGGAATTGAGAACCTGGTCAGCTTAGCCTGGCGGGTGCGAACCTATGGAGTGACGTCTGTAGGGTGTAGTCCGGAGAATACGGGGTCGCGTCCTAGGGCCGGACTGCATGGAAGCTCGGGTTGCTGGGGGTAACCGGAGTCGCCGCGTATCGATGGACAGAGAACGGTGTCCTAGTCGTTGTGTGGATGGCTAGAAGTCATGTGGGTTAGTTGCCATATCGGTGACAGTGGAAACCCTTGGAAGTCACCAAGTTCGTAGGGCCCAGTGTTTGTTTTGTTATCTTTCTTTCGTTGCGCGATAGATAGATCGAGTCCAATCGAGGACATGTGCCGCAGTGCCTTCGATTTCCTTAATTCTCTTGTTTTGGCTATTGCTTGATTGTGTGTGGGTTGACACGACGTGGTAGTGCGTGATCGACTATTGATTTCTGTTGATTGTTATTTTGGGTTTTGGGGCGGGAATCTGTAGTTCTAGATAGACTAGAAGCCTTTAGTGGGGAGCCGATTCACTGGGTGATATTAGATCGCTCATTAGACTCTTTTTGTGTTTTTCAGGTTTAGCAGCGACGGACGCGGGAGGTCTCGGTGTGGTTTCGGGATGGCTTGTGACGAGATTTGATTCGGGTTTTTGGATGTTTTATTTTCGGTTCGGCTTTGGCGCCATTTTATGTGTTTGTTTTATTTATGTACTTTGAGATGACGATTGTTTGGAAAACTCATATGAAACGTTGTGCTTAACGTTTGATTACTCAAGAATGAAATTGTTTCCCTGATATTGGGTTTAGTCCGAACCGACACAACTCACCGAAGTGGTACAAGGTGTACAACTTGTATTACGGAAGTGAGGATAGCGGAGTCGAAGATAGGTTGGTGCGAGCCTTTTGGCTCAAACCGAACTGTCTTTGGCTTCGTCCTGTGGCGAACTTTTCCCGTTCGACTTGCTCAGGTTCGATCGGTCATGTTCTTGTTTGATTGTTGACCGGTCAGCTCGACGGTCAGCGGAGAATGGGAAAGTGGCGTTACACTGGTCGAGGTTGTTCAAATGGGACATTAACAACCACGTGAGACTAGTATAAGAGGTGACTGATTACTATGTTTCATGGAGTCATTAATAAGAGTATTAAAGTCAATCACATAGATATGTGTTAGAGAACACATGATCGGACATGACCCGTTAATGAGAACTCTACAAGATGTTATATGAGTGTCATAAGAGTTTCTCATTACGACAAAAGAGTGTAGTCCTAAGACCTGAGTTCATCATGTCCTCTCTCATATGGATTGGTTCGTCTTGACTTTGTCAAACGTCAGCCGTAACTGGTGATCATAAAGACACTGATTAGGCGTATCATGAGATATAAAAGAGACATGGATGGAACAAGATGAGATTTGTACCTCCTATATAACAGGAGTTAAATATCTCTGGGCCTATCGAAGATTTGATACTGGAAATGCGTGGCCGCGCTCAAACGAGGTGATTGTCAGTCGTTTGTTTTTCATCAGTACAAATCGGGATTCGATAAACGTGATCTGGCTTAATAAGGATGACACAGTTCTTGCCTTATGCTAGATTGAGATATAGCTACAAAGGGATTAAAGGAATAGATGATTCTAGTACAAGTGGGAGATTGTTGGGAATGTCCTGAAATCTATTGTACTTACTCTAAGTGAAAGTCGTATTGTCGAGATGAGACAATCATATAATACTAGGTAGTCATAATGCTTTGCTAGAAGCCACTTATGATCAATGAGTTTAGAACTCATTGCTAGTGTTATATGATCCTACAGTGTCACACACCTAAGCAAACTGGACGTTAAAGACGAGGTTGATCATTAGTGTAATGATCTAGTGAATGCATATTTGATATGCATTCGGTATCAAAATTCTGGGGCCGTGTCGATCGACACAAAGAGTGTGTCGGTCGACACAACTCGCGGATTAACAGATTAATTCGGTTTAATCGCTGGTTAATCCCGTTGTGGTTTAAGTCGACATATATAAGATATATGGTCGACCTAAACTCGAACTTAACCTAATTCACAGCCACCAGAAAAGAAACAGAAACCTCTTGAGAGATCTGATCTCTAAAAGGCACTAGCATCCCTTCTGTTCAGTTTGTGTGCGTGTGGATACCAGTAGAGGCGCAACATTTGAGGCGTTCTAGATCTCGATTATCTGCAAACCTTCTGCTGCTAATTACCAGGTAAATCTGAGATCCCATTGATTCAATTACATGAACCCTAGATCCTAGGCTTGGAATTTATACCTAGGGTTGCTAATCCTGATTAGAACTGCTAGAAATTCCTTCAATAGGAGCATATAATACTGGCAGTAAGTCTACAACTTACAGACTGCAAGAGGCTTCTAGCAAAGCATTGCAATCGCCCAGTATCATACAACATGTCTGATCTCGACAAACAACTATCATTTGAGTAAGTACAATGTGATTTCAGGACATAATCCCAACAAATCCATGCTGGGAATCCAGGGAAAGGAGAGGAGGAACCAGAGGAGGCAGTAGCAGAGACTGGAAGACGAGGCTAGGACGAAATGAGTTCCTAAGACGAAATGAGTTTCTGTGTTTTCAAACCTCTTTTCTTATGCTTTAGTTCTCTACTTGCTTGAGGGCAAGCAAGAGCTAAGTGTGGGGGAGTTGATATATCGTGGTTTTTCTAGGTTTTCAACCATGATATAGCTGTATATATTGAGTCTTTAACCCTCTGAGGACCCGTGCGTCATATCATGCTATTGAAGAGGTGGGAACATCAGTGGCCTTCCGCATCCACTGTGTGACCCATCGATCCACTTCCCTTGTCTAAGCCGGTCGCTAGTAGCTTCTGTTGGATCAAGGCCTATCCAATCTACCACACTAAGAGTGCCTATCATTGGGAGGATCATATCAGGATAGATGTAGAATTATATGATGTTTTTTATTAATCTGGGATATCCCGAGCCTCTATGGATATACCCTTTCTGCGGATATTCAAATGGGCCGAAAATAATGGGCTCATATCCATGTGGATGTCCAAAAAAATGTATTTTTAGTTTCACATAGCAGATGGATCAAACTTGAAACGTGTTAGCATCACAAGTCTCTCCTTACCACTTGACCACAAGCTCTTAGACGTATTATTTCAACGTTCAATTGTCCTAAAGAGTTAGTTTTCAACTTTCAATAGTTGTTCTATCACAATCATAACACATCAAAATAATAAATTACAATATGAAATATATCACAAAATATGTTTTTTTTGTTCTTATCACACTATCATAATACATTAGAATAATAATATAAAAGGAAGTATATCAGGAAAAGATTTTTATTTTATAACAATTATCATAATATAGTAGAGTAATAATATGTATAAGGAAAATATCTTTTGAAGAAAAATATAGTTATGTATATAAGATAAAATGCAAATAGAAAAATAAAAGATGGCAAAAGAAAAAAGTAGTCAAGAAATATTTTTAGAAAATTGTTCTATGATTATCATATTACATTGAGATAAAAAAAAAATTATAAAAAGAAAAATATCAGAATTTTTTGTATATTATTATTATCATAATTAGAATAATAAATTATAAAAATAGGTTTTCGAAAAGATTGTAGTTATGTATATAAGGTATACTTAATGGATATAGAGGGAAAAGAGTTGGCAAAATAAATAGTCAAAGAAAAAAATCTGGAAAAAGACAAAAAAAAATAGTCAAAGAAAAAATCCAGGAAAAAAACAAAGTACCAAAAAGAGAACAAAAATATAGTCAAAGACGAGGTTGATCATTAGTGTAATGATCTAGTGAATGCATATTTGATATGCATTCGGTATCAAAATTCTGGGGCCGTGTCGATCGACACAAAGAGTGTGTCGGTCGACACAACTCGCGGATTAACAGATTAATTCGGTTTAATCGCTGGTTAATCCCGTTGTGGTTTAAGTCGACATATATAAGATATATGGTCGACCTAAACTCGAACTTAACCTAATTCACAGCCACCAGAAAAGAAACAGAAACCTCTTGAGAGATCTGATCTCTAAAAGGCACTAGCATCCCTTCTGTTCAGTTTGTGTGCGTGTGGATACCAGTAGAGGCGCAACATTTGAGGCGCTCTAGATCTCGATTATCTGCAAACCTTCCGCTGCTAATTACCAGGTAAATCTGAGATCCCATTGATTCAATTACATGAACCCTAGATCCTAGGCTTGGAATTTATACCTAGGGTTGCTAATCCTGATTAGAACTGCTAGAAATTCCTTCAATAGGAGCATATAATACTGGCAGTAAGTCTACAACTTACAGACTGCAAGAGGCTTCTAGCAAAGCATTGCAATCGCCCAGTATCATACAACATGTCTGATCTCGACAAACAACTATCATTTGAGTAAGTACAATGTGATTTCAGGACATAATCCCAACAAATCCATGCTGGGAATCCAGGGAAAGGAGAGGAGGAACCAGAGGAGGCAGTAGCAGAGACTGGAAGACGAGGCTAGGAAGTGGAGCAGCTGCAGCGAGCTGCCGTAGAGGAAACCGTAGAAGAAAAGCTGATGTGAGTTTAGGGTTTTCTCCTCGAGAAAAGGGTCAGAGTGAGTTTCTTTAATTTCTAATTTGCCGAAGGGGAAAGTTAATGTTAATTCTTTATGATTTCATGCCAGTTTCTGAATAATATAAACTGAAGCGGAAGCGTACCTTTTGGATCCATGATTTTGATTCTGAATTCGTTATGGCTCTTCCACGACAAACCCAGAAAAGCTGCAGATCTCTGTTGATGGGATACATAGAAATTTCTGTATTTCTTGTCAGGGTTGCCGAGGGGACCATAACTTTCTATTTATATAGAAACAGTTTCTAATTTGGCCCTTCATCAAATTAGAAATTACATAGTGTATCCACACATTATTATTTCATAACACTTATGCCCCATAGTCTTAATTATTTACCAAAGTGGCCACATAAGTTTTGACTTCTTTAAATAATGACCCTAAAACAATAAATATACATGTGTGACCCCCAAAATAATTCTTACAACCTCCCACCGGATCACATATGTATTCCGAAAATGTGATAGACTTTATGAGCTCAAAATTGTCATTATTAGCATGCATAAACAATCTCGTCCATTAACTATAGAAACATAGGATCATGGCGGTCTTCGTTATAATAACAAAATAACTAAACCTTCCATGGTCACTGAAATCTATATATTCAAATGACATAGATCAATTATGAAAAATGTGGCATGAAAATCACATGAAAAGTGATCATCACATGTCGATTTTCAACTAGTCCTACTTTAGTTGAGATCCCTTAACTTTATTGTACAAAGAGTAAACTTTAAACTTTATTTCTGATCAGAAAATGTGCATAAACACAAATAAAACATAGAAACAAAAACGAAATGACAAACTCCCACTAAACCAAATGATCCTCGAACACTGAAACACCCATTCGAGAAGTATGCTCATGAAAGACTTTCGGTGGAATACATTTTGTCTGAGGATCTGCATCATGGATTTTGTCCCTAAGTGTTCTATGGAAATCTCTCCACTTTGCACTCTTTCTTGAACAACAAGAAACTTAATTTCAATAAACTTGCACTTTGTTGCACTCTTATTTTTGTTGGAATACAACACAACTGATCTGTTGTCACAATATAACTTTAGAGGTCTTTCGATCCCTTCGACAATTCAAATCCAGTGACAAAATTCCTCAGCCAAAGTCCTTGATCGGATGCCCCATAAACTGCGACAAATTCTGCTGCCACTGTGGAGGAAGCTACGAGTGATTGTTTCGCACTACACCAAGCAACAGCTCCACCAGCCAACAAAAAAACATGACCCAAAGTGGACTTTTTACTATCTTTGCATCCAGCAAAAACAGAATCAGAATACCCAACAATCTCCAAATTATCTGACTTCCGATATGTGAGCATATAGTCCTTTGTTCTTTGCAGGTACCTCATGACCCTTTTGGCTGCTTTCCAATGGTCCATACCTGGATTACTTAAGTATCTGCCTAAAACTCCAAAAATGTACGCAATATCCGGACGCGTATAAACTTGAGCATACATCAGACTCCCTACTGCCGACGCATAAGGGATCTTCTGCATCTCCTGAATTTACAATTTTCCTTTAGAGCATTGATCGAGACAGAATTTGCCTCCTTTAGCGACTGGGGTGTCACCGGGTTCGCATTCTTGTATTCCAAATCTCTTGAGCACTTTATCGATATAGTTCTTTTGAGACAATCCAAGAATTCCACGAGTTCTATCTCGGTGAATCTGGATTCATAATACAAAAGATTCTTCACCAAGATCTTTCATGTCATAATGACCCTTAAGAAATTTCTTGGTCTCATGCAACATACCTATATCGTTAGTGGCTATCAGTATGTCATCGACATACAAAAGCAAGAAAATGCACTTACTCCCACTGAACTTGTGATACACACAATCTTCGAATATATTCACCTCAAACCAAACGAGATGATTACCTCATGTGGTACCATTGACGAGAAGCTTGTTTTAGCCCATAGATGGATTTGTTTAATTTGCATACCATTTTCTTTGAATCACATAAAATAAAGTTTTTTTGTTGCAAATTGTCTCATCAATGTTTCCATTGAGAAACGTTGTTTTAACATCCATCTGATGTAGCTCTAAGTCATAATGTGCAACAAGAGCCATGATTGTCCTAAAAGAATCGTTGATGAAACTGGAGAAAAGGTTTCTTTGTAGTCAATCTCTTCTTTCTGAGTATATCCTTTAGCCACTAGACGAGCCTTATATCGCTCCACATTACCATTAAAATCCATCTTGGTCTTAAATATCCATTTGCAACCAATGGGTTTCTTCACTACAACAAATATGTACATTGTCAGCGCGAAAATTATGCTATCGTATGTCATACATAGCGTTTTTACAAATGCTATGTCATCCGCAGCTATGGTAGGTACCACCCATACGATAACGTTTTTGACATGCCATTATACCTTCGTTCTATTATAGCAGTTTTTAATATATTTTTTTATAACACATATTTAGTGCTATTTTATTTAATGTTATAGCATATTTTTATCGCTATATTAATTGAATATATATATATATATATATATATATATATATTATTATTATTATTATTATTATTTTGAATTTTGTTTCGCAAAATATTTATAATTTAATTCACAGAATTTTTATTTTATAAATCATCAACATACAAAATAATAATATTACATTAATCAAAAACAAGGTTTACATAGTTACATATACAAACATGGTAAAATATGCTAAGTCTTAAACAAAGTAAAACTAACATTATACAAGACCTTTACTAGACCACCCAAGTGTTGCAGAACAGAGCGTAGATATTCAGCTTCATGTAGTTGATACAATCCAACAAACTTGTAAGACTTAGCGACTTCTACTATAATACAATTTTCCAAGGGAGTGATTGCAATTCACAAACCTCCAATAGCAAAATCTGAAAGCACTAGCGATTGATTAGCCGGCAATGAGGATGAAAGCCCTGCCATCTGCATTGGGTGGTCAATGGCAGCAGTTGAGCAATTTGCCGCATCAGTTTGAGTAATACCCAACATCTTAGGCTGCTTCACGTCTAGGAGGGATCTTCCATCATACTCTATGACTAAGTTCCAGTTTCCATATGCTTTCTTCACCATCCTATCAACATATACCTTCAGACCACACAAGTGAAAGACATAATCAAAAGTATTCATCTTCCGCCAGTGGCTTTAAATAATGCAATTAGTGAAACAAAGCTAATTAACTTTAACATATAAAGAAGATAGTATGAATCATAGTTTAACTAAACCATAAGTCGCAGATCCAAAAAAAGGGTGTTATAAGTTAAGGAACATGCAGCGAACCTTTTGGCTTTCAGTAAGTGAATCAGCAGATAAGAACTGCATATCAGATCAATTAAACAACAATACAGTGTGGAGAGAGAGAGAGAGAGAGAGAGAGAGAGAGAGAGAGAGAGAGAGAGAGAGAGAGAGAGAGAGAGAGAGAGGAAAATAACCAAGAGAGATTAAAATAACAGAACCAGTAATCTCAGAAATTTAGGAATACTCACACTTCTCGTATGGAATCAAAATATATGGATTGTCTGGGTAGCACAAGAGACAAGAATGACATGAAGGCATAAACGTGCGATGAGAGAAGAAAAAAATCAAGAACATATCAGGTAAACAGAATTCAACATGTTGAGGACTAAACAGATTAGAGAAGAGAATACTGACCGGAACCATGAAGATGATGCGTACGATATATCTCTGACAAGTAGGTTTGGTGTAATTCAGGAGATGCCTGTAAATATGAAACCAACAGTACATAGAAAATGCCACGATGTTGAGATGAAATGGTATAAATCCACCATTTCTGCAAACGTAATAGACCACGTTGAAGCTGATGGTAGTTCGTCTGAGAAATATCTTCGTCTTATCAATTCATGACCATCTGTAACACCATACGAAAACTGAATAACTGATGCGTTATGATAGAATATTATAACTCTTTTCGTTTTTGCATCACATGTAACTCCATTCCATTTACATGGATCCGGATCCTCTAGTCTCCACTGATGGATGAAACTATCTGAGCTACTAACCGCATTTCTGAAGCTATGAAGCGCCTCGCCTGAAGAATGTAAGGAGCAAAAAGTAATAATTAAAGCTCTATAAATGGTCCAGACTCCAATAGATGATAATAGTGATTCATAGTATTGCATTACCGTCATAACTAATTGCTTGAATTTCGTTTGACAGGGCACAAAGCAATGAGATAAAAAGAAGCCATGAGCAGAAGCTTTTCATCTCACATATGCCCATCATGGCACTGTCCAAGCATAATAGAATTACTACAAATCATTTGAAAGAACATCCTCTCAGATGTTGCACTTGTAACATATAGCCAGTCAGCTATTTGATGATCCCATGTTTAGTAAGAAACGAAACTCATGAACACAAAGGAAATAACTATTTTTATCAGATTATGATTCCTGAACATTTAGTACATAACATTAGCATAAAACCAAACAACTGAATCTCAATTACAAATCAAAGCCCTCTCCACACAACTTAGGCATGCTCTCATCCACATTTTGAGTACCCAGAAAAGTGATATTGTCTCAACCCGATCAAACCCAATTCCCAATTTCTAAAGAGCAGAAAGCAAGAGTGAAATTCTCCTAGAAAACTCAAATTCATCATTAACCACGAGCTCAAACAGCTCAAGCTATGTAAAGATTACGAAATTCCCAGATAACATTACAGTCCAAACACAAGAAGAACTAAAGATTCAATCAGCTTAACAATCTAAACTCGTAATCGGAAAACGTTTACAGGGAAACATCAAAAACCCACTCATGCTGAATCCACTTATAATGAATCAAACCCTAAACCCAGATACCAACAAGATCTTATTCAAATTTTAATCAAATGCTGAATCCAAAATTATGCCCTAAAGACCAATCATGTAGTTACGGAGAAATGAAAACAAAGATCGAAATATTTATGGGTCGAACCTTGAGAATTCGAATCTCGTTGTCGAGGAGAAGAGTAGCTCTAATGATATCTTCGGTCGACATGGACTCGAGCTGATCCTCTTCGAAGCTTGTCGTGTCTTCAACCATCGGAGTTGCCATCTCAATAAGCAAATCGGGAAAGAGAGAGATTGCTGGGAAGAGGGGAGGAGAGTTTGGGGTTTCAGAAGAGAAGAGAAAAAAGGGGAGAGAAGAGAGAAGAGAGAATATATTGAATTTTGTCAAGGATTTTTGTCAAGGATTTTTGTCTGTAAAGGAGGAAGAGAGAGATGGTTTTCGTTAGGGTTTTCTTAGAAAGGGAGAAAATGAAAAGTGAGAGCCAAAATAAACTAAAATTTTGCTAAGTATTTGGCGGACAAGAACTTTCAGATTCCCGCTTAATGAAATAATGGCATAGCGCTTATAAAATGCTATAATAGAGTTTCGATAAATTCATACCCATCTATGATAGCAGTTCAGTAAAATGAGCTATAATAATGTGCTATCAATGTGGACTTTTTTTGTAGTGCTTTCCTTCTGGTAATTGGACGATGTCCCAAACTTTATTTTCTAGCATTGACTGATACTCTTCTTTAGTAGCTTTGACCCACTTATCTGAACTGGAACTACCCATAGCCTCACCGAAGTTCATAGGATCATCTTCCAATTGGGTTCGATGTTCTTCTTGTTCCATAAGAAATACTATATAATTATCCGGAATAGCACTTCTTCTTTCTCTAGTGGATCACCGCAAAGGCACTTGTTCTTGATGCACCAGTTCTTTTGGATTTTGAATTTGACTTTCATGTTCGATATGATCGTCATCTTGATTTGGAGGAAGAGCTTCAATATCAACTTGAGGATCCAAATTTTCTTTATCAAAAGCAACTATATGAATCGGTACAGAAACTGGATCCGATTCCTCCTCAAAGATGATGTCTCTAACTTCGTTTCTCCCCCCCCCCCAAATTCAATATCCTCAAAGAACGTAGTTGTTCCCGTCTCAAAGATGTTCTTTTGTGTGGGATCATAAAACTTATACCCCCGAGATCGTTCAGAATAACTAATAAAGTAACTGCTCACGGTTCTGGAGTCCAATTTCTTTTCATATGGTCTATAAGGCATAGCCTCAGCTGGACATCCCCAAATGTGAAAATGTTTTAGACTTGGTTTTCGCCCAGTCCAAAGCTCATAAAGTGGTTTTGCAGTTGCCTTAGTTGGTACCCGATTAAGAATGTAGGCTGCAGTCTTTAGTGCCTCTCCCAAGAGTAATTTTGGTAAGGTGGAATGACAAATCATACTCCTTACCATATCCTTAAGAGTGCGATTACGTCTTTCAGATACACCATTCATACTGGGAGACCCCGGCATAGTGTATTGTGAGATAATTCCACACTCCTCTAGGTATCTGGCAAATGGTCCTGGACGTTGTTCACCTGAACCGTCATACCGACCGTAATATTCACCACCACTAATGGATCTGACAGACTTTATCCTTCGGTCGAGTTGGTTCTCAACCTCAGCCTTAAACTTTTTAAACACGTCCAAAGACTCTGAATTTTCATGAATAAGAAACAAGTATGCATAACGAGAGTAGTCGTCTATGAAAGATATAAAATATTGTTGACCATTCCAAGATGCCGTAGGGAAAGGTACACAAATATCCGTATGTATCAACTCAAGGACTTCCTTAGCTCTGTGTGCAGCTAGTTTCTTATGTTTGGTCTGTTTTCCTTTAATGCAATCCACACAGACATCGCAATTTGTGAAATCAACATAACTTAATATACCGTCTGACACAAGCCGCTCAATTCTATTTCTAGAAATGTGACCTAGGCGTTTGTGCCAAAAAGTTACTGAACTTGCATTTTCTAATTTACGTTTAGTACCCCTTGATTCAACACTTAAATTCTCATCTTGAGAAGTTATAGTGTCAAGCATATAAAGATTGTGATTTTCCAAAAGTGCAGCGGTTCCAATTAAAATTGAATTTAATGACAAAATAACTTTTCCATTCCCAGTTAAACAAGAATAACCAGATTTGTCTAAATAAGGAACATAAACCAAATTCCGTCAAAATGACGGTGCAACAAAAGTGTCTTTCAAATCCAAATAACGACCAGTACTAAATAAAAATCTGAAATGTGCATATGTCTCCACATCCACCGGAAATCCATTAGCCACATGAATGCGTCTTTCAGCATCAATTAGTTTTCGATAGCTCGGGCAACCCTACAGTGAAACACTGATGTTAGTAATTGCACATGAATCTAACCACCAAGTGTTGTTGGGTACTTCAACTAAGTTCACTTCAGAACATACCATAGCAAGGAACATACCTTTCTTTACACGCCATGCGTGATACTTTTGGCAGTCCTTCTTCATGTATCCAACTTTCTTACAAAAGAAGCAGGTATCTTCAACCTTAGTTTGCTTCTTTTGAGTTGGACCCTTAGCAGCCTCATTGTTAACAACCTCAAATTTCCTTCTTTTGCCCTGAACGTCATATGTGTTTGCCATATGAGCACTTTCTGTCATTTGTTGTTTCATCATATCATCCTCATGCACACAAAACAAAATGAGCTCATTAAGAGACCATTTCTCCTTCTGTGTGTTGTAACTGGATTTCAATTGATTGAATTGAGGAGGCAGAGAATTCAAGACAAAGAAGATGAGCACTTCTTCCGGAAGCTCAGTCTTGAGTGCCTTAAGTTTTGAAACAATGTTGGACATTTTCAAAATGTACTCCCTTATTTTTCCATTGCCGTGATACCTCATGGTACTAAAGCGATGTAGAAGCGTACTTATTTCTGCTTTATCGCTCTTTGCAAACCGCAAGTCCATTTTAGCAAGGAACTGTTTGAGATCTTTGATCTTGTCATCACCTCTAAAGGTTTCTGGAATGGTGTCCTTAATGATCATTAAACCAATGCGGTTAGAACGTTCCCACTTTTCATAAACCGCATTATACTCAACAGTGCTGGTATCCGTAGGAGAAGTAGGTTGTTCCATCCTTAGCGCAAGGTCAAGATCCATACACCCAAGCACAATCTTAACTTTACTGTTCGATTCCTTGTAATTGGAACCAGTAAGAGTTGGAATTGAACTCAAGTTGACATATACTGTAGTGAAAGTTCCTAAAACGGAAAGAGAACAATCTTTAGTTACTCACTTTCTGAAATAAATCAATGATAAAAAACTATAAAAGAATGCACAATCCATCTCAAGATACCAAATGCAAAATTAATATCAAGTCTCTGGACAATAATATTAACTGCTAGCTATACACTTATTGTAATAATCAAACATTGACAATAATGCATAGTAAATAATAAACCTATCTTTGGATCGGTTTATTATTCATATATGTTTATACTTGATAATTGTCACATGTTTATCATCACATAAATATATGTAATTCAGCCAAATACAAACCTTTCTTTGGGTCGATTTAATATTCGTATAAATATACACATATAACATCTAATAATTTTTATGGAAAAATTTATTTAAGAAAGGTCACTTTGGCAACATCTTAAGTCAATTAGTCCAATCCGAATATTAAATTTGTGCAATCATAATTTATTAATTGATTTAATTTTAATTTTATTCTTGCTCAGACGTTTATATAGAAGTCTGGGATTCTATATGTAAGAATTCTTTAATTAATGGCAGCATGATGGTTGAAGACAGTCAGGTAAAGCCACGTCCAAATAACGCAACCCAGGTTCGAATCCCTGGTCTTGCGTTTTCGTTTTGATTAAATAAAAAACGAATTTGGGCTTAATGCAACTTATGTCTGAAATGGGCCTGATTGAGCTTTATGGCAACTTCTGACCGAAATGGGCCAAACTTCAGAACAAGCCCAAATCGACCAAACTGCATGAAGTGCGCACATTTTCATTAAATTGGCCTGATTTAATCAAAACGAATTGAGTTTTATGGCAACTTTTGACCGAAATGGGTCAAATTTCAGAACAAGCCCAATTCGACCAAACTGCATAAAGTGCGCACGTTTTCATTAAACAGGTTTTGAAAATTACCATAAGTGTCACTGTCTGCAACAAAACCAGCCGCACGACTTTTGGGATTCTGGGTCCGAAATTTTCAGAAAATTCGAAAACTTTTTTGTTTTAACAAATAGCGAATGAATCATAACCCAAAATCAAAAAGATCTACAGAAAATTTCGAAACTTGATTAAATTTTCATAATTAAAAAAAACGATCTGACATATATTTCAAAGAACCATATTCAAACATACATAATTTCAAATCTTATAATCAATTAACCAAAGATCACATAATACAAATCAATCTCTAAACTTTAACAAAAATTTAGATTCAACAATATGAAAAAACTTCAGCATCTTATTAAATCCGAATTTCAACAAAATAATATGATTATTATACAGAAACCTGTGTTCGAAAACTCGGCCGCGGCGGCCGATCCGGGCTGGATAGGCACTTGGCGGTGAGAAGCCGCCGTGAGTTCGTCAAAATCGGGTTAAAAATCGCTCATACTAAAAAAACGTGGTTTTTTGGTGATTTTAATTTTAACATTTTTGAGTAGATCTATCAATTACAAGTCAAAATACTTATAAAATCGAAAGAAAACATTGAAATCGGAAAGAAAAACACAGCACAACCGCCATGGTTGGGTTTCCTACGAGGTTTAGGTCTAGGAAGAAGATGAATATAAAAAGACAAATTTGCCCTTCATTAAAGTTTATTGAAAAAACAACAAAAATGCAGTAGAAAGGATCGAACCTTGGCCCGTGATTATATTTATGACCCATAATACCACTGAGCTACCTTCATTTCCATTGTTTCTTATACTAATATATAATAAATATACGAAATTCAAAATTAAAGCGAAAATTCCGCACCAATTACTTTCCGTTTAATCCCCGATTTTTTCATTAGGCGCTAGGCCCGGGTCAGCCGCACGGATAGCGCCTAACGCAATTCCAAACAAGGACATAAACTAGACATGATAGCTCTGATACCAATTGTTAACTCTTTATGATTTCATGCCAGTTTCTGAATAATATAAACTGAAGTGGAAGCGTACCTTTTGGATCCATGATTTTGATTTTGAATTCGTTATAACTCTTCCACGACAAACCCAGAAAAGCTGCAGATCTTTGTTGATGGGATGCATATAATTTTTCTGTATTTTTTGTTAGGGTTGCCGAGGAGACCATAATTTTCTATTTATATAAAAACAATTTCTAATTTGGTCTTTTATCAAATTAAAAATTACATAGTGTATCCATACATTAATATTTCATAAACCTTATGTCCATAGTCTTAATTATTTATCAAAGTGACCACATAAGTTTTAACTCATTTAAATAATGACCCGAACACATTAAATATACATGTGTGACCCCAAAATAATTCGTACAGTTAAGTCCAGTAGTCGTTTAATCTATTGTTATTAAGTTTGGGTGTGCAATGAGAAAAGGAACCAAGGGAAAGGGTGCTATATTGTGTTTTATACAGTTCTTTGGATTGAGTTCGTGTTAAGTGGGATCAAATTTTAATCCTGATCAAAGATCTCCAGGATTACTCGATTTGATATCGCCAATCATTTTAGGAGGTTAGTCTGATTAATTTTACCAAGGGGCGAGAATTGGTACTGTTTTGCTAAACGAATATCCTTATATCTCGACTTTTGGGAAAATATATTTTGGATCAGGTTTATCATCTTGTTATGTTTTATTTTTCCCTGCTAAACTTCCATTTGTCACAATTTTCATATGTTACGTATTATTGCAAAAACAGAGGACAAACAATATACACTACGAATTGTTCTTTCAGGTGTAAACGTCGTGGGTGCCAGATACACTAGTAAAAAAATACTGTATAGCCACGTTTTTGTCACGACAAATCGTGGCTATTTTTTAATTAGTCACGAATTAGTCACGATTTGTTACGTGACAAACAAACGTGGCTAAATCGTGTCTAAAACGTGGCATTTAGTCACGTTTTGGTCACGATATAAAGCGTGACTAAGTATAGCCACGTTTTGTCACGAACCAAATGTGGCTAATCTATCCACGTAACATATCGTGGCTAAATCGTGACTAATTAGTCACGATTTAGCTACGTTTATTTCGTGGCCATGGTTTTTCCAATCTAATTTTTTCAAACCTTACCCTCCAAACCCTAAACCCTAAACCCTAAACCTTAAACCGTTATCATACTATAAACCATACTCTTAATCATAAACTATTAAATCAAAATATAAACATTAATTATAAAAGAATTATTATTTCTAAATCCAAACTTCCGAACCTTAATTTAAAACCTTATCCTCCAAATCTTATACCCTAAACCATAATCATACTATAAACTTTATTTTTAAACATAAATTATTAAATCAAAATATTAACATTAATTATAAAAAAGAATTATAATTTCTAAATCTATAATTTAAAACTTTACCCTCCAAACCCTATACCCTAAACCATAATCATACTATAAACATTACTCTTAAACATAAACTATTAAATAAAATATTAACATTAATTATAAAAAGAATCATTATTTCCAAATCTAATGTTTTAATATTAATAAGAAATTAAGTCTTAACCAATAATTTAAGTCTTAACCAATAATTTAAGTATTATACAAACAATATACACTACGAATTGTTCTTTCAGGTGTAAACGTCGTGGGTGCCAGATAATCCGCGCAAGCATCTCTTACATAATTCCTATATGAGAACTTGGAAAGATTCTAACATAAATCTCTAAGCTTGTATCATTTTGAAAATAGTTGTGCAACTTAAGGATTTTGTTGTTTCAGTTTAACATTCCACTTATGTTGAAGTTATCTCCTTCAAAGTCCACCTTCAGAGTTTCTGAACAATTTTGTTCCCATAAAATATGCATATATATATATATATATATATATATATAGTCATCAAAATTTGACTCACCTGTTTAAGTCGGTGGTTGCAGACCATATACGCATAGATTATTTCTCTTTAAATAGAAAATTAAACTTAAGTGCATAAATAAACGATGTAAGAAAATTAAAATTATGTTTTACGTAATCCCTAATTCATTAAAAATCATAATAAGAAACTGAGCTCACACATCTCATAATTCAAATAACTAATTTTACTTATCTGAAATATTATAATAATGAATTTGTAGAATCTACGTAAAGGTATAGAAGTTTATTTTAGGAAAATATGAATCCATAGCAACCATTAATTCCAAAATTAAATCTCTCTCATCCAACACTATTCATTTATCCTATTTACTTACAAAAAACCAGTTCTACCTCTACTTTTACTAAAAACTTACATACCTATCTTTCTCTTTTTTTTTTTACACTTTTACTAAAAATTAAATTACATATCTATCTCTCTCTCCTTTTCTTGTCGGGAGAAAGGGAAGAAGAAACAAAAAAAAAATGAAAATAAGAAGAAGATGAGAAAAAAGCAAGAAAAAGTAAAAAAACGAAAATGAAAAAAAAGAACTAAATTTGTAGTTATTAAAAAATGGATGATGACGTGGTTAGAAGAAGCTGAAGTTGTTAAAAGTTTTTTTTACAGGATAAACCATGAATGTTCATGAAGAAGAATATGAATAGTCCACAACAACATATTTATCATATATGTATGATAGTATATAACTGAGTTAGTTTGTTAATTATCCATAAATTTTACAAAATCAACTATAATAACAAAGTTGCTTACGCAACAACATATTTTTAAATTATATGATAACTTGGTTAACATGTTAATGTGTATATATTTACATTTTTCTCTTGCATCGCGAGTTTACACGATAATTTTATTGTATGTTAAACTTAGTTATACCAATTATTGTGATATATGATAACAAAGTTACTTACGCAACAACACACTTTTTTAATTATATGATAACTTAGTTAACATGTTAATGTGTATATATTTACATTTTTCTCTTACATCGAGTTTAAACGATATTTTATTATATGTTAAACATAGTAATACCAATAATTTGTATATGATAAGTGAGTTAACTTTCAAATGCTTATGATTTGATTTTGGATTTAAGTTTTAATGTATAGGGTTTAGAGTTTAGTGTTTAGGGTTTAGGCTTTAGGCTTTGGGGTAGGGTTTAGACTTTGGAGTTTAGGGTTTAGGGTTTAGGGTTAATGTTTAGGGTAAGAGTTTGGGATTTAGGGTTTGGAGTTTATTATTTTTTATTAAGGGGGATTTAGGGTTTAAGCTTTTGAGTTTAGGGTTTAGGCTTTGTAGTTAGGGTTTAGGGTTAATGTTTAGGGTGTAGGGTTAGGGTTTAGAGTTATGGTTTATGGGTTAGGGTTTAGGCTTTAGAGTTTAGGGTTTAGGTTTAGGGTTTGAAGTTTATTATTTTTGATTAAGGGGGATTTAGGGTTTAGGGTTTAGGGTTTAAGGTTTAGGGTTAGGGTTTAGGGTTAGGGTTAGGGTTTAGGGTTGTGTTTGGGGGTTTTGGTTTACGAAATAGAAAAATTACATGCAATGTAATTAATATGTAACTTCGATTATGTTCATTATCGATTACGTGTAATGATTCACTCGACATAATAATATGTAGAATAAATATTTAAATTTATATATTTAAATTGTGTGGTCTATAAACTATATGTCTAAAAACTATAGGAGACAAAAACATTTAATTAATGCTATCGTAGTCAACAAATGTTCTCTTTCCAGCTTACACGAGATGACATCATCCATCATCTCTTTCTTGTAGGGGCAAAATGAATTACAATGGTTTTCATTAATTGGTCAAATCTAATTTATTAGTCATCGTTCCACCAGAACTAATTTTTGAAGGATCCATTGTCTGTCACCTCTATCTTCCTTTATTTTATCCAATAACAGATCAAAAGTTTATTTAATGTTTTTACATTATCTTTGGGATTCAATTATCATAAAATGAAAATTTTGCAGAAAAATC